>CM047428.1:10611195-11036195 GCA_026168455.1 Theocolax elegans
CTGGGCTTTAGGTAGGTGTAAGAAAGGCTGGATGACTAAAGAAACTTCTATGAGTATATTACAGGTAAGTGAGTATATATTAATTTATTAAAATTTTAGAAATTTTTATTTGTGATAAATTGATGAAATCTCTTCGAACAAATATATTTGAAGCCAAAAAAGCTTTTTTAATTATTTATTTCCTTTGTTTATTATTGGGAAATGTTTCAAATTCATTTATTTCTTAAAAATTAACTTGTTCGATGAACTTGTCACCAATAAATTTTTATTTCACTGAAATTGCCCTTCGTACAAAAAGAATAATTAACAATATGTATATTTAAATGTGATACTTATGATGGACTGATAAATACCTCTTCGAACCAAATATATTTGAAGCTAAAAAGCTTTTTTAAGCATTTATTTTCTTATTTATTATTAGAAAATGTTTCAAAAAACATTATTTCTTAAATTAAACTTGTTCGTTGAACTTTTCACCAATAAATTTTTAATTCAATTAAATTACTCTTCGAACAAAAAAAACAATTTTTAACAATAGCATCTTTAAATATGATTTTTTCTTACAATTAGAATTTTAGTGAATGATTTATTGACCTTAGAAATATATTAAATATGATTAAATGTATCCATTTGCATTATTGTTTATTTATAATTAGTGTTTATAAAATTATATTTTACAGGAACTTTCTACCCATGGTGCGTCAGCAACGAAATTCCATTCCCTGTTATACTGTTTGTTGATGGTCATTCTAGTCATTTAACACTACCTTTAAGTAATTTTTGTAAAGATCACCAAATCGAATTGATTTCTCTTTACCCCAAACGCTCCCCATTTTACTTCAACCTATGGATGTAGCGTTTTTTTCGACCATTAAAAGTAAGTTGGAGTAAGTTGTATTACGATATAGGATGGAAAATTATGGGGTCTCAGTCAGCAATGTAATTTTGCTCCATTATTTAAAGAAGCACTGGACATGCTTGACTCTGCGAAATTTTGAAAAACGGTTTTTAAGTGTACAGGATTACATCCTTTTAATCCAAATATAATTGATTATTCTAAACTTATTCAACAAAATAAAGAACCGATTAAAGTTGTTGAACGTTCAGAAAATGACCGAGATTGCATACACTGCACTGCATATGGTCGAACAAAGAATTACATCAGAAAATCTCAAGCTATTCAAGAGGCTGCATCATCTCGTTTCTGGAAGGAGCATCAAATCTCGAAGCCCTTTTTTACCTTTGGTTAGATTTGTCACATGGATCAGAAAATTTACATCATAACGTTAACCAAGATCCTGATAGTGTGACGGTACTTTCAATTATATATTTATGTATATCATTTTTTAATTTTTTAATTTGTATTTTATAATTTTATGTTTGTAATAACAGTATATTTTCCGACTCTTGCGATGGTATACTTAAGTTATGTTTCATTTAATTAATTTTTCTTAGGAAATTGACAAAACTTTAGATGTTCAAGAGTGTAGCGTGCTGAATACTGAAAATTCTTTGCCAATAAATAATAATAATTTAATCTTAAGTGACGAAGTTTTAGATTTAAGTATCAATAAACAAGTTACCGATTTTTCTATTGAAATACCTATAGACAGTAGTACATGTTGGGTAGTCCATGAAGATGGTAAGCATCGAACAAACACTAAATTTTACCGACGATAAAACTGAACGAACTGACCAAACAGCATTAGATGATTCATCGATTCAAAGTCAATTTAGTTCATTAGGGGTATCGTCTGCTGTTGATGTAGAATCATTAGTGACTAAGAATCAAACAATATCACTTTCAAAAAATGAAACTTTGGAAATATCGACTAAATTGTGAAGAATCGCTTGATGAAATTTCAGAAGAGTCACCATGTTTGACTCAACAAGATAATAGACAAACATCGCCTTTCAAGGATATAACAAACAAAAATTGTAAAGGTAATATTGTTATTTTACAAAATGCGTATTCATATAGCAGGTAAATTAAATTAACAATTATCAATTTATTTTAGATAAACAGAATATACCATTGTCTTTTAAGCAACTGCTTATTTTGGCCAGAAGAGAAAAAAGATGAGAGGAAAACGTAAAAGAAAGTCTTATTGCCAGCTGTAACTACTTCTGAAAATGGATTAATTATCATCAAGAAATTGTGAATAATAAGAAGAAACTAATCGAAGAAAAAGAGTTCAAAAGAAATGAAAGAATAAAAAAATCAAAATTAAACAGGAAAAAAGACGAAGAAAAGAAAAGGCGAGAGCATTAAAGATTAAAGCTAAAGAGAAAAAAATAAATAAAAAGAGCCAAAGTAATAAAGCTTAAAACCAAATGTTTCTATTGTTAATGAAAGAAGAAAATAAAGTTAGAGCATGTGACCCAAAGATAATAAATAAGAATATTTAATTATAATCTAATGTTTGCAATGCGAAAGTGATATGTTATTACAAATGTTTCTATTTATTGTATTAAGTTAAATATTAATTGTAATTTATATTTTAATAAATATTTGTTATTCAATATAATTAAATAAAACTTCTGTACCGTTTCTAACAATAATAAAATTTCAAAATTACTTATTTTTCAATTGATCAAGAATTAGGTCCCACTTGCTCAATAACTACTTCCTTCTATCAAAAAGGTGATCAATAACTGCTCCGCTTACCGTTTTCATGATGTTTTACATATTTTTAATGTATTCTTTATAATTACAATTGATTAGATGTTTTTCTTTTTGTAAATTGAAGAAAAATATTTAAATTATTGAAATATATTAAATTTGGCTAAGCCTTATTTTCTAATTACAATATATAGCCTAACGATTGTTAACCTCAAAGCTTAAGTGATCAGAAACTACGTCCTTCACGGTATTTAAAAGCAAGTTATTTATACTGACGGTCGTTGGGTCATTTCCACGAAATTTATACGTACCGAGGTCTGAGAAGGCTCTCGCCGCTCACGAGCGATTCGCGCGCACTTTTGTTTTGTTCCGTCATTCGTTCCACGCGCACGTTTTTGTTTTCATACACAATAAATGCGTATATTATAAAAATTACAATATATATATATTATATATATAGTTTCTATATGAAAATTATTAAAATTTAAATTGTAAAATAGTTTACTATAAATAGTAGTCGGTAGTAGAATAAAGAGGCCCTTAAATCATAATGTGAATCTGTGAATAAATTACTACAACTTATACTAAAATTTCCAATCGCAACTTTTAAAATTTAGTCAAAAATACTCTCTCCGTGTATAGTTGTGGGATCAGAGGCTATCTTTACTTACGATAAAAGGGAAAAAAATCATTATAAATGGTATTACGTGAACAGTACATCAGAATATAATTTGAAACGACTTGGTGATGCTCCCAAGGTAATCGAGGTAAATGAACTATGTCTTTTAAATCAGCGTAAGACCCGATAATATATTTTTTTTACGTATTGAAGTAGCCATTTAAACGAATGGTCGGTTAACGTAAAAAATAATATCTTTGTAATTGTGACCCAGGTAATTATTGGTAAGATATATACAGCGACGTTGAATAATCAATATTTCCAATTGAAATCAACAAGATAAATATTAGAATCTTGTATCTTGTAGAGACTCTAAATAAGAATCTCGAAAAAAAAAATTGTGCAACCGTAAGAGGTATAACGGCGCTCGGTGACAGAAACGATGAAATCGAGCGAAATTGGTCGTTGGTTACTACATCTTGGTAAACTAAATGGTTTATTTAACAATTCGTAACCTGAAAACACCGAAACCACGCAATCGAAAGAAGGTTAGAGCCAGAAAAATAAATCAATCTTTCGAAGTATATAGAAGAAGCAGAAGCACTGCACGCACACGAAACTTTTCTTCGAAGATCGGCACATAACAAGATTAATGGCCTCGGGGTCCGTACAATGCTGAGACGCGTATATATATGTATAAATGTGCTCGGTTGCATTCGGGCTAATGTCGCGTGTGTGCGCAATATACGCCGGATCATTGAGGACGCAGGCGCCGGCCTCTCTTACGTAAGGGCCTTCGACGTCGTATTGTGTCCGATCTTAATTATGGAAGCTACTTTTTCAATTTGCGAGACCGAGATTCTCGGAATCTTCTTATTTATTTATATATATATATATATACACATATGCCTTCAGAATGTCGCTATTTTATTTCGTTTCACTTTTCAATTACCTATCCATACACTAGTACATTAATTTTATCTCTAAGATTATTTTGAAGCTTATATAGAAATTTTTTAAAATTCACCATCGATACTTCCAAGGAGGCGGAAAAAAAACACCAAGATCGATTCTCTATTACACAATCTGGGGGGATAGGGGAATCCAACGGTGTCGGCGTGTCGTATGAAAAAGCAGTATATACAACAGGTCATACATTTATACTCGTAAACGCCACCGCGTTTTTTTTTTACTTATATACAACTGACTATTCCTTGGAAAAAAAAGTTCGCTGAATAATTCAAAACACTCGGGTCGGAGACGAATTCCAAGCGAAAACCGATAAATCTTGGGTCACACACACATACGCGCGTGCGGGCGCACTCAACGAATTAAATCGTTTTATCTTTGTTTGAACCTTTACTTTGGTATATATACGTATACATAGCCTCTCTTCTTCTACGCGTTACGTTTGCCTGAAGCTGAACTGAACCTCTCGAATAACTATGATACCTATTGTTATTTCGAATTTCACCTCTTTGAAATGATTCGTCGTTTGATCCACGCGCAAGATTCACTCCTCGAAAATGTATATACGAATCTTTGGTTTACATCGGTTTCAAATGCTGCGTAACCTTTTCAACTGTTCATCTTCCGTTCGACTATTATTCACATTACATTCGCAACGTTGTTAATCTACTAATAATTATTCGATAAATATTAGTCAGATTCAAATGATTAAATATAGATAATCAAGATAGGGTGAAAAGAGGAATGACGTTAGAAACGTACGTAATTGAAAGATAATTCTGAATATACTGAAGGGATATCGATCATAAATTCGTCAATGTAAACAAATAATTAAATTGACATAGGTACACGTAGGTGTATATAAACCAGACGAGAGTAAAAAATATATAGGTATAGAGAACGAGCTGAAGAAACATTCCGGGGAAAATTAATTTAACACCGAACGGGCAGGGGCATTAAGAGCGGGACGTCGATTGTCGTGGTACGGTGACACGCGGCCAAGTACACGAGCACCCACCACCCAGAGCATAGGTATATGTAATACGTATGTGTGCGTATACACACCGATATACGTAACGCAACGAAGATATAGAAGGTAGGCAGGAAGGTGAGAGGGGGGATAAGTAGAAGGAGAAGGAAAAAAAGTGAAGCGGCGCCAAGTCTTGTCGCGTGCAACGATAACGATGCCGCATTACGGAGTCGTCGTTCGATTTATTTTCAAATGGTAATACGTATACAGGTATATATGCAGGTATATGTATATATAGGATCTATCCGAACCGAGCACTTACAGTTTTCTCGCCCAAGTTTTTACTTACTACCATATTTTGGCACAATTATTTCGGATACGACGAAAAAGAGAAAGAAAAATGAAAGAATTGTACTATTGTGAATAATATTGTTGCGTAATAAGAATAATAATTGTAGAGCAATTTTAATGACATAATGCTTATTTTTTTTCTTTGACCTTCGATAGTGTATACATTCGACAATAAAAGATGTTTAAACGTTCGTTGATTTACAGTACTACACTCTATTTATTTATTTATAGTTTACACCACCTTCTTTTCAAAGTAACTAAAGTTATTTGGTACGTTCAATAATATGTATAATATAATTAACACGCGAATAGTAAAATGTAAAAAGAGAAGAAATTACCTAACTAATATTAGACGCGTAATATAAAATCGAGCACGGCCGATGCAATTCTTGCTTAGGAATGTTTTTCCCGTGTATCCGCTTGACGTTTCCGTCGCTTATGCGCAACTTCCTGTTTCCCGCGCGCCTTCTCGACTCCTGGACTGTCCCACTTTTATCTCTTCGTATGTACGACGCACCAGACGGACGGAGAGGGAATGAGAGAGGGGGGAGAAAGAGAGAGAAATGGCCATGCGCGATTATCATTCTTGCTTCTGGAACGATCGCGATTCAAGGTATGCACGGGAGCAGCTCGTCGACGCTGCAGGTACACGCTCTTTATAAACTTTATCACACTCCCCCTCTCTCGCTCACTCAGTGGTGGACCGCACAGCTTATTTATAATTGTTTCTTCGTAGTTGGTTAGACCGTCTAATTTTCATCAGTACGGCAAGTACTTTTAAAATAACAATTACATATACACTTTAACTTGAACGAAAATTATTATATTCGGTACTCCGATGATTTCAGGATCAATAAACGAACAATAAAAATAGTTGCTTGTATAACGGGAACGAGGACGTGTAATAATTTTGATTACGTGTAAAGTGGAAAATAAAAATTTCCTAAACGTATGTACGTCTTGCGGTGTAAATGAAATGAAGTCTTTTTCATCTTTGAAATTTAATTAAGCTAATTTTTCCTGCGGTTTCGCCATACAAATATACGGACACGTTTTGCGGTCCGTTAATACGCGCGCACGTGCTTCTTACCCGGGAATCCACGAAATTCTATTATATACCGCGCGTCTCGTGCATTGTTTTCAAATTCTTTCTCTCCGCATTTCATCAATATCGAATATAATATCACTTTATCACCTACTGTATATCATATTTATTACGTTTCGTCAAAAATAATAAAATATATAATCAACCGAAATGAAAGAAATCTAAATTTTTAATAGACATTCTAATTCCAAGTATTATTTTTACAAAAATTCAACAACTCGTTAATATTGTACGATATTTTCTACATTGGTATACGCAAGAATTTAACCGCGAGGATTAATTAATCATTTGGCTAATAACAATACAAACATAAATTTTGTGACGATGACATTATAATTCTGACGATCATTAACCAAGTTCTACCGCGTATCCATTACACATCCACCGGTGTAATAATAATAAAAAAAAACCATTTGGCGTAAGCACCAATTAATTTTCAACCCGACATAATGAACTTTACAAAAAAAAATCCCTTATAAGCGCGACTTTATCAAACCACCCAGTGGAAACGAAACTTTCTCCCCCGTGAAAAAAAAGCAGAAGAAGGAAAAAAAAAGGATAGGGAAAAATTTCGCGAGGTTGTCCAGCGTTTACGAGGCGGTAATTACGCGTCTCCCTTTTTTTCCACGTCACGAAACGACTCGCAATTAATGAATTCGTCAGCCGAGCGCGGCCAGATTTATGCGCGTTAATTTTTTTTGTTCACCTCTCCCTAGGGGAATTGGCATGGGTTTTTAATGGGTTCAGAGAGCTACGTATAAAGATGTACGTAGATAAGAATCGAATGGACAAAAAAGTCAAGAGCCGTTTCTTTGACAGGTGGTGGTGCTGGGGAGTAGAGTTTAACGACTGACATTACACTTCGGCCGCATCGTTATTAAGATCGAGCGGTTTCCGTATCCACTGACGTTGATGTAATAGTTTGCAATTATTTCAGTTATACGGAAAACTTGGATGACAACTATTTTATCCTAAGTTGAAAATTATACATTTTTTCGAAAATTTGGAAATATCCTCGACATATAGTATTGAATAACGAGTTATACATTATACAAATAACAAACGTTTCTAATGAGCGTATTTAAAACACCAAATAAATTTATAAGTTTAATAGACTTGTTAAACATTTTATTTAGTAATTGTGTGTAATTTAAGATATTCAACACCGGTGGTACACGCGTCTCATTGATTGAAATATCACAAACTGCAGTTGAGACCTGTAATTTTTAAATTAATCTCAATTTAAAGATCGTAAAAACTAAAGTGAAAAGACAATTTAAAATAAAATGAGCACATAAAATGTTTACTTTTACATTCTCATTCAATATAACTGTTTAAAATAAAATAATTTTCATCATTAAGAATAATTGACGATCAATGAAAAAAAAAGCAATAAATTTTTCTAAGCTTATTCGCACCTCCGGGAGGTTGAGAGGCATGTACTACACACTTGAACATGCAACGCCGAAAAAATGAAAAAAAAAAAATGCGACGACAGCGACTTTCCCCCGCGGGCTTTGAAACGAGAGCGCTGGAGAAAAGTAGGCCGGTCGCGCAGGTGCACAATGCCCCGTCATTCCTATATACAAATGCAATCGGGCAGCAAATACGCCGTACGCGGCTGATGACTCCGGGCGCGGTCGTCGCTACTTCCTCCTCACGAGCTTAATGGTATTTCATTTGGGTGCAGGTAGAATAATATTTAAATATCGTAAAGTAACCCACAAATGTTTTGATGTAGGCCTTTTTTTCTTCTCAAATATTATGTAGATTATTACTTTTTGTTTGTACATTAATACGTAATTTATTAGATTTAAACAGTAGTAAAAGATGGTGTACCTATTTTTAATGTTAAAATTAATTAAATAATACAATTTTTTATATATGTATGTATTATCGGTCACACCGAACTAAATAAATTACTTTTAGAATAAAGTAGGCTCATTGTATTCTAAAAGTAATTTATTTAGTTCGGTGTGACCGATAATACATACATATATAGAAATTTACGAACGATAGATTCATTTTTCAAATACAATTTTTTGTTTAAATTATGATGTTTAAAAAAATCGATTAGACAAAATACCTCTAAAATTTACAGGAAAGAATGAAAAAAAAATAAAGAAAACAAACAATCGGAGATACTCGCACGCGTGCACGCGTGACAATTTTATATAAAGATTGAATGGTGTGTGTGTGTGTGTGTGTGTGTGTGTGTGTTACATCATCCAGCGCTACACCTACCACAATGAAATAGTAAATCATTTAGCAGAATGACAATAAAATGGGAAAAATCATTTAATTCCATTAACAATATAACGAGGTAAGAAGAAAACTCAACAATCGCAATATCGAACAATAAAGAAACGTAAGCGAACAATCTCGTCCGTACACACTTGGTAGTTACGTTAAAGTTCCGGCGGTTGATGAATGAAAAAGAAAAATAATAAAAAAAGGTCGTATACTCGTCGTTGTCGTCGCGGACGTTTCCGCTTGCATATACGCATACGTACACGTCGGATGTGCATACGGGAGATGCAGTCTGCCTTTTGCGATAGTGGAAGAGAGAAAGAGAGAAACGAACGGAATTTCAAGGTGGAAGTATGACGGTTGACGGGATTATCGTCGGAGCATCATCCTAGCTGCTTTACCGACGTGTGAATTTATTAAAAGTATCTGGGGACTGCTCGTGGAATTATGAATTTAATTATGCCATGTATGTATGTATATACATATATATTACACTGTCTTTGTGCGAAATTTTGCAATTAGAACTTTGGTAAATTATGTTTGTTTATTACGATCGAGCTCAAATGTATGATAATAAATACTTATTGCACAAGGGTGGCTCGAGCAGTTGGATGGAAGAATTAAATGAATTATGTATAGTACATTCATCAGATTCATATTTATTATTTCGCGAGTGTGCGCGTATACAATCTTACTGGATTTATAACTAATCTATATCGTATGAAAACTTGCACATAATTTTAAATTTATACAAATTACTTTATCGTTTATATTTTAAATTCTAATGTTACTACTAAACATTATTTATGTATTAATTGCGTGTATGTATGACATTTGTATAATCTACATGTAAAAAAGATAATTCAATATTATGAAAGATTTTGAAACCCGAATCACTGAAATGCACCCTTCGAAACAAGTCAAAAATCTTGTTAAAAGTGTTAAAACTAAAGATTTGAAAAAATTCGTAAAATAAGTAGAAAGTGCACTATGCAGTATGGTAACTGCACAGTTTGAAAAATAAGAAACGTTTCGTCGATAATTACCAGTGGTGAGGACAATAAAGAAAAGTTTGTAGATCAGTGATTTTGTACATATTATATAAGTAAACGAAAAAAATCCCAAGGCTGAAGAGGAGATTTAAATATTGAAGAGATGAAGTTGCAGTTGCAATAAAAAGTTAGATATAAATAACAGTGTAATAGGAGGCGACTAAGACATCAGGGAATTTCGGTTAATTTGTATAGACAAACGTATATCGGTAATAATCGATAATAAGGGAAATGGCGCAAAAGAAAAGTAATAACAAGATAATCGTTAGACGGGAGTAGTACGTTTATACGTTTAACATAATTCGACTAAGCAAATTACAGAGCGTTTAAAGCTAAAATACACTCGGCCATTGTGGAATCTCATTAAAAGCCCTCAGGGAGATATAATCCATGAATAAACACGCCGGCAGGAGAAACGTCGGGAGAGAGGAGTAGAGGAGGAGAGGAGTCGCCGCCGCGTGTACGGGTGTACGGGTGTACTTGTGTGTGCAGAACCGCCGAGGCTCTCCTTTCAATCGTCGCATTACGATTCATAAAATATCGGCTCTGGCAACCGTCGAGTCTCTCGTTAAGAGCCCCACCGCAACATTGTAAATCGGCCGTACGACGCCGCCAGCGACTTCCCATGCCTAAGAACCCCAGTCTCCACCTCCCTCCTCATCCTCCGCGAGTCCTCGACCAACGTCGATTTCAACGTGTTTCACGCCTCGGGAGTGAAATTATAAGCGTATACGCTTATTTACATTTAAACGGCTTGATTTTATCGAAATTTCACGACAACACCGCCACTTGAATATTTTCACCTCACAACGCGTCAAGTTTCCCGGGTTTTCCTTTGCCGCGGAATAATTCTCCTTAGGAAGACATTTATCCAATGAATTTTCACCAAACAAACAAAGAAACTCTAGGGCATTAGTTTTAACAGTTGAACGGATGAACAGGTGAACAGTTGAAATGTAAAAATCCAAGTTAAAGAGGACACCGATAACGAAGCAAATTCGAGCACACGCCAACGAAAACAAAAAGCGATAACCGAAGGAATCGGACACGTCAGTCTAGAAACAGTCCATAAACCAAGCTCTCTCCCTCTCCCTCTCGAGTAGTCGATTTACGGTTTGCGCATAAATTATCAAAGCTCGTGGACAGTAGTACAACCATTCGCTCAACGGAAATAAAGCGTTTTGACGATGATAGACGCAGCTTTTACGACTGTCTTCAAACCCTCTTGGCAAAAACTATTTTCCAAGCTCTCGTTTTCATTATTTTCTTCTTCTTCTTCTTCTTCTACTTCTACTACCTTTTCTTCCTTTTCTTCTTCTATTATGTTTTCTTTTTTCTTTCTTTCGAGTGCAGATTTACAATGCCAAGATAAGTGCGTCGCATTTTCTTTTGGCTTTTTCTTTCTGCTCGAGTGGAATGAACGGTCCAAGAGCACTTTAAACTTTTGCGTCTCGTGGGACAAGAGAACTTCTTTTCATACGTTTAATGAAGCTTTTCGCGCCCAATCCTTTGACGACGACGGGGTTACCATCTCGGATATACACAGCGAGTTCCTCTATTCTATATAATCCACTTTCATTCCGAGCGACAATCTATATCGGATCGTTTATTTCATTTTTCAAATTTTCTTTTTTTCTTTTTCTTTTTTTACGCAATTAATCCGAGGGATTAGGCTACGTTGTTATTAGAATCTAAAGATTCTTAAAATAATCATATTAACATTGAAGAAAAAAAAATTGGAATTTTCTATTTTTACTCTGGGAGGATATAGGATCTTGTGTGAAATATACGTCCCTGGCATTCCTGAAGTATTTGCAAAATTGGCGCGCGAAAACTGCCTGGTGTGTATACCTGCGCCACGGCGGCGAATAGGCCTACAGGCGCGCAGGTAGAAAACGAAGCACCGAATGAACGTTATGGTGGGGATAAGACCGAAGGACGACCGGCGAAGTTGCAAATTGGCTCCCAACTACTTTTTCGGCGGAAGATATCGAGATCCTCACTTATTTCGACTTCTCGGGGAACGCACATATGTATTGATATGAACACACCTGCTTGTCAAATCGTCAAGTAGATAATTTTTGTTTTTTTTTTTTCGTTTTCATCCAGCAAAATTAACATTTTTCTTTCGATCATTGCAATTTAACACGGAAATACTTCAATTGCAACGAATAAAATAATAAACCCAATACTTATTAACAAAGTGTCCTCTTTTTAAACAAACAGTAAAATATGAAGAGCCACGTAAAGTAGTAACAACGAAAACGCGCGCAAAAGAAGAAGTGAAAAGAAGTCGAAATAAAAGAACGTGCGAAGCCGTAGCGGCGACATTGAAAAAGGGAAAGAAACAAAAAGAAGTAAACGAGCCAGAAAGAAGTTGAAAAGTTAAAACAACTCCGGGCAATGAAAAATAATCCTACCAAATTAAGCATTTAAGAAAAAAAAACAATTAAAATAATTCCAACGAAAGGAATATGCAGTGAAACAAAAAAAAGCCAAGTATTACAAAAGTTTGGAAAGAAAAGTCTTTGGAAATACAGAAAGTAGTTACGTAACGAAATACGTGGATGAAACTGACCCAGAAGGTAGGTTTACGTTCGTATAAGCGAAGCCTCTTTCTCTCCCTCTCTCTCTCTCTCTCTCACCCCGTCGAGTTCATTTACATTTTTCCCCAACAATGCGAAAAATTCCCCTCCTCTCTTTTCAGCAGCTTTCCATCTCGGAATTTCGATTTAAATGAACTCGCGATTCGTCTGGCGCGTTTAAACCCGGAGAAAAAGACCGAGCGACGAACAGCTGGCAATGCAGGAAAGGGAAGAAACAGCTGTCGTCGCTCGTGCAAATCGATGACGAGCAGATGCGAAACGACCCTATGGACGTCGTACACTGAGAGAAGTAATTCTTTGTCTCAAATACACGTATGTATTTGAAAATTAGAAAACTATTTCTTTGCTCGAAAGTCATATTTCTTAATAGTTAAGAAATGATGATTTGAATGATCAGTCGATACATCCGCGTAGGCGCTTTATAGAAAAAGAGAGGTTACGAGAACTTTTGGAGTTTACGCAAGATAAAGTAAAGAGTATACCGATACGCGGAGTTCGTCAAATACATGCACGATTGTAAACAATACTCTCCGATCCTTCACTTTTTCTTTTTCTTAACTGCGTTAAAATAAAAACAAATATAGTGTTGTCGTTCCGCGAACGGACGATCAATGCGTATTATATTAATGTATTATCTTTTAGGAAAACGTATCTATATTATATATTTCTTTAATAATTCTTAGTATCTTTTATTTATTATTGTTAAGTAATTAATTTACTAGATCTATTCGAAAATATAAGTATACAATCTGACACAGTCGGATAAACACATGTATCGGTATTGAAAAAAATATTTCGTACAAACAAAGAATCCATAACTTAACTATAAAGAAATATTCATTTAATTGAAAATCAAATCCCTGTGTATTTGTATTAAATGCACCGGATTTGAATTAAAGAATTACTTCTCTCAGTGTACTTTGCAAAAATTACATTTCTCTTTGTTGGTTCTTTCGCTTGTTCAAAGTTATGGCATAAGTTATTCTCTGCACTGATAACTAGTTGTCATTGCGATTCACTGTTTTCTTACGAGATTAAACATTCTGAGGTTGTCACTTTTTTCGATAAATCTATCGATTAAAATTTAACATTTTTTACTCTAACTATTTTATTTCAACGCATTGATTTAATTAAATGGCAAAAAGCAACATTTTTGAACAACGTAAAAATATAATCCCGTCGTATATAAAAAAAAATACGTCGTCTACTGTAAGGTGGAGATGAAAAGCCAAAGTGCCGTATGGTTTGTTATTGACACTCGAGTCAACCTTTTGTTTTGATTATTTTGCGGGGAAATTGAGTGATCACGAGCGTTAAGACAAAGCTGAGGAACAAATCGTTTTGAACGCACAAGAGAACAATGAGCTTCCCGTGTTTCGCGGTCGCGATCCTCGGTATAAGAAAACAAACAAGACGCGTACTTTAGCATTCGTGTCTTACAGATTAGAACTTGCCCGAAGGATAGTGTCCAGATTGTAAAGCACGACTCAACATTTGTCATGGTTGTGTTTCTCTAGAATTTTGATAAAATTAATAGTCTCGATAGTGTTTGGTAACGAACGGTAAACAATCACGAAGAAGTAAAACGATTTCCCAATTGAGTTAGCGAATGAAGCCATTTAACATGAATGAAAAAGAAAGAGAAAAAGAAAAAGAAATAAGAGGAAAGTTCCACGTATTCCTGAGAAATGAGAAAGAAAATGGAGGAAAAAGAAGAGCAGCAACTCGTTAAATCAGTGTAGGGAATCATTTCACATCGATATCCTTACTACCGTAGTATTCTAGCAAAATGCAGGAGAAACACGTAAAACGTAAAATGAAGAGAGAGAGAAAGAGGGAGACAAAAGGTAGAGTGTACACTCGTAGACTGGTATAGCGTGAGGGGGATAAGGTAAGAAAGTGCAAGTCGGCGATAAAACGAAAAGAAACGGGAAAAAAAGCTCGAGAAACAGAGGCCAAACGAGGCGAATGAGAGGAGGTTTGTTCCTCTACCTCTACCGACCAACAGACAAAGCACGTGACGTCCGCAATTCCCGCCATTTCCTCTCCACCTTGCAACCACTGCATCTTTTCTCGCTTCTCTCGCTTCTCTCGCTCCTCTTGCTCCTCTCGCCCTTTTCTTTTCGGTTCCCTTCGCTAAACCTTCCAGACGTGCTAACCGCTAAGGATTCGAATTACGCCATCTCCTCTCTCTTTCCCTCTTATTCGTCCTTTCACCCGATAAAAATATCCTGAGGGTCCTCCTCTCCTCCGCGATATATTTTTTTTTCAAACTCTACTGTTGCATACAATTTTGCCCTCGCATGATATTCTTTCGTATATTTGGTTAATCTTGAGCGACCTTCCATTTCTCCTTATTTTTTTAAAACTAATCCCACCGTAGCGTACAATGAAATTTTAAGTAATTCCAAATATTTTATATTTTATTAATGTAAACAAATTTTTGACTGCCATACATCCATATCCATAATTCAACACGAAGAACCGTCAAAAATTCACCCACACGCGTTCGAAATAATGTTGGAGACTAAATTCTTTAAAATATATAAATATATATACACACATAATACATCGACCGAAGCGTTATAAACACGCGAATACAAGAAAAATGCCCCGTATACCCGTCAAGATTCAAGCGAATTCTCATTTTTCGCAGTACCGAGAACCAAGATACACACGCACACGCACACACAAAGGTATATCAACAAAAATTTTATGGACAGCCCACAAAGAAATATTTATTAGGCTTGAAAAAAAAGCGAGTTTTTTTTCTTCCTTGTTCCTTCTTTCCTTTCTTTCTTCTTACGACTTCTCGTCGCTGTGACACGGAAATATCGGCGTACGTGCGAGACTTGCGTAAACTGTGAAAATAGCATCTCGAGGATATTGTTTCTTTGAAACGGAGTCGAGCACTGCCTGGCTTGTTGCGGATTTTCGAGGCACGTGCGGTTTCTTTCTTTCTTTCTTTCTTTCTCTTCCCTCCTCTCCACTCTCTATTTTAGCACACGGCTCTCATAGTAATATAAACACGAAGGAGTCAATTTAAATAAATGCGCAGCAAAACTTGGAAACGATGATCGAGTTGATTGAAAATTTTTTTTACTCTCGATTAGATATAAATGTACGTTTGAAGTATACGTTCTAAGTTACAATTTTATTATGTATTTCCATAGTTATTATTTCTCTTAATTCTCTATTAAGTCGGACAATTATTTATTTCGGAGATTTTTAATATTTCCGCGCATTAGATATCTTTTCAACGTAAATTTTACTTAATTAACGAATTAAATTGTTAAAAAAACGTCCTATCTCTCTCTTTCTTCCACTCTGATGCGCAACAATATTAAGTTTAATATAAAAAGATCAGACACAGAATGAGTAATACCATAAACACACACACATACACACACAAGGCACACAAGACACAAACGGTATACTCGTGCCGAATGCAAGCAGCGCCATTTCCTCTTAACCCTGAAGTTATGCGCGCACGCTTCGAGTGGGTTATATCATCGTCACCAACGTTATGTTTACGACACCTAATCGCTCGTGTGAGACCTTCTCTTTTTTTCTGACCCTAGCTCTCTTTGCAAAGTCGACGTCCGAGTGTATATACCGTGGTGACGATGAACAAAAAAAACGTCGTTGGCAAATACTGATCGCAAAAACTGCATCGATGTATTATACGCTCATTAACGATGATAATTGATTTTTGTTGCAAAAAAAATGAGGTTTATATGGTGATCAGTTTTTGCGTTACCTATTTTTTTTTTGTAAATTCATTACGAGTGTCAGTAAAATTTGTTTACCGATGTAAGCGTAGTAATTGAAGAATATTTTGAAAATTTTGTATACCAGTGTATATTGAATGTATGGAATACAAGTTGCATCAAATTGATGTAGGTCAACATTTTTTTTGTAGTTGTTGAATTACAAAATTTTACACTATGCGAATAAAAAAAATTATCTTATTGTTCGGAAAAAATTAAATGTACGAAAAAAAAACCCGCGGATTACGTTAATAATAATTACGACTTTTAAATAATATCCGATCGTGTATATCGAATATATGTACGTATTCTAAAAAAAAAGTTTATTAAATATGCATAAGATCATGCATACGTCAAAGAGTTTGATAAAATCTCAATGAAATTATTACATGAATGAAAAAGACTGAATTTAAAATAAATCCGAGCAACCTTCGATCTAGTAGCTCGAGAAAAAAAATGCAATTATCTGTATAAAAAGAAACAACATACAAAAATATAAAAGATAAAAAAAGGTAGAGAGAGAGAGAAAGAAAGAGAGAGGTGGAATGAAATTCGCAACCATTTCGAATACGTAACACTGAAAAAGGATGTCCATATATGTTTGTAAATAAACACGTGAAATTCCACGTGTAAAGAAATGTATAGAAAAAAAGATGATACGAATACGAAGTGTATAAGGAGAAGGGCTAGTATATGTACCCCCGACGATATGCATATATTTTCGCCTCCGGTGGCGTCTGTAACGCGACTTAATGAAAATGGGTCAAGACGTCTGTGGCCGCAGAAAAAGGGAGGGATAAGAGTGTGAGCGAATGTATATACGTAAAGAGAGTTTAGTTCTCACATTTCCGAGAGTTTCGCCTTTTGAATTTCCGAGTTTTCATCGATGGGTTTTTATTGGATTCCTATCGACTAACCGATGAAACTTTAATATTGACTATTTTGTTTAGCCTCGATGTAATCTTTTTTCGTTTGAGCAACTTCATTTATCTACTTTTTCAATTATTATAAATATATATATATATATATATATATATACATTTGCCCTATCTCTACGAGATTATAAAATTAAGAATAGTAACCTGGGTAGTTAAATTCTAAAGATTATTTTGAACAAAAGTTGTATGTAATGTTTCTTCAAAAAAATCAATAGATTTTGAGATAAATGGTTTTAAAAATAGCAATTTTTTTTTAAAAATTGAAAAATTTCCATTTTTCATCGTGGAATAGCTCTTAGTCAAATTATTTTTAACACCTAAAAATTTTTTTCTTTTTTCTGGAAGATATTTTCAGTCTGTTCTCAAAATTTGGTGGGATTTAAAATTTTCATCGTACCACTTGACGTGAAATAGCCCATATGTATGTATATGTTAAGTGTAATAAGAGGTTTTTCCAACAACGATAGGCTAAGCGGAGCTCTGTTATTGATCCCCTGTCGAATTAAAGATGAGTTCGTTGAAAACGTGTAGGAAACAACACAACACATGTGCTCGAAGGAAAATTGTGAAAGATAAAATTATTTAACGGTAAACGATATTATCCGACGAGATTACGTACGAAACGAAGTACATAATTTAATGTTTAAGTACCGCGAAATAAAAAAAACGTATATATTTATTTTTACCATTTCATCATTGACTACATATTCATATAGACGGTGCAGCACAACCTATCACAGTTTTTTTTCCCTTTACAATCCTTTCTATTATTATAATAAGGAGAAATATTTATTTTTTAGAATCACTGTGTACATACATTATTCTCTTTTACAAAGTTTCATTTACATCCTATCGTTTATATTCGTAAAATGCGATAAAAGGAATGTTTTTTTATTTTACAGGGGGTGGGGCTAAATGAAATTTCACATGCGTAAAGCGTTTTCTTAAAAAGAAGCACGGTTTTTCATATCCATGCAAATGCATCGTAAACTTAATCAATCAGTGAATCGCTCTCCTTTGTTTACATCCTTCATTTCTTTCCGTCCAGATTTTTTGCTTCTTTTTTTTCTCTATTATCCCTCTCCCCGTTTCGGGTTCTTTCTTTACAATCACCGTACTCTCCCTTTGTTCTTCCACGTCATTCTTTTCTCTCCCTCGTTCCTCTCAAATTCGTGTAATTCTAATGTTTTTTTCCCTTCTCGCTATCCCGATCGTTCTCAGTTTTCATCGCGTGCACGCGCGCGCGCCAGGCTTAAAACCGAAACGACGGTGCTGCGGCCGCGCCAACAAAATGCACATTTATGCGTCTGGTTTCTCTACGACCGGATTTCTGCGGTCAACTATATATACATACATTTCCTCGCGAACTCTCTCAGCTTCAATGTCGAACGTTAAAATACAAATTAAAACGAATGGTCGACTTATCTCTTTCCTCGATAAAAATATATAAATATATATAAATTAAATAAATTAAATTGGAGTTGACCGACTTTACGAGATAAATTATTCGAAAATATTACAACTCCCTTATTTTTCTTTCTGTATCGTTGCTTTTCATTTTTTCTTGGTTAAACGTTTATAATAAAGGGCGAACTACTAGTCTCGTATATACATATGTACATATTATACATATATACACAGTTAGGCGATATATGTCGAATTACATTTGAAATTTACATTTTGATACACTGGTTGCCAGGATTAAAATATTAAAATTTGATCCCGCGAGAGAGTTCGTTCGTTCGTTCAAGGTTTTCATGTAATTTTAATCTCGGTGATAAGGGAGTTTTTACCGAGTTACAAAGAGTTAGAGGAATATGCTAATTCGAGTTTAAAGCAAAATCTCTAGACGAGTACACTTGAGCTAAAAAAAACTTCATCTTGAAATCCATGGTGGGATCGAGTCGATGACGCCTGAAACTTCATTATCTCGTTACTTTTTACTTTTAAATCCTCGAATTTCTAACGCGCTTATGTTACTTAAAATAAATTATTTGTTATATAATTTTAAGAACGAAAATTATTTTAAAATTACTAGTATGATTTACTTATCGTATATTAAATAGGATAAGTAACCATAAAAAAAGTGTTGAACACAACATAAAGTTGAAATATGAAAAATAAATAATAAACGTTCAAAGAAGAAGGAAGCCTATTGAAAGGTAGCTACTATATTCACGAGAAATTCGGCCAGGTTTTTCGCGATCGCAAAAGCCACTTATAATCCAGGCCGGGGAGAAACCGAGCGTGGTCTTCGTATTGCGGGCGGCCGAGAGAAAAAAAAAAGAGAAGGGACCCCGAGCGAAGGTCCAGCGAGGACAAAGAAAGAGGAAGCCCGAAAGAGATGAGAAGTTAGCTTGAAATCCTAGTTTCATAACACTACCGTCACGAATTAAAACGTTAAAGAATATAATTGGTAAGCGATGAAACTTAAATATTAAATAAATTCCTTTCTCAACTTCAAACATTATTATATTTTGTTAATCAAATGTATTTACAATTAAACGAAAGCAATTTGAATAAACGTTTAATTTTATTACTGTTGGAGATATTTACCTATTTAATTGTCTAGCTATATCTGTCTCACCAAATTCTGATATATGTAAATAAAGCCCTCGGCAGATCCGTTGAATGTTATACTTTAAAAAAAAATGTCATATCCAAAAGCGTTTTATGAAAGAAATTTTTGAAGATGACTGTACGACCCGCCGAGTCTTCTTAAGAGAAATGCGTGGGAACCGCAGCATGTGGCTCAACTGGTTCGCGAAATATTGCGTTACGAAAGTCCTTCGCCGACACGCATGTATGCGTGTATGTGTGTGTATATATATATATATATATACAGAACTTTTTTGTTTTCTTTTCTCTCTTCTTCTATCTCTCTTTTACTTTCGCAAATGAGATTGTTGCTTTTCATTTAGCATGTAAGTTACGGCTTTCTGACTCCGTCGTGTTTCTTTTATTCTCCTTGTGTTCTCTCTTACGTCGTACTTCAGATTGACACGAAAAATTATATTGAATACCCGTTGATCAGCAGCGATTCTTAATAATCACTAATAATTTTGTAAAATATTAATATTACTAGGAAATAAAGAAAAAAACGTATTTTGATAAATGCTTAACAGTGAATAGTTGCGAAATTAAAAAAACAGTAAATAAATAAATCGTAAAATAAAATAGATAAGATAAAATAAAGTTTCCCGAACAAAAGTAAAATCACGCGTCGTCGAGTTTGAATAACGCGATCTTAAAATTCATATAAAATTAACCGCATCCTCAAGTCTGTCAGTGACACCTCGAGTTCCTTCCTTAATTTCCATTTTGATTTTCATCCCCCATACTTTAATAATACGAGGAAGCATCGCTTTTTAAACGCGGAGGTATCCCCGCAACCACCCTACCCGCGTCACAAAAACGTTTCCCAATTTATTTATACCCAAGCGAGTTGTGGAAAATAAACAAAATAACCAAGCCTACCTTCATTATTTCGCGCTTGAGACCGCAATAATAAACACGAACTTTACTCCACGCGATAAGAGACGAAGAAGAAGAAGAAAAAGAAGAAAAAAATATTCCCGTCTCCTTTTGTCGCGAAGGCAAATCAGAATTTCAGATTGAAATTAACGGAGCGTCCTATGGTATATAGGGTCAACTTCTTCTTTTCCCCTTCCTATCTCTTTTTTCTTTCTTTTTTTTAATTCACGGTCGTGCTTTTTATTTGCATTTTATTACGCGCTCGAGTCTTTGTCATGTGTAAGCGACAGGGTAAACGCGCGCTTTTAATTAAAAGCACGCGGGGTACAAATTTTGTGTATCTTCAACGAATATCGTATACACATTTTATCTCTTTGTCTCTCTCACTCTTCATTTATATTTTCTCAAGTTTTATCAGATTTGCAGTACGTAGACATAGGATACGTATACCTAATTTACCACACTTCGGGAATGAATTTTTAGCGAAAGAAGTACACGTATTATATTCAATTAGGAGAGTTTCGAGTTTTATAGGCGTAGAGTGAGCTCTTTTTGTCCGTCGCTTAAAAAGTTTAACTAGTTATACAAAAATTTATTAAGAAAATCTCAAGAAAAGTGATATACTATTTTCCAACAGGAAGGTTAAGCGCGAAAAATGTAAGTTAATTAAGAAAATCACGTTCTACCGAGTTATAGATTTCGCAACGCAACTTGGTGTACCGCACGCTTAAAATCCTTCTCGATTACTGGCACGCACAATTTACAACTTCCATTACACCGAAAACGAAATACTCGTATACTCGGATATAATTGAATACATATTGAAATTACATACATCCGCCGAGTAATTATTTAGATTTTTTGACGTTATCGTATGTTTAGCAGAAAAAGAGAGGAAAAGGGAGAGACGTTCGCGAATCATTAAACGAGCTAGAGACAATTAATTGCTAGCGCGATTGCAAAAGGCCCCCCTGATGACGATTAATCACTTGGTCGAAAAAGTTAATCGATATAGCAGGTGGACAAAAAATCGCAGACCCAGTATTCCCTCGAGTAAAAAAGGCTACTTTCTAAATGTGATAGAATACATATATACTGAGACGTAAAGCATCCCATGAGTGGAGAGAGGAGAGAGGAGAGAGGAGACGAGTGGATTAATGATTTCGTTGGATTGACAAACGAGTCCTATCCTTGAACGCACGACGCGTAATTAGCCATCGGCTACTGCTCGATCGGCATCAGCTGATCTTAGGCACACAGGTGCATGCCCGGTCACGTTTATTATTAGGCGTCGCTTTTCCTTTTTTTGCATTCTATTCGTTTCGTCACCTACTTCGCCGGGTTTTCTTCTTTCTCTTTTCTTCCTTTGCATCGACAGTTTCTTACTTAACTGACTATTTTCTGATTCAGATAACTTATTTTTATCATACGTATATACACACACACACGATACCTCTTGACGTGTGATCCATAACAAATTCACATAAAATTGTATAGAAACATTTTTAACTCTCAACATTATAAATGTTATAACGTCGGATATTTATATACGTATAATCGATTAAATGACAACTCATCGGTACATTCGGATTAACCGACGTGATTATTAAACGTTAAGCTTCAATTCATTGAAAAATATACAATGTTTATAAAATGAACTGTTTAACGAAACATAATTCGGAATCGAGAACCACCAGTGTTGAATAGTTCATAGACGTAACATACATACAAAGTTATTTTTAAACTTTGTTACTTAAAGAACTACTATGAAAATACAGCTTTTTACGTATGTTAATGTGTTGAATAATCTTTTACGTATTCGTGTAATACTTCAGCATTTTAACTAAATATATCAAGAAGGTTATTTTTGAAGAAAAAACGAAAAATTTGTATATTGCTGACACAACCGCTGGTCAAACTAAATACGTACTTTTCAAACGAATTCAAATTTACTTGTTTTGCTTTTACCGAATGTTACAAAACGTCGCAATGTCGTTTAAAAAATAATAAAAAGACGAAAATAATATACGTATACATTGACTGATAAAATTATAAATATTGTAATACAAACACATAAAACAAAAATTCGAAAATTCGATAAATTTTAATTCGTTCTTATTATAAATTCTTAATATTCTTTTAAGTACACAATAAAGTACTCAAAATAATAGTAAAAAAAAATCTAAAAGTATTTAAAAATAAAATTGTGTCACAAATAGCTGTTAACGGTTGATATTAAATCACATTAACGGTATAATCGAATTTTCTATTTTATTCAATAATTTCACGATGTATATCTATGAAAAAATAAAATATATTTTACAAAAGAGAAAACCCTTTTTTCTATTAAAATGATAAGAAAATAAAATAATCGATAACTATAACGATGTGAAAAAAATAAAATAAACGTATCCGTAAATATAGGTAAACAAAGGCGTAAATTCCGCGAAAGTGATATAGAGGGGCACATATAGTTTAAAAGAGCCGTCGCGTTCGCGCAAGAACGTCCGGTTTTTCCGGCTCGCGAGTCATGAATGACCGAGCCGGCTTTCGACGTCACGTGACTCCGGTTGGGTTTACGCTAGCGAGTCTACAACACCACGTGCCCACGCTTAGATTTGCGACGGTAGCCTAGACGGTGTCTTGCGGCACGTGGACAGGAAACGACAACCTCCTTCCTTTTAACAAAAATAATCCGCTCACGTATATACGTATATATATATATATATATATATATACGTATATGTATGAGCGCGCGCACGCGATTATACTGCGTGGGATTGGTGACTATAAATGGTCAACTCTAGAAACGAGAAAAAGGCGAATATAATATTTACCGCGTGGGGGATAAATTAGTGGTTTTGACTTTTTTTCTTAGTTACGGTGTAAGTTATGTTGAAACTCGCTACTTTTTTTTTGGTAAGAATGTACTACCACTACTTGCTCCATGGGTTGTTAAATATTTATGAATGAAATTATATCTTGTATTTTCATTTATCATTCAGAAAATATAATATTAAATCTCCACTTAATATGTATTTTAACGTAGTGAATTTTCAAAAAAAAAATCAAATAAACAACTATTGCGAGTAAATGTTATCTTAAAAATAAATAAAAAATAAAAAAGTTTAAATCGAATGTAAAAGTGATATTACGTTTACGTATTACTTACAAGGTGCTCTTGAAACAAAGAAAAATGATGGAATATGTAGAATGAGTGAACTAATTGTATGTAAACTATAATATTTTACACGTCCGTAAAATTAAAAGCTTGATGTACAAAATTTAACACAACCTACGCGAAACGCTTAAATCGTCTCCTCCCTCGCGTCCAAAAAAAAAGAAGCAGTAGAAGAAGAAGAAGGAATAGAAGGGAGAGAAGGACGAGAAGGATCCAAAAGCACCACAGAGTGGGCTTACAGGGGAGGGCGGGGGTAGAGGGAACCCGAGCGCAAAAAGTACTTCCTTATCCGCGAGGCGCTTTGTAGCGTACGAAATGAATTTATGCCCGTATAGCAACGGTCGGCTACATTGTTTCTCATTCGCGAGCGTGCGGGAGGATATATATATATATATATATATAGAGAGAGAGAGAGAGAGAGACGGCAGATAAGACTCCAAGAGGAGTAAATCGCATTAGTCCAAAGAGTGAGAGAGGGAGGGGGAGAGGGCAAAACGAAGTGCAAAAGCCAAGCATGACGTGGGTGGAGGAACGGAAGAAATATATAGGTCTCAAGGGCGCTTATCAAAACTACAACGTGGCAGTCTCGCAGTTTCTCTCTGTTTATCTCTGAGGTTCGCGCGGTCGCACGGCGGCGGGCGAGAGAGACGCCTTTTAATAATGCTTTTTAATGGACTTTCGCCGGAATTGTTGGAGATTCGTACGATGAAAATGTTGCGTTAAGGAGACAATCTTCTTCTTCTTCTTCATCTCCTCCTTCTCCTTCGTGTTAACTTGTAAAAATAAGCTACGGCCGCGTATCTTTAGATTTATGTATTCTTAATCAATGTTTCTTCAAGATAAATTTTAAATAACTGCCAGTTTATCAACTTACGAGAAAAAATAGCGATTACCGGTTAAAAAGAAGAAAGAAGTGTAATACAAGTATACTTTATTTAACTAAATTTGAAGAAGCTCGGCCCTTTTTTTCTTCGCTGATTAGTACAAAACTTTATCGAAGACGAAGATTTAACATTCGAGGGAATAAGACCGGCCAGATTGATAGTAATCACGATCGGAATAAAATCAAGAGCTCCTAACTCTTTCTCCTTTCTTCACTTTCTGTTGTTGGTTGACTCGTCAATCAAACTCTACACGCTTATGTCCCTCTCTCTTCCTCCCGATATTCTCTCTCATCCTTTTTATATTTATTCTAGCTTATCCAAGGAGCGAGCGTATTTTCCTTCTGAAATCGTCGCTCGGAGACAACGAGTATAAAAGGGGGAGGAAAAAAAGGTAAATCTAGTATAGAGACAGAGATTCCCTTGTATCTCGATTATGTTTATTTCACTTATCCGTTGTTGGGATGTATAATGAATTTCGTTCTTCCTACAAATTCTATTTGCTGAGGGTTAGCATTCGGGTACGTATAGAGAATTTTACCTGCATAACAAACCTTTTCTTTCATATAGTTTTTTTGATACCGTTGAATCTCCAAATAAATGGGCTAGGGGAATTTTGAGTAATTCAACCGATTACAATCTTATGAATCACATATTTTCTTTAGTTTAAGGGGATGTCGGATATAGTAATTGGTTATTTTTAATATTTTTTTATACAAAAAAGAAATTTTTCAGATTTTTAAATCTGTAATTTAATTCCGATTTTTGCATTGAAAATTCATGCCGTTTTAGACCAATATTTACGGACCGAAAATGATTTATTCTATTATGATTAACAAATTAGAACATTAGAATTTTTTCAGATTTTATATTGAAAGGTGTAGATCTCTGTAACTTGGGTCCGACATCCCGTTAACAACATTTTTCACCTCAACATCACAAATTTCACCTTTTTTAATCTACTCGCCAGATTCTATCTTCGTCAGTTTGTAACAACGGTTTTAAATATTAATATTATTTATTTTAATATTATATTATTGATCATTACATAACTCGCGAAGGTCCTAAATTAAAAGAGACATACAATTTTAAAATTGATGTTTTAAATATAAAATTAAAAATCTGAAAAAAGATTACACAGAAAGCTTAAGTTTATCAAAACTTAAAACAAATTGAACAAGCTATATAAAATATACTTTTAAATCAAAAATATGTTTTTAAACTTAAAATTAAAATTAAATAAACACTATTTTGGCGTATTAATTCAAATATGGGTGACTTAAAGTATTTTAAATATTATATTCAAGCTTTAGGTTAAACAAACGAATAATTCGAGAATATTATTTTAATATTATTTAAAGAAAATACAAGGGCCATGGCAGAAAAGATTTCTTACTGAAAAATCCATTCCCATCCATTTTTATATTTAATTTAACTAAATATAATTGATTTCAGGGTATCATTTCCTTAAAGAAAACATATAATAAGGGGCTCTTTGAATTTTATTCTTTTTTAAAATGTCTATTCTATATTTGCTTCACATATATCATGTACTAAAAATAAAAATATTTTTTATAAATCAAAATATTTGATCTTAATTATTTATCATTAAAGCATTGAAATTATTATGCAGTTGCAACTTGCAACTAACAATTTTGTATGCGTAAGCGTTATTACAAGAAAATAATTTTTCAAGAAATTCCGCTATGCAATCTTTTTCTTTTATGTTACCTAATCATTATTTTTAATGTTTGTCAATTTTGTTAATTCTATTATTCGTTACCAAATTAAAAACATTTTTAGATGTCACTAATAAATTGTAATTCGTAATATAATCCACAGGTACGGGTATACATAATATGCATGAGATTTAACATTACCGTACGTCACAAATAATATAAAGAATCCAATAATATATCTCCCCCTCCCTCCTCCCCCCCGCCCTGGATAATATGCAACCGCTAGAACAAAAATAAAATCGCCCGCGAAACGCTTGGTATAAATCTTGCAAAAGTTAGTCGTCTCGTTCTTCTTATCAACAGTTCGAAAGAATGGATTTCCATTGAACGAGAAAACTTGAACCCGTGTGCTTTTTTGCAATTTACGTAAGAAACGAAGAAACCCGGATGGTATAAATATATCTATACCCTGTTAATATCAATCAATTCTTTGCACATATATATTTATAAACCACTTCTGGTTTCTTCCATCTTTCTCTCTCTCTCTCTCTCTCTCTCTGTGGGTCGGTTATTATACGGGCAAATTTAGTTACCCGCACGCGTTACGATAAATGTTACGGAATTGGCCGGGATGAAGGAAAAAAGGCAACAAAATATATCAACGTTTATTAGAGTCTGTTTCTTTTCTCCGCTAATGATTCCCAGTTACAATTTAATTAAGCCGCCGGCGAGAGGGCATTTTGTAATTCAATTTCGAGCATTTCGCAATCAACTTGCGCGCGCAAATTTATTTACCTCCAATTTTTTTGCTTTTCTTTTTTTTCACGTTACGATACCTCTTGATAACATACAGTTCACGCTCAAGTTTCGTATTCATTTATATTTTAACGTCTAATTAGAGAAAAAGTTTTGTAAAAGAAGGGGAGAAGGAAAAAGCGCAACAACCGTCTTAAAAGTTTTAACGGGATGTTGCGAGTCGTATCGTGTTACTAGTTTAATTATATAAGCGCACTTACAGTTAATCTTTTATGGATTAAGATTGTTTTAATAATGGTAATTGATGATGATGCACAATACTATGTCTATACAAGTGCCGTGTCTTGAGTACTTAGAGTAAAAACTAATCGATTTATGCGAAATTTAGAGTTAATTATGCAAAATCGTGAATATACCTATACTCAACTCGAAACTATTGTTGAGTAACGATTATTAATCAATGTTAAAGTATACGAATATCTTTCGATAGCCAGCACAGTGTACGACTGACGTATAACAGAGTAAAGTTTGTAACTTAGTAAAATGTGCAATTACTCGCGTCAAATGCTAAATGTACGAAAATTATTCAAGAGCAATATCTTACTTTATACAACGTCACAATTGTGTTACGAATTTTAAAATATGTTAGGAATATTGGATCGTAAAATCAGAGAGATAGAACTATATAAACTTGAAAAAGCATATAAAGTATAGAGTACTCACGATATATTACACCTATCGTTTATTCTTTTACAATTCTCATTGTTAATCGTTGGTTTTTCTCTTGCATTAACAGTACCCTCGCTCTGAACCGTGGATGACCGAGAGAGGGAGAGAGGGAGAGAGAGAGAGAGTGAGAGAGAGAGAGAGAGAGAACACGGCTAAGAATTCCGAGCGCATTGTCGGTGCTTTTCGCGCGGTCATTCGATCAACGTGCGCGCCGCGGACAATGCGTCGGCCGGAACGAGTGTCGATAATCGATCAAACACGGCTTTTGAAGTGTCGACGAACTTTTGCAAATTACAATAAAAAGCGTTGTGCGAGGCTCGCTACTTTGCGAGGTGCTGAGTAAAGTGAACCTATTAATAGAATACGTCGATGTATCTCTCTCTGTATTTGGGTGTGTGTGTGTGTGTGTGTGGGTGTGTAGGTGTCTACGTGTACACGTAACCTAAACGTATAGAATAGGATATACACATATATGTATTTTATATGTGTGTATATATATATAAGCTGAATGTGCGATGCGAGGGTGTCTGTAATGTAAATGTAAAATTATATTTTTTTGTTCGTTCGCATCGTTGGAATGCAACTAAAATAAACTACTTTTCACGGAGAGCGAGTGATTTCTAACCTTATATTCAAGTTGCGATCCAACGATGCAAACTCGAAAAACATTCGACATTAGAGATAAATACCGGTGTGCGTTCGTAATCTACAGTTGGTACGACCTATAAAAAGTAAAGCAATATAGTATACAACATTGTTAAAACTAAAAATGAGTAAAGGAAAAGAAAAAGAAAAAAGAAAAGATAAGCTATCCACACACTCGTGGCTCTTTGAAACTGTTAAGTGCATGAAAAGTTAATTCTTATACGCACGTAAAAAAAACAAACAAACAAACAAACAAACAAAGAAAAAGACCAAAAAAGGTATATATCGTACAATGTGGTAACCAGTAAAGTTAAACACAGCCTGGTTACAGTAATAATCGTAGGGATTATCGTTCGATCGTTAGATCCAAGGGTTTTCGGTGCATGAAAAGTTTAATTTATTACGCACTCTTGTCCCTTGGTACGAAAAGTAATATTGCCATATGTCCATACGTTAATTACGATTATAGTACGATCTGTACGAAACGTCATCACTTGCGTCATCGTTTTACGCTTCGGCAGATTCGCACGTAACCGTCTTTGGCGTGTATAATCGTAGCCGATTTTTCACTTCCGCTTGCCTTTTGCTTTTCTTCCCGTTAGGGTGATGGGTATATATATATATATATATATCTATAGTATACATGACGTTACGTCGATGATGATGACAAAAAAAATCTGTATAGGAATGAATGTCCAAGGAGTAAAACAAATGCAGCGACTCCACCTCCAAACACGGTGAGATATTTTTCGGAGGTGAGCTCGATACGATTCGTGTAAACAATGTGGGTGATTGATAGATCGCTTTCAAGAGGGAGGGTGTGTATGTACACACGCACGCACACGCGATGATGGCGATGATGGCGTTGATGATCGACGAGTGATAGATATAAAAGAAATGATAGATCCTGTAAACGAGGATCTCTTTTTTTACCCTTGGTAAACGCGGGTGCGACAAATATTTAATAAATTCGCTACCGCGTTTTTGGGCATCTATTTATAGAGTTAGAAGCTTCAAGTTTACACGATGCAAGGATTCCGTAGAACACTGCGGATGTAAACGAGATGATTTATGGAAAAATATCTATCAAATTAGATCCCTTGAATACTGTTTTGAAGTTTTCAAAGTTTCGAGTATCGTAAACCAGGAAGTTTCGAGAATTCATACACTGTCGATATAATATAATTTTCTCTCCTTCGGACAGATTGATACTCGAAAACTTTCTAAAGACTCGTTTAATCGTTTCAAAGAGATCTAATTTCACCGAATAGATTTGATAATGTTAGATTTCGATGACTACCGAGATCTCCGAAAAATCGTAGCATCAATTTTTCCGACATCCCGTGTCTGGAAAGCGTAAAGGAAAAAAAAATAAGAAAAACATAAGAAAAATGAATGATGCTGATGAAAATGGAAGCGGGAAAAGGCAGCGGAAAGCGAATCGACTAAGGTTCAGTTGTTCAATGGGTGTTATACAATGAGAACTCGAAAGTTGACTTGTTTGAGGTTGATCAAGTAGATGCTAGAGGTATGATGATGCGAAATTGACTCTTTATGTAGATTGCAGTCAACGCGGGATAAGACGCCCGCGAGTTCCCATTGGCGAATAGCGTTGGGTGGCATGCAAACGAAAATCTCTCGAGAGACCACTTACCTTAGACAGTTTCTCGCCTTCATGATGGGGCAGCAACGTCCTCAGGGATTGAAAACCAGCGTTGATACTTTGCATCCGCCTGCGTTCGTTGCTATTGGCGATTTCTCGCCGCATGCGCTTCTCCTGCTCCATGTGGCTTCGCGAGGTGCCACGGCTCACGACGCCGCTCGTCCCGTTGAGGGTGACGTTTTGGTGGCCGCCGCCCGAGGATGACGACCGGCTGCTCTTGTGCTGTCGCGTCGACGAGGACGAATTCGTCGTGTGCGACGAGGCTACCGGATGATGCTTTTGTTCCGGTTCCTCCACGTAATCGTTGATCGGCAGACCCGAGCACTCGTCGACCGTCTCGCCGCTACTGCAACACCAATCATTTTTTCCTTTTTTATTTGTACACTATTATACAACTAAAATACAAACTAAAATTACTTAAATAATAATTGAGATGACAATTTTTAAATTATATACAGATATCCACCCCATTTCACCCCAAAATCAACATTGGAATTCAGTTAAATTGTGTTAACTGTTTCGTCAGTACTGGTACCAACAATATCGTATTTATTTTACTTTTATTAATTAAGTAAATACGCACCAGGCTGCACGAGGAGAATAAATAAAACTATTTTGTTTTGATATTCCTAAAAAAGTAAAATAATATTTAATTTCCAGGACAGTTGCAGGTAAACAAACTAAATATCGAATTATAAAATAAAAATAAAAGTAAATGTTATCATTGTACATTCATGAATATTACAAACCACGAAGACTTTGTCATAATAACAAAAAGTTTTTATTAAATTTTACGGCAATTGACAAGTACCTAAAATACAGAGAAAAAACATACACGGGAATACGAGGTTGTACAAGTGGGTAAAATTGAACAAAAATTATAATATTAGATTGTGCAAGTGACACATTTATTTTATTTTATTGAAATATAAATACGATAAAGGGAGAGATAAAATAAACAAAGAACCGCCGATAAACGTATTAAACCACCACCGCGAAAATTGGAATTACGGTTAATTACTATAATCAAACCCGACCGTACGTAAAAAAAAGGGGCGGGAGGGGGGGGGGGGAGGGGGAGGGAAAGAAAAAAGAGCGTGTACAACCACGAAAATATAATTTTTTTAAATTTAATCTCTTCGTCATTATAACGTGAAATGATGTGGTTGTTATCATGAATGTAGAATAGGGAAAATACCATTATGACCAGGCTCCATCGTATAGCCAAACGAAAGCCGCACGAACTACCGAAGTAATAAATTTATCTGGTATATATACACGTGAACCGGTGAGAAGGAGAAAGAAGAGATAGCATATTTCGAAACAATTTCCCGTGGCCAATAAACTCCAATTTTTCGGACGCGATGCCCACAAAACTGTTGGACTGCTATCGCGAAAATTAATCGCAGCCATGTTATTCCTCCCTCCTCCCCTCCAGCCGACCGGTCCGACTTCCCAACAATTTCCCGTGTACCTTTTATATTTAACCTCCTCTTCTTTTTCTCTCTCTTTCTTTTCACTTTGTCGCCGTAGATCAAAGCCATAGTCGCTCTTCTCACTCTCTCTCTCTCTCTCTTTCTCTCTGTCTCTCTCTCCTCTCGCAATCAGAGTCGACAAAGCAAAACAGACAGAGAAAAGTTTACCTCCTTCGGAGACGTCCCGTGGCAATTCGTCCCTTTCGTCTCCGAGCGATTTCTTCGGCGAGCGCGTTTATTTGATTTATGGACTGATATACGTCGCGCGAATGAGAAAAAGGCCGGGCACTTTTAAGGAAATTGAAAGCGGAGAATCGCAATGACGCCTCGCGGTTTGACAGTTCAAAGGGAGAAAAGCGCGAGCACCGAGAAATATTTCACAAGCCCCTTTTTTATTATTTTCTTTCAATCGCCAACGCAACTCGATTGGTAATTTTTCAAAAAATTTAACAATATCCTTCGTGGATTTTGATGGATTACCTACGAATAACCAAGTTTTACACCTCGAAAAAGTTATTACGTATAATTGATTGAAAATACACCATATTTTCATCGCCACATTGGACTCGTATAGATAGTTACGATGAGCGTTGCAGCAACAACAACAAAAAAGTAACATTCTACGCGTCACAAGGGAATTATCCGTTCGAGTGAGCAATAACCTGCAGAGGTATACACACACACGCGCGCGCGCGCGCGAGGATTATCGATCGTTCGATCTGTTAGTTGAATCTGGATGGAGTTTACGATAAACTCGGTTTGTTCCAGGAAGAAAATCGACGCGTCGTAGGTTACAAAGGCGGCGTTACCACTCGCGATTAATTACTTCGTCACGTTCAATTACTCGCGCGTTGCTGCGAATCCCTGCCAAGTGTGTGTATATATATATATATAAAACTTGATGCCTGGTGTACGCATCTATGTATTGACAATGCGGATTCTATCAAGGGACGATGGACGTTCCTCGTTCCTATCGATGTAACGTCCTGCTATATATATGCGCATAAAAGGCGAACTCGACACTTTTCCCATTTTACATTCTTCCTCGATTGCTCCTTCAAGTACATATATATATTGATTTATGGTTTACAATTACGTTTTTTCTCTTTAGCTTGATTATTTATTATTTGTGATTTTAATAACGTTAAGAAAAATAGATGAATATTTAAAATGTTGACTTTTTGATTTCTTAATGTAACGTAAGTACCTTTGTTTGTATAGAGATTTAATCAGTTTGCAACGCTTGTTTGTGTAACGTAACGCGATACTTGTAATTTATCGTAAGCATTTATTATAAATGAAAGTTATGTGACAATCGAGATATAGGATTTTACCTTATGTACATTCCCTGTCAATTGCGTATATCAGAAGCTATACCGGGTTGGGTCGTTTTATTACATTATATTTATTTACATTTACATATATTAAATCAACGGTGTGTATAATCGATAACAGATTTAATAAAATTATAGATTAAAAATAAAGTGACGAAATCCCTTGAGTTGCGCTTAACAATACGAGATGGTGTAAATAAAACGTAGGGAAAGAAACTATATGTATATAGACGCGTATAGACCGAGAAATACGGAAAAGGACAAAACAAAGAGGGTCGAAGGGAATGAAAAAAACTCATGGATAAAGAAGCTTAGGGCAGGTTACGGTCGAATAACTCGTCTTTATGGTAGAATCGATTATTTAGAGATTGTAAGCCAGTTCGGGACCATAAAACTTTTTCTATTTTTTTTTCCTTCTTCTTCTTCTTCACCCCTTTTGCCGAGTAATGGTATATGGAACGAGAGAACCTAGTGGAAGAGGACGGGGAAAAAAGTAGAGCGAAAGAGATGTAAAAACGCGAAACTCGTGGAGCGCTATTTAAATAATCATGCGATTATACACGCAGTCAAACTTGTCAATAATGCACACTGAGAAGATGTTCCGGCAACACCGTACGGATGGATACGCTGCACGTACACACCGTCTTTACGAAACGACAGTGTGTGCAATATTTTTCTGTCCCTGCAGGTCGGAAGTATGGTATTAAAGAATGTGTAAAAGTGTCGGAAGTCGAGGTTCGTAAACGGTCTATACGTTCAATGTATCTACGGGGTGCTGTAGTTTCTTGCGGATGCGTGTCTACGCATCAATACGATAATTTGATATTGATTACGGTATATTGCGCTTCGAACTAGACATTATAGATGGTACTGTGTATATGGATAAAAAAATTACGGTATGAATAAATAAGGCTAATGCCAACAGACTATATTTATACGCGTTACAACTGAATCTATAACCGAGTGTGTGCGTGTGTGTGTGTGTACATATATATTCTCCTTGTCACTATTAATTTTAACCGAGGTTTTTAAAACTAATGGGTTGGTGTAATAACATTTGTTACAGTATGGTTATTAACCCTTTAGTGGAAAGCTCTTAGAGATATATTTAGATATCAATTTACGCGGTAAGGTAAAAAAGAAGGCGAGAGTATCATTATAATTTAACCCGGAGTTTAATTAAAAATAAAATACGTCGTCATTTCAATTAAATCGCCTATTATTTTCGGAATTTTAATATCGATCAATTTTAGTAACTTACGATCACCAGTAAAATACCTAATGACAAAAAGTAGTTGTAAACACTATAGGAAATCCACAGAAAGCAGTTAAAAACTAAGTTAGTCAAACTGAAGGATAAAATTAAGCCTAATCCCATGTTACCCGATCGCCATATAATTTAATGTAACAAGTGCCCATAAAATACTGTTCGTGTGTCACACGCACACACACGAAATAGCTAATTAAAACTCGGGTTATATATATTTCATTAATAAAACCGGCTACGAGACGATTTTCGGTAAGCTACGTAAGAGAAATAAACGTGGGCGTATTCATTCATGAGAAGAGATTTCGTAGAATCGTAAAGCGTTTGTACGGTAACTACGCTACGCACACACACATAGTCACACCAGACACAGTAGGCAACCACTCGTTAGATAATTTCTTGCTCTCGCGCTCGCCAAATTGGATTACGACTGTTGGTTAAAGTCGGTTAAGCGATTTCGTGTTTATTTCACTTTTCTCTCTTATTTCCTACGGGTTGGAAAAGAAGGAAACAAAGAAAATTCTTCCATTATGCCCGAATTCGTCGTTTTATTCTAATTTTTCGTAAGCTCCATTCCAGTAATACATCGTTTCACACCTTCTATACGCCTTTTTCTTTCTATTCTACTTTTTTCTTTTATATTTAATCCAACGCCAAATTTTCATATTTTTTACAAGATTATATGCATTGTGGTGATGGGTAACGTGAGCGACTCGCATTTATACGTGTAAATTTGCGAGTGAAAGGAAAAATCAATAAATCATTTTTAACTACTTGTGTTTTTTCTCTCAAGGGCCGAATTTAAAAATAGGACAATTGGTGAATCGACTCGAAGTTATAATGTGAATGTCATTAGAATCCAAAGATAGAATAATATTGACCCGAGAAACGTTGTACGTTGAATAAGTAATAATATTCTTTTAACTCTTTCTAGTGGATTACCGTAAATTTTTAACGCTAAAAAGACAGTCTATTAACGTGCACTTCTTTCACCAACAATATTATTAAGTCTTCGAGAAAATCTTTTCTTTGTATAATATTTTTGCGATTGATTTGACTTGTAACAAAAGGAAAATACTTTTATTTTCAACACTTTGCGCTTTATTCCTTTTGAAATTCCGGGGGGAAGAAAAAAGATAAAATAGCCTACCGTAAAACATAAACGCGAAACAAGTAACAAAACACCGGCGTATCCATCAAGACTATCGGCCCCTAAACGGGCGTCAATTATTACTTCCTCCCTCGCATATACCTAGCGCCCACTTCCAATTTTCCCAAGCCTCTCGGGACGATATGGGCGTTTAGCGTACTCGAGTCGCCTCTGCATTATGCATATGCATAACTCGATATACCGGCGCGACTTTCCCACGTGGAAGACTTTTAAAAATATATGTATCGCCGCCTATACAGCCAACCAATTTGTCTAAAAAAAAATAAAAGAAAAAGATAAATATTGCTAGTTGATAATATGTATCTTATCGTTACTTTTTATTTGCATTCTATTACCCGGGATATATATACATATATACTCTTCTCTCCTTTTTTATGGTAATCCGCGAGTGAAATTTTAATGAAATTTACTTGTCGTTTCAGGAAGCTATTATTTCTTTTCTTTTCTTTGCTTTCTTTATACGTATTTATCTTGCAGAAATTATTGCATACCGAAAGATAGAACATTTCATTGATTTAGATAAATATTATATTGAACCCCGAAGGGGGCAAACACTATTTCACCTGAAAAATGAATTAAAATTTTAAATTTTAATTTAAATCTTAACTTAATTTATTGTAATACAGAATATCTCGAACATTTTGGTTAGATAAATTGATAAAATAGAACCATCAGAATTCTTAGTTCATCGATGGATCGAAAATCGTAACGTTTATATTTTTGAGTTTTCAAAGCTGCTCTAAATTAATTGTGAAAAAATGTAAATGGAACTGGAATTATAAAAAAATTTTTTAAATTTATTGAAAACCATAATCTTTGTTAATAAAATTAAATAAATGTTTTTACAATTATTACGTTTTAATATTTTATTTAGAAAAGCTTTGAGGTATCAGCTACTATGGGTACCGTTACTCGGTTAGGCGGACTGCTGAACGAGCGGATGGCGACGACAGGATTAAATAATTGCGTGAGATGTTAATGGATAAATACGTTGGTTTATTATATCAATCCTTTTGTAAATTAATAATATGGTGAAGTACAATATGAGGTCCTCTTCGTACGGTCTCTGTGATACTTGCTAGTGTTGGTTGTTGGTTGGATGCTGGTTGGTTGATGCTAGGTTACTGCTGCTGGTTGGCGTTTGAGCGGCTGAGGAGCTGATACCTGAAGAGGCCGTTCCGTCGTGTTCCGATGCCGATCGTTGTAGAGAGTCGAACCTCATTCGGGCATAGGTTCGACGTTAATCACTTGTTTTACTTCAATGTCTAAGCTTGTGACTGGTTGTTCCTTTCATTAATTCATTTATATACGCAGCTCATTGTCCTACATAATTGTCTAACTCCTTAACATGTGTATCGTTTACTTGTTGCAATGGATCCGCGAAGTGTCAGCGGGGCGGTGTCGGTGACCCGAGAGTCAGCCGTTACTCCTCGTCGTTTGAGCTCGATGAACTCGACGTCAACAGCTTGTTCTATACTGTGCACCGGCGGTCGTGCTCCGATTTGGATTGATTTAACATCTGCATTTCGTTGGTTATATTTAATTTATGCAATTGGCAAGTGAGCGCAATCACTAATTTTGGATTCTTCGGCGAACCAAGGATTCTGATGGTACCATTGTGTCAATTTTTTAATTCGTCATATTATGCATACAATAAATTAAACTTTTAATCGAAATTTTTAATATTAATGAATTTTACAGGTGAAACAGTGTCTGGTCTCCTTAATTCAAATAGGTAACGTTTATTTATTTCGATTCAAATGAATATTTAATTGAAATCGCTCAAATTTATTTTCCGTGCGGATTCCACAGTACCAAGTTCGAGATGTAATTTTAAATTTAATCAATAATGTACATTAAAATAAGATTCGAAATAGGTGTATAAATAATTCGTAGAAAGATCTTTGACGTCATTTGAAATATTTGGATTTTAAAGACAGTTATTCTAACTGTAAGACTCTGCGTCAAAAAGTAAAAAGGTTAATCAATCCACTGTAGAAACGCATAACTCCTTCGTATTAATTAAAAATACCGAGTATTTTTATTACGCAATAATAATTAAATCGATACTTTTAATTATCTTCCTCGTCTGCATGTGCGTTACAACCAACGCAACTAAAAAAATGTAGTTGGTTACATAACAAGAATGCTGTAGGAAATAACTTTTAATATATATGCGCGCGCGATCGCGAGTGTGAGTGTAAACAAACATATACATATATAAATAAGAGTAAAGAACAAGAGGGAATCGATGAGAGAACAACTGCGTCGTAGCCCAGTTAATTCTGGTTAATGCTAAAATCGATGGCGCAGTCAGCTGCGTCGCTGATTAAGGATCAGCTGTGTGTAACGCCACCTCTTTATAGATCGATCGAACTTGGCGAAAACGTCACGAACACGTTTTAGTTACTACGATATTTCACACTCGGTCCACTCTTTTATATTTTAATATAAAACCCTAACAATTAATAATAAAAGTGTGCACTGCGTACGAGTGAATGACCTTTTTACTTAAGTTTCTTCCTCTTTTTTACACTTGCTCAATACCACCTGTCGGATGTTAAAACATTATTTAATAATCTTACACATTTTCGTAATAAATAGGGAAAAAATAATTATACAGACGAGCGAGCACGCGAGGTAGTTGACAAGTAAGTAAACAAAAATCTATCTTGTAGTCGATTAAATTTTCTCTTAGAAAACGATATTAAAATATCAGTTCCGGAATAATGAGAAAGAGGAAATTTAATAAATAAAAATTGTAACGTAGTTAAACGAACTAGAATAACGTTATACCAAAAGAGAGAGAGAGAGAGAGAGAGAGAGAAAAAAGAAGAACGTCATTTCTTTTCGCACCTTTATCTGTATCGAGGTAACTCGACAGTTTACCAATAAAGAAGTAAAACGCGCAGGTTAAGCTTCGTTCCAGTAAAGCAGCTCGTTTCGATAGAAAAGATGTACGCAGCCATCGGGGGAAGAGAGTCAACGTGACGGTTTTAGCTGGCGAAAATAAACGAGTCAATCGCCTTCAGCATTGATTGGAATACGATAGGGTCGAGCAATGTCGTTTGGGTGAAGAAACTCACCCAAGAATAAAAAAAAGATCTAAGAGTTTATAAAAATAGTTGAGAGTTGTAAATTGAGTCGCGATTGTGTTTTGTTTATATGCTAAAAAAAAGCAAAGTTAAATTGTTTCTAAAATTGTATATGCCACGTGGCTAATCTTTAAAGAAACTATCCTTGATTGATGCTTTTACAGAAACAAAGAGTAAAAACAAAAAAGATTGAAACAACAACTATTTAGACGTTTAAAATATGAGCGATGTGAATGATCATGCGTAAATACAATTTGAATATTAATGGAAAAAAAGAGAAAAATTGAACAACGATATATTTTTGTCTGTACTTTCTAATCGGCTGGGAATTTAAACCAAGACAAGGCAAAAAAAAGGTTATCTCTCACAATCACTCGAGACATTCTTTAAACGATAAACAATCATCGATTATTTTGAATAAATCATTTACATTGTTATGTAAAAAAATAACGTACGCATTTAATCGCGCGAGCATTATACTTATAATAAAAACCGGTTCGAATAAAAAAAAGTTGAATTTTTGAGAAACTACGGAGACATAATTGCCGACGATAAAATAATGTTTAATAAATATCTTATTAAAAACCGAAATAGTCAACTTATTCCTTTCTGAAACGAGAGTCACGAACGAAAATTGAAAGACCGAGAAAAGGCGGGTGTGTGTGTGTGTATATATATAACGAGTGCAATATTGTAAAGCAATAGGACGAATGGTAAGAGCAATATTGCTTCGCAATATAGACACAACCAGCCAATTGGATTAAATTTCTTACTGTCAATTTCACAAATACACGCAAACTAGTGCGTACACATGGAGATATTATAAAAGAGATCTAATGAAAACCGTAGCTACTTTAATTTAGTCGGGTTAATAAAATGAAATGTTATAAACAGTCCAGCGAAATAAAAAGTGTTAAAAGAATCGTGAATGCGCAATAAAAGGGTAATTGATACGCAGGCGCTAGTTTTATGCAGACACGCACACGCGCGCACACCATTCGTACATCTACATAGCGAGAGAGAGAGAGAGAGAGAGAGAGAGAGAGAGAGAGAGAGAGAGAGAGAGAGAGAGAGAGAGAGAGAGAGAGAGAGAGAGAGAGAAAGAGAGTCGACCTAAGTCCAATGCCAAGAATTTCGCTCGACGGTTTCTTTATCGCACTCGAAATAAGGTTTATTTCTGCGATCTCGGGACTATTTTTGTAAGCCCCGCCAGACGCAAAATAACAATGCGACCCGTTGTATAAGAGGACCGGGTTAATGTACGCGCGTTGCTCCAATTCGACTCTGGTTGGACGTTTTGTAAATACGCTCACCCAGGGATTTTCATATGACGTTCGAATGACGTCGATATACGATTAATCGTACAATTTTTTACGTCACAACTCCTATATTTGGATTGAGAATTACGATTTTTCTATTATTCAGATAGAAATTCAATAATGTTTCTTAAACCATTAATTTTTCTTACAAATTGCACTTTGATATGGCAAAAAGTACAAGGAATTTATGTACCAAACAAACGAATTGAATCAGTTCTAAAATGATCACACCGCGAACTCCATTCTTTATCAGAGCAAAGAAAGTATACAACGTAGAACCAATACCTTTATGTGGCATTGTTATAAAATGACTCGACTTTTCTCACACAATCATCATTCCCTTCTCTTCTCTCTCTCTCTCTCTCTCTCTCTGTCTCTCTCTGTCTTTCAACAACGATTGCGGTAATAAAAAAAATTACATCGTTGAAAAAATATGATTGATAGGTTACGTACTCTGATATATACGAACATTTCATTCATTTTGTACCAAATCCATATGATTATCTAGTAGCACTCAAAGATATTAAAAAAAAGTTACACCTGTCGCAATGAATTCCTATTACTACTGTTTATTTACAACTCTCACCCAGAGCGTTAGATCGTTTTCATAATCGACTGAAATTCGATTGACTGGCAAATATATATATTTATATATATATACACACACATACACGAGAATGAAACATGCGCGCTCCGCGCGCTCTTGTGTTTGTTACCAGTCATTATTAGAAATATTACGCTATCTCATTTGCTAAATTACAGGGATCTACTTTTAAAAACTCTAAAATTTTCTACAATTATCGTATTAACAATCTGGAAAAATTCATACGTGACACTTAAGTAATATAGAATAAGCTGACGGAGAGATTTTAATGCAATAATTGATTTTAAATTATTTAAAAATGAATAACCACTTTTCGTCGGTAACGATTTGTGAAAATTTGATTTTTGCGGCTGCACGAAAATCTTGATCAGTCGTGTGATAAATAATTTTGGAAAAAATCATACGTATTCTTCAAAGCAAGTAGAAGAGCGATCCATAGAAAATTTTTTATAAAAAAAAACCATTGTTAATTAAAAAATAAATAAGGATTCTAATTTTTTTAGTCTCACATTTCCTTAAAACAAAAATTTTTAATAATTTATTCATGATTTATTATACTCCGATTTTGTCAAGAAAATTCAAAACATTACGGGTTTTTCCCGCGCTTCCAAATCTAACCAACAATATTTTGGACGCATACGCAAAACGTAAACCAATCACATAGCCGTTTCACTTGGCTTCACCACATCCGGCAATCACTTTTTTATATAAGGAATATATATATATATATTTATACACACGAGCGCATTGAATGAATCGGTAATAAAGTTTTTTATTCTATGACCAAGTATATTTTCGATGTGTATAATAACACATTCAATATCTGTTTATACAAACTCCTCTTATCTACGACCCAGATTTGAAGCGCCGAGGAATTCTTTTTTTTTAATATTCATCGCTATGCAAGCAATTTTACAAGTTTATTTACATTTATGTATTACATCGATAGTAAAGTAATTGCGATAATTTTACCCGATCGCGAATTAAAAAATTTATTCCGATATAGTTTATTTTATATTACGTGTATCGATTCGATTTATCGATTTAAACGGTTCTTGCGCACTCGTTTTTATATTAATATAACTTAACTTAATTAATTTCTTATATTTATTATTAGCTGCGCGCCAACCTCGCTATATCTTTAATTTACTTGTTCTTTATTATAAAAAATATGGTATTAAATAAACGTCAAATTATTTTTACTAGTAGGTATATCTAAAATTGAATCACTTGTTTTTTACATATTTCTCGCGGCATTCGATTATTTTATCATTAAAAGAAAAATATTTTTTAGCGAACCGTACTCTTTTCTACATATATATTTTCTTTATAGTGTCGTTTTAGTATGCAATCCTTAAGGAATATGTTATTTATATTTGATTTATATATATAAATTTTAATACGAAATATTTATGCCTAGGATAAAAACGCCACCGCAAACTCTATATGTGCTTTCATTATTAAATAAAACGGATTTTCTTTGAAAAGTGCCGTTTGGCAATAAGCCTAGATTGGTAGTTAACTCTATCAAAAGAATGAACGTAAACGCAATTATCGATTAAATATTTTTTAAATAATAATCAATACGAATGATCTAATGGCAGGAGAATAGCGTATACAACCATATGTGCGAGTTTGATACCAAAAGAGAGAACGGAGCATTCGCTCAGGTAAAGCCACTGAAAATAATTAAAATACTTTAGAGACTGTCTGTAGAAAAACTTGGAAAATCTAATGATATAAGGTGAAAAGAAGACGATGTCAACCATATTTTAAGTACCTCGTACTCGATCGATCAAAATGAGCCTGGATTTTTGGATTAACGTATAAAACAACTTTGCGTTATTCGGAACGATAAGTACAAGACGCGTTGTCAAAGACGACAGGTATAATAGAAATATCTATATCATGGTAAAGTTAGGAGGTTATAATTTGTGGTCTTAACCCGTCAATATACCGAAAATTACAGAGTAAACCCAGAAATATTATCGAGGTTATAGAGGTATGTATAACACGCCGTCGCAACAGAAGTGGAACTTCCGAAAGAAAACAACCGGTCGGTAATCGGCATAAGATCGAAACGTCCAGACTGCATTCAAGAACGTTCCTTTCATCGTGAAGTTGGAGAGCAAAACAGAGACGGCAAGGACAAGGACTTCCTCGCTCCCTCTGTCTCTTTCGGTTCGTATATTTATTTTCTACGTCGGCGGAATAAAAGACAAGTGAGGAGGAGGAGGAGGAGGAGGCTGGCTGGCTGGCTGGCTGGCTGGTTGGTAGGGAGACGAAGGTAAATCAACGAACAGCTGGTAAAATAACGAAGGGAAGAGAGATGCTGTTGCTGGTGCGACTTGCGAGTGAGTCAGCTCGATCGAGCAGAACCGTGACCTTCTCGAGTAATGCCCGGTACATTCGTCAACCTCTTGTCGGATTGATAATAGTAAAGGGTTGTCGACTAACTTTCTCTCGATATTTCACAAAGTGTACGCGCACATGTGCCAACAACTTTCCTATCGTTTACACTGATAAACCCACATTTTAACGATCTGCCGCTAATTTATTTATTTATTTAGATAACTGGTAGAATTCTCGTAAACAAAAGCTTTAGACATTGTTGCTAATGGTAATGAACTAATTAAAAATGCTTATTGATTACCGCAAGAGTTTGTCAATCTTCTCTTAAACGTCGAGTATTTATACTTTCAATGACTTGCACACTCGTTTAGTTTACTAACTCTTGTCGAGATGACTACATAAAATCTCCATGTTTTTACAATGTTGCTTCGAAGGGTTACTTATAAATACTACTGAAGCAATCTAAATAACCTGTAATTGAAAAACAAAAATTTTTTATTTCTCGATGTCATCGTAAATTTTTTTTTAAAACGCCTAACAAAACGAACAGATATCAATTCTTTGTTCGAGTCGAGTAATAACTGCAGAAACCCTGATATTTTCCATTTAAATTTATTGCTATCTTTCTTTTTTCTTACGTAATAAACTGAAATCGAAATTTGCTTTACATACTCCGTACGCGATAGTAGAATACAATTCATCAAAAAAAAAAGAAAATATCAATTCTTACGATTCAATATACGACGAACGATCAAACCTTAGCCCTCGACGTATATGTATGTATAAATCTAACAATTCGCAACATCAGAAACTGCAAGTAATTGCTGTGTTGAAAATAAAATTAAAAAAAAAATGAAAAGGTAGAAGACTACGTTCCATAAAGAGAGAGAGAGAGAGAGAGAGAGAGAGAGAGAGAGAGAGAGGGAGGGAGAGAGAGAGAGGGAGAAAATGATAACAAAGGAGAGAGGGGATAAGAAGAAGGAGACCTCCATTCCACGTCCTTGGGATCGCGAGAGATTCAAAGAAACGACGAAGAAAGCGATTGCACGCGCTGGTGGCTCGTTCATTCATTCGACGACCGAGTATGGGAAGGTCGGGCGGTTCGTTCATCGACGCGTGATTCATCCTCGGTGCTCCGCGCGCGAGAAATTCTAAATCTCGATCAATGAATCGCTAGGGTTAGCTCCCGGCACTTGCAACGAACGTTCTATGTCACACAGTTACGTAACGTCACGTCACGGGATTTCGCTTTTTCTTCGCTCGCTTACGCCACCTTTTCAATCAAAACCCTCTAGATTTATTATTTGTACAACGACAAATAATCATCGTTATGATGATTATGATAATGATAATAATAATAATGGTAGTTAAAAAGGCGAAAGATTAAAGAGAATTAAGGAGTAACGAGGGAGTATCGAAAGAAAAAATAAATTTACTCGCGTTCGAATGACATAATCGCGATAATTCTAAAGAGAAAATGAATCCCTCCTCCTTAAGGGAGCGTTAATTTAAATTGTAAACTATGTAGCGTATAGTAACGTTGAACGGAAACGAGATGGTCTCGTATATATGTATGAACTACGTGGAAATTACACAGTTCCAAGTAAATAATGGACAAGTAATACACCACAGTGCAGTGCGGAGACTCGTGTATATCGATTTGTTATATACAGCACCCATCAGTGACGTTCATCCTGACAAATAAAAATAATAACAATAAAGAAAGAAAGCGACAGCTACCGTTTATATCTTACGTCTCGCACGTGTTTATTGCAACGAGTTTTATGTCCAAGTTAACTATAACGTTTCTCGTTTCTAGGACACTTATTTTTTGGCGAGTTCTATATACTGTATATAAGTAAAAAGTTTTGAGGTGACTAAACGTCATGAAATATTACCGAGTAACTACCGAATACGATAGTTGAAGATGACGTTTCGAGAATGGTCTTATACCAATTGATGACGTTCCACGGTATTTTCGTCTGTACAGTTAAATTTACTCGTGCCGTACCGATTAAAATTATTCATTTATTCTGACGCGGGCAAGACGTATTTTCTTTTGCATACACTGACGTTCATTAACATTTTCGGTTAAAAGGATGTCGGACTCAGAAAATGATAATTTTTAATATTTTTGTATAAACAAAAGAATAATTTTTTGAGAAAATCCTGAACGCCATGCTCTTAGGCATGTTTTGAACAGTATATTCAAATTTTTTCAGATTTTTAGATCCGTAATTTAATTCTGATTTTTGCGTTGAAAATTCATGTTTTTTTCGATCAATAATTACCGGCCGGAAATTGTTAATTCTATTATTATTAACAAATTTATTTTTTCTTAAAAAATGAAAACGTCATGCCCTCACTTTTGTTTTAAACTACCCATATGAATTTTTCTAGATTTTTAAATCGATATTTCCAAGATAATTCTTATGTTGAAAGGTGTAGATCCCTGTAATTTGGGTCCAACATTCCGTTAAACCTCGAATTATATGTCAAATCAAATAAACTATTTATTTGCTAAGGTTTTACACATTTTTTATAATGAATTAATGCATATATATTCAAGTATTTCAAACGTACATAATCGCATCGTCATTTTATTAGTAATTATCCGTTTAGCAGTATGAAAATTCTTTTAAACACGTCGTTAAATAAAACCTAACGCCAAAGCCTATAAATAAATAGAATGCTACGTTATTTTATCATCACGGTCGATCGGTCCCGCGGTGAAAACGAAGAAAAAATAAATGAAGCATATACCATCGGCGCAAATAATTTTATACGAAAAACCGGCAAATCGAATGTTCTCTCTCTCTCTCTCTTCCTCTCGTTTCATCTCTTTCGCGCAGCGACCCAGTTTGTCATCACGGGTCTATAAGAAGCATCGAGCCAAAGTGTCGACTCCTATACACACTGTTGCAAACTATCGCAGCGACGACGACGGCAAAAGCAGCAGCAGCAGCAGCAGCAGCAGCGTTGGCGCTCCGGGCATCCTCGATAAGTGCCAGTTGTACGTTAATTTATAATAAGTCACGCCGCCAAGAGAATCCCCTTCCCTGTAGTCCTCTTCTATCGAGTAACGTATGCGCGGAACCACGTGGGTTTTCCTGTAGCGCCGCTGGATCAGCTGGTGGAGTAGCGCGAGCGCCGCCACTGCACAGTGACGTCAGCAACCGAGTTTATCTCTATCTCTGTCTTGTCGGGTATGCGCGTAACTTTGTCTCGCGGTCTTTTTCCTATCCTCCGGCGATGAATTCGCAGGTGTCTCTCTCTCTCTCTCTCTCTTCCTCTCTCGGTGAGGTTACTAGCGAGTAGTTGCAGTATACCAGAGAGTTAGTTGCTTGCCTTTAAGAGGACAAGAGGCTGATGAACTTGTAAAAATAAAACGACGGGATAATACATAACGTTGATAGGATGATCTATTCCACTCGATAATTACTTTGTTAAATTATAAATTATAATATTCATCGTTTAAACTCCAAGATATTCTTGTATTTCAACGTTATACAAAGAGACGTATCGGAAAGATTTTACGTTGCTCCTTTATTTTTTATTTCGACTTTATTTTTTTTTTTTTTTACTAATCCCTTTTCATTTAATTCTTCGAGTTACAAATAGATTTGTTATTCCGTGCTGCGTACGTCCACAAGAGCTGAGAGCGTTAACTGCCGAGAATTATTCGACTCGTGTACTTAACTACATCAACAACAATCATAATTTAATAAAGTTATTTGAATTTCAAGAGTTGTATACAGGTATATGCAAAATTTTAACTTTGAGTTGAACTGTGTAAAAGAAAGTTTTAATGCGTAACGTTACTTTGAATAATGAAATTTCAAGTGAAACAATACAACTGGCACACTGCACTATTGCTACATTGTCAAACATTGACACACTGTCAACTGACATTTCCAAAGTGAAATAAGAAAACCCGAGACATCGAGATCTCGTATAATGACAAAATAATTAATTTTAAATAAATTAATGACAATCGAATAACGGAAATTCAACAACGTCATTATTCGCAAGAAAACTACGTTGCACGTCGAGAAAGAAAGTAAAAAAGAAAAAGGTCGAACCATCCAGCACAAAGAGAGAGAGAGAGAGAGAGAGAAGACCCGGAAAAAAGCGGAACACGAGCAGTAAACTAGGTTGACCATTTACCCCCGTTCTTTCAAGGTACTCCGTTGCACACGCTGGGTGTTCGCTCCCTCAAAAAAAAAGAGAGTGAGAAAATAATAAAGAAAAAAAAAGAAAGAAAGAAAGAACGCTGGGCCCTGAGACGAGGAAGTAGGTCGTCGAAGATAGCAGAGTGTCCGAGGCGACGTAAAACCCTTCGCCGTATCTGCTACGTATTCTTTCTTCTGTGGTGTTCTCGCCAATGTAAATATAACTCCGTAGGTAATTAGATCTAGCACGGTCTAGTACACCACCAGCATCAAGAGCCCGTTCACTTTATCGCCATCGCCGCGACCTTTTGTTCCCGACACGTGGCCACGGTCTATCATACCGCCGCAATTAACTAACGTTGCCCTGCTCTAATGTCGATTATAATCCTCCCGCTGGATTTCATTCTCCCGAGCTTCTAGATTTTCTCAACTTTTTACGTTATAACCAATCTAACGAGGAAATATTGCGGATTTCATTTCGACCTAACTCTGCATAATCAGTTAACATTTTATTTCCGAGGAATATTAAATGCGTAAACGAGATCGCGTCGGTGTTCCCGGGCCAAATCACTTCTAACATTGTTTTTACAATATTATATTACAAATATTAAATAATTCCATAAATCGTCGTTCGTTTTAAGTACATGGAAGAATCTAAAAGAATTATCGTTTTAACAACGTTTTTTTGTAATAATAAACCTTGAAACCTTTAAATCATTCAAGTCAAAATTGAATAGCTTAAATTTTACTTATATTTTTTATTCATTACCTAGTTTTTAACAAGATAATATAAAAATTCTGGTATTACCCCTTTAGCTTATCTTGTGGTAGATTCTCTTGTATATATCCATTTTCTACGTCCAGTTTCAGAGTTCCTCTAATTTCTCAGTGAATCTCTTCTGGTACTATTTTCCCACTTTCCATGTCTTTCTCTCTCTCTCTCTCACACACCCATAGTAGGTGTTCTCATTTACTCGTGGATGTAAACGAGCGAAACATGACAAAATGTGACACCTTTTGTAAGTATGAATTGGCCATTTTCTTGAGAATGTGAAAACACGTGTACATCGAGGTATACATTCCCACGACGAGATTGCGCGACAAACTTTGAAACTTCCCTCTAATGAAAGTAGAGACACGGGAGGAGGTAGAGTAGGAAAAAAAAAACAATTTGCGGTTGTTGCACACGCGTAGTTTTTATGTTAATTAATACACTTTTAATTAAACTATTAATTTTTATAAAGAAAAGTATGCCATTTGAGTGAGAGAAAATCAAAGTTTCTACATACAAGTTGACATTCTTTGCATTCTTAATTAACACAACATACACTTGTTTTTCATACTCAGACACGACAATTTACATAAACCATAAAATTTTCCAATTTTTTTTTCCTCAATCCACACCGCGTGTACGTTTCACTGGATTATGCTAATAACAGCAAGATAGCGTTATAAAAATGAACACTCTACCGAGGTAGGAATGAAAAAAAAAATTCGTTGGTTTTCGTATACGCCAAGGTAATTTATGTTAATTTTTATTAGATTTACGCAAAATCGATAAGCATTCCGTATATAAAATAGGGATGCATAACAATGAAAAGACCAAGAAGAAAAAAAAGAGAATATTTACGAGGTTAGAAATTCGTAATTGCGATCGAATGCATTTTCACGGTTTAATGGATTTTCGACGAAAAACCTTTGATATAGAAGAGAAACGTGAATTCACGCAATGCACCTAATGCGTCTAATGGGCTCCCCTGATCAGCCATATGTAACTTCAAAGAAATCGGAACAATAACAAAAAAACATTTGCAAATTTGATTCCAAGTAAAATGGAAAAAGCAAGAAAACCTCTCGGGAGAATAAGCAGACGATACGTCCGATGAAAATGGAATGGAGAGATGGAATTGCGAGACCAGAAAAAGCGTGACCTACGGATAGACCAAATAATTCGGTAACGTTGTGTAAATCTGACGACTTTCTACGGAAGTGATTTTAATAATTGTCAGTCTTGTTCTCTAATGTCCCTATTATTTTTTGAAATTCGATTGGTAATGTTTACGCAGAATTAGAAAATTAGGTAATCAACTAATTTATACGTTAGGTTCATTAGAATATCGGATAATTTTCTTCTTTGGGAAAAGGTCGTTGCGCGAATTAACAAAATTCTTGCAATCGATATGCGATAAACGGCGCATACCTGTACGATCTACTTGTAATATACTTGGAATACATTGGTTTTCCTTCAATAATTAATTACGAAATAAAAAAGAAAACTAGTATTCAATTAACCATTCAAACGGCCGACGTATCGATTACGAATCGCCAGTCAAAAGAGATGATTAATTCACTAAAAGAAGGTAATCGTTTGTTTTAACTAAATTAACCGCAACCCCGCTAATTACATCGAAATATCGCAAAGAAAAAATAAATAAATTTAAAGAATATTATATATCCAGACACCAATGCACGGTTAATTTAACCAACCAGGCAATAAAGACAGTCTCAATTAAATGCCGTCTATTATACCCAACCCATTAAATGTAAAACAACATATTTTCTTTTCTAAAACTGTATATACATAACCGCGATTCGAAGAATAATTAACAAGATTAAGAAAACGCTTCTGCGCGCAGTGGGTTCACAATCGTCAAGCATAATTATTTAATGGGTTACGTTAATTAATGTAATATGATAATACCTCTAATTAAGGTAATGCATTTTACACATACACACACACACGCGCACACACACACACACACATCCGCACCGTAAAAAAGATGAGACACAACTGTCGGAGGGCAGCACCGTTGATTAAAAGAAAATCGTGGCATTCCGCGATATATTGGAACAACCGTCGGAACGAACAGAACCCCGCGGCGAACTTTGTGAAAAAAGAAAAAATATCCGTAATCTAGCATACACTAACTTGCATGCAACCAGAATGCCACCGCGGCATTGAAGTATATTTTTATCAACACAGAGAGTGAAAGAGATGAGGATACGTTAAAAAAAGCTCATCGTAAAAATGTGATACAAGGGCACGATTGATGCTTCAATCGAAACTTTAATTAAACACAATCTATCGAAATATCTCTTCTATTGCGCAATTGACGACTGCTTGAATATTTTAATAATAATAACAACGATATTAATAATACGAGAGAACGAGATAAATGCGAATTGTTATACTTAAGCTCTTTGAGATGATGATAGAGATCATATTTAATGGTTTCACGTGTATTTATAAACTTTGATAATACTATGGTTTTATATGCTCGTGTGCGTGTGCGTGTGCGTGTGTATGTGTGTGTGTGTGTGTGTGTGTGTAAGCGCGCGCGCGTGTATACGTGAATCAGCAAATCTGGAGCGTTCATTATAAACGACGGGCAAGGCACTCGAAGCTGTTATTAACCTGTCGTAAAAATAAAATATTCGCATACTTCGATTTCCATTCACAGGAGAGACAAATTAAAATTTTAAACTTTTCAATTTACCGTGTGTAATATGGTTTTTAAAACAATTACTCATCATTATTTCGGAAAATTTACATTTGTTTATACACGTTTATTTTATTTCACGGGATTTAGAATCTTAAATTACACAAAAAGAAAAAGAATATAATGAACACCAAGAGAGTTGTACATACGCGGAAGATATACAAATTCTTAAGTTGAAAAGACATTCGGTTATATTGATTACAGCGAGTGCAAGGATTGGGACTCGCAGAAATAAAAAACTAATGAAAAAAAGACTAATTTATGAGGATTGAACAACCCCTTCGCATATATGTACATTTAATTCAATAATTTCCCTGCTAGAATAACTGTTTGAAATGACTGAAAAGTAAATGTGTATTCTTGATTTATTCCAACGAATTGTTAAGTTAGATAGAATAAAAGTAGTTTGAAAGGCCAGTCGAGTCACAGGTCAAAATCTCTCACGTAAAAGAAAACGCAAGGTATCGAGCACCACCCACGCGCGTCAGTTGTACAAAGGCTGCGTCAAAGCCCCGATATGCATAGAGCGCGCTGTCGTAGTCTCGAGAACGTCTACTCTCTCTCTGGCACACCGCGTGAGTCACCAACAGCTGATGCCTGGCGCCACTCAGCTGGCCTGTTATATACCGGTGCGATACGCTAGCTCGTGTTCGCGTTCGGACGCGCTTCTTTCTTCTCTCTCGGGTCACTTACGTAACCGATCTTAAATATTATCGTTTACTCAAATTATTTATTACGTTATTTTGGAAACTTGATGGTTCTGGGTGCAGAGAATTAATCTTATCTTTCTCGGTATATAAGCTTCTGGTTAATGTTAACGTTCCCTTCCTTAGCTCTTACTTTTTCTTATTTATAATCCAAGGTTTTATCGCGTATTATATATTAGAATTTTCATCAACCTGCTACGTTTCAATAATACTAAATTTACATATATTTATTACATTTTTCATTGAATATATGCGGTCATTTTAAACGTACGCGTAACGTACACTTTGAGTTTATCATTATTTTTTTCATTCCACCGAACTCACGTAACGCAAAGACAATTTGGCAAAAAGGAAAATACGATCATTACCTATTCATTATACATTTCGTTCGCCAATAACTATAATCGCGTTATTTTTCAAATTCGTCGCAATAACGTATGAAAAACAACTGCATTTATGGAATTTGTTTTTTTTGATTAAATAAATCTTATTTCACTTTCATGACTAAGACCGATCAAAAGTAATTGAAGTATTTATAAAACAGCATTAATCGTAATAATGTTAAAAAAGAAAAAAAGATCTACTCGGTTACGCAACGGCGATCAATCAAGTGAATGTCTGAAACAAGCTTATCTTCGATTCGTCCCACTAAAATTAATCAGTCCCAAGAAATTAAATGTAAATTTCGTATATTACAATAATAGTATAAAAATACATTTAACTTTACATTAACGTTTAATATTTTTATATTAAATTTTCTTAATTTCTAAGTAAAATGTCAAATTTCACCTGAAAAATTAACAAGTTCCAGAAATATATAATAATTTTCGAAACGATGACTTGAAAAAAAAAGTCGACAACGTAAGCGTGGATGTGTAATCGTAAAAGAACACACGCACAACAACACACGTGTACATCGAAAAAGGAAGGGTATATTCAGAGTTGCACTCGATGGAACAACAAACACGGTCAACAAACCATCCAGGAATTGATCAAAACCAAACTGACGACACTCGTATATGTTATATTATATATATATATACATATATGTACGAGGGCATGGGTCTCTTTCATTGTTTCGATCCCGAAAGGTCAGGTATAGCAATGTTTGCGCAACACACATCCCAATACGCGGTAGTTATATTCAAGTCGGAAAGCCATAAGATTATCAACCAACGACAAAGAGAGGACTTGATTTAACATTCTGCGTGGACGTCGATTATTGGCCAAACCTTTGTTCGTACAACGTGGAATTTTGAATACGAGTACGATCGGTACCGTAAATTCGATTTGATCAACGTATACCTACACATTCTCGAATAATGAGATTAGACAATTTATTGCGGATAAATTGATAATTATTTGTACCGGCGGTAATTGATAATGTTTATACTTTTAATTCTACACACCGGAAGTTTTCGACAAATCTATTAACATGAGAATGCGATGAGAAGGAAAAAAAGAAACAGTTTTTTTTTGACATATCGTTGTACTGTTAAATTTCGAAGAGCCTATTTTATGAATAGCGTGAATATTCTTTTATGTCTATTCATATGTACATCTATGCTTTTTCAAAATATATATCATGGGAAATTTCAAACAGTCAATTAAAATTTCATTTAAATTTGTTCCAAGTATCCTTTATGAGAAAACTATAAGACAGACAGAAAATGGATCGCTTAGCATGACAAACGAAGTAATAAATTGTAACTATGAAAAATTAGGTTGCGTTTTAATATACTTTCTACTGTCAATTCACAACCGTATTTCCTTGTTATTTTTTTCTCACGAGAAATTAATTAAACAAAATAAATATTAAACGAAAAAAATGAATTGATAAATTATGCAAATGAAGTATTAAGATATAACGGTTAATATAGTACTCGTTAAAAAAAAATATCAATATACACGTAATATTTGAAAAATAACACGATATCCTAAATAAATACTTTAGAAGAATTTTATCATTGTGTAAATAGTGACTCGTTTTTCTATTAATAGCTAAGCAGATGTCTTATGCACGTCCAAAATTTCTAAATATACGTAATACGAGAAAAGTGGCAAATGTTATCTAATAAAAAATATACAATGCAATGCATAAACTTGTCATAAAGTTTGTTGAAATTAGAAAAAAGAACAAATGTAAATTTCATCGTTTATCTGCAATTTATTCGTAACCTATTATATCCCGCAACGTAGTTTAATACTATAATTGCATGAAAATTAGCGTAAACTGAATGTAAACGTTACGTAAATACAAAGCAATAAAAATCCTATTTATAACACGTTTATAACGCCTTTGTAATACGTAAAAATTGTTAAACGGTTATACACAAACAATTAAAAAAAAGAGCCCCTCCGAGCAGTTCATTCGTATCGTTTCTTTTTTATTTCATAGCCACTTAATTCTCAAGTTCTCAGCGAGACAATCGGCTTTGAACGATACTAAATATCGTCCCCTCGGGCGAGAAAAACAGTCTTAAATCAGTCTCGTCATTTTTCCTTCGCGTATACATATATACACCACCAGGTTGGAAAACAAGGAAGTAAAAGCGGAGAATCACTGAGATATTCAAGTTTCCCAGTGAAAAGCAACAAGACGATGGATGGATGTAAAAAATGTTGAAAAAAAAAACAAGGAGGAAAACACGAGGGAGTTTTCTCTGGGCGAATGTCATGTGACCGGGTAGGGGGAACAACGAAATCTCGAAAAGAGAGAAAAATCCTTTTTCTCTCCATGTGACGATGCTGTGGAAAGTCTCGGGTAGCAAAAAAAATCAAGGGAGTAGGGGGTACTGAACATATAGATAAAGAAAATATACGAAATATCTCTTTCTCGGCATATTTCCACGTTCGCTTGAGTGAACTCGTGGCTCTTCTATTATAGTAGTATTTTCGAATTTCCTTTTAATGTCTGTCTATAGGCTTCTTCGTTAAATTATTATTCCAGTTAAATAAAGAAATTTGATTTTTAAACTATTGTTAATATACGTTGTTACTATTTCATTTAAATTTTATACGGACATACGCAACATACGGACTTATACTAAAAAAAATTTTTTTTGAAACTTTACTACATAAAATATAATAAATACATTTATACAAATCAATATTCTCTGCTTTAAAAAAAATATATCTTTCGAAACTAAGAAGAAAATTCAAATAAGAATTATAGTCAATATATCTCCGAAGCACAGCAATTTTCGTATTTTTTTATGCCAATTCAGCATCTCTTTTCGCGAAACTTTCTAATACGTTCAACAGCAACAGAAAGCAAATGTTAAAAAACATTCCGAACTTTCAATGAAAAAAAAACCTGGGAACTCCCGCCTATCCAGGAGTAGCAAGAAAATTGTAGAAATGATTATTATAGATTTTTATTGAATTAACAATACTTTAATTAAAATGTTCGAAAATCTAATTTATAGATAAAAATGAAACAGAATTATTCCGCAATATAAAGTAAGATAAAACGAACAGGAAGAGAAGTTTGCGTAAAAACGTCCTCCCCGAGAAACGTCGAATATAGAGGTTGTTGAAATAAAAGAAAAACCGAAAGTGACATATCCGACGAAAGAGGTAGAAGGTAGAAAAAGCAAATAAAAAGGAAAGGGAGGAAAAAAGGAGGAAAGTGCATATCCGGAGGGAATTTTCTTCGATACACAGAGTCTCTCTACTCGAGGGGGACAAATTCTACCATCGAGAAGGACAGATGGTAACAGGATCAGAGTGAGCTTTGGCTCAATGGATGTCGAGGGATGAAGTCCAGAAAATGCCCGTTTCGTGATGACTTTTACGCGAACGTACCCGTAAATCGTTTAGTCCTTTTGCACCTCGATTTCATGGCTAGTTTGACCAACGAATCCACTGACCTTTCCTTTTCTTTCTGAGGTTCTTCTCTTGTTTTTACGATACGATTTACTTTTTCTCCCCCCCCCCTCCTCTTTTTTTAACAAAATCGGATTTAACTGGAAATCAGTGGTAAAATAAATTTTATTCATCTAACATGATTACCACCATTATTACAAAATCAAATATATGTACATATATATTCTATTACAAAACTTACGTAACCAATGTTTCTTACAAATGTTGAATGTCTTCACGATTTGTTACTCACCTGTAACATAAAAATAATGCAATTATTAATCCATTTATCGTGAATTAGATCATGTTATCGTATTACATATAGTAAATTAATAAACAACATTTTGTCAGTATTAATTTGTTTAAGAATTTTAATAAGTTGTACAACGTACATATAGATGTTCGGAATATAAAAATGATCATCACAACCAAAAAAAGGAAAATAGTAAAACTCCTCTGGTACCTATATTTACTCCGAAAAAAAAACACGCAACGCAAAAAAGTGTTCGAGTTCAAAACCCCCTACATTAATTTTTCTTTTGGAGGGCATGGATTTTTCTTCTTCCCTTCTGAATTTTGCGTCTCTGTAATTTTAACGAAGTTACGATGTTTGCGGCACGTGTGCGGTTGTGTAACGCGAGATGCGCGACTCACATTTTATTTTTATTTTCTTTTTGTTTTTGCTTCTTTATTTTTCTCTTTCGAAACGAGCAGCAGATTTTTACGGTCTCACGCCTGCGAGGAGTAACTCGAATATCCTTTTCTTTGTTTCACAAGAGAAAGAAGAGTTTTTGTACTTTTTTTGCTTTCTTCTCTCTCTCTCTCTCTCTCTCTCTCTCTCTCTCTCTTCCCTCTCGTCGAGCGAATTCGAGATTTTCGGTAAAATTTACTTTTAATACAACTCGATAGGTCGAGGCATTAATGAATTTTTGTGAAAGTGCGCGTCAAAGCAAAGGAAAAGTTAGTTAAATACTAAATTTTCCAAACTTCAAACATTTCGATATAAATTTTTACGTTGACGTACTGAAAATAATAAAATGTAAGTTTAGAAATCCGTGGTATGCAAATGAAAAGGTGTATGAATGTAAAATTAGCAATTGGAAAAAAGAGAAAGAGAAAGAGAAAGAAAAAGAAAAAGAAAAAAATGAAAATAAAAATAAATGGAGATTGTAGATCGATTGAGGTAACGTCAACCGAGCAATCTAGAATAAGAGAGCTCGAGGCAAGAAGGTTTGCGCCTCCGGTCGATCATCTCGAGCGAGACCTTTTGCCGTCTCCCGGCAAGGGCACGAGAATCGAGTGAACGCATAATAGGCTACGGTGTTTACGTCTGACGCGCTACCCGAGTGTCAAGGATCTGAATGGCTCTCGTACGGCCCTGAACCCCACAGGTAAATCCCAAGGCTTTGTCTGGCTGAACGAGGGCCAAGGAGAGGGGGAGAAAGAAGAGTGAGAGAGGGGAAGAGGGGGGTAGAGAGAGAGAGAGAGTGAGAGAAAGAGAGAGGGGGCGGGAAGGGGCATACAAGGAAGAGGGAACGCGCGATTTGGCGATAGCGTCCGCAAGAGCCAAGAAAACCTGCGGGAGCTCGTAGATCTACGGAGCGTTTCTTACCTTTATGCTTTTACACTCGTTATTTAATATTTATATTAATAAACCTTAACTTTTCTTTTCTTTTCTTTCCTAAACATTCTTTCACACGAGCGATTTATTTCAACAATTTCAAAAAATTAATAACTACAGTCTAGAGAATAGATTTTACGATCGGAAATTTTTAAAAATATATTGAATCCAACGTAAATAAATGTACTTAAGCAATGCAAAATTTCATAAATTATCTCTCTAAAATACAAAATGAAATCTTCCGTGAATTCGCGTACGATTCCCAAAGCCTGAACGTATATATATATATATATATATACATTGCCGAAAATTTCTCAAAAATATATCCCGTTAGTCCAAGGGAATATATACATATATATATACATATATATACACACACACACGCGCGCGTATACATATAAGTTTAACTGTTCGTGGGAGTATATAGTTAAAGGCTTCGCATGCCTACCGCGCGATATTCCATCCTCGTAGAAATTCGTGACCGTTATCTTGCCTTTCACTTTCTCTCCTCTCTTTCGTGCATTCGTTAAGCGAAATTTTCGCAGGAGATGGGCGAGGGGGGAGAGATATATATACATATATAAAGAGAGAGAGAGAGAGAGAAGGGGAGGGGATAGAGGGGAAGAAATCGCGAATCGCACTTGTCTCGAGGACGAGACTTCCTTTCTTCTCTCGCGAAACAAAGAAAGTGAGGGGGCGAGATTCTCGAGGCGCCTCGAGAACAAATGGATTCTGACCTGGAAATCGCGCGGCCGTGCTCGCACAACGAACGATCGATCTTTCATCGATCCTTAAGTGTACAAACAAAATCCCTTGTTGATTTTCTTTGATTTCCTGTACCTTCGCTCAATGTGCTTCTAATTACGTGTTGACTTTTACTCGTTACTTACGATTTCTCATTCAGGATATTGATGGGAAGGCAAACCTTTTCGATTGCTCACCGGATTTTCGAGTGTTTCGATAACAATTGCCGAATTTCGTTCCCACCATTTCCCATTACAGTGCAAATTACTTATTCAAAATAATTTATAACATCCTGTACATTAAGAAATTATATTTTCATCTAAATTTACGGTGCGACTACGTTTTTCCTGAGGTCATCACTTTAAATAACTGCAACTGCAACTGCGACTTTTCTGATTTAATTAAAGTTTAAAATATATATATGTACATCCAATTAATATGACTTAAAGCTTTTATTATTCACAGTACTTTACAGTTGAGACATTTTTCAATGAAATTTAATCTAAATTATTATAAAAAGCCGCATCAAAAGGATAACCATAAATTTTCTCATTTTTACAAGTAACTTCAATCATTTTCAATAGGGTCCGAGTTAATCCAGCTCAAATTTGCCGCTGTGTAAAGATATTTGTGACAGGGTCGAGTAAAGTAAAGGAAAAAATGTACAATGAGTCAAGGATGGGTTGGATAAAATTAAAGAAATCGAGTTGGAATGGGTTGAGATGCTGAAAAAAAGATACGAAAGGTAGACGTTTGTTCGCGTCGAGTGATAGGTACATAGTCAGTCAAGGCAGGTTAACTTTCAAACCTCAGTTTCTTTACCCTATAGACCGATTGACTTCCGTATACCTAACTTTATCCATATTCGAAGATCAGCGTTATGTGTATGTGTATATATAGAGGTTTCGAAACGCTTATTTAAATGCTAATACAGGTATATCGAGTTTGCGAATTTAGGAAAATTAATTGGGTATATTGAGAGGATCGGCTCTCAATGTTTCAAGATCGTAGGTTCGTATTTCTTGGAAGGAACGTATCATTAAATTGATGAAGAATTTGAGAAATTGGAGATATATCGATACGATATATTTTACTTTATACGTCGATTGGTCAGAACTAAACAAACTATTTTTAATAAAGATATTATTGATCACATATTATTTAATAACATATTTTTTTAATCACCTTTGATAAAGCGTAAGAAGAACAATAATTTAGCCAAAGAGATAGTACAACAGTATACAAGTTAAGAAACTCCCAGTAACTAATAACCACTGCGATGTATTTTTTATTTAGATATATTAAGATACAACGAAATGTAGAATCAGAGATCTTTAAGCTTCGAAGTTGAATTATTTATTGATAAAGCCAATTACTCGAATGCGGATTGTGTAACGAGTATTATGGTGCTACAAACATATGCTTTCGTAGTAATAATAATTAGTTAGACAAAAAAATTAATCTTTGAAAAAATACTTTTTAAAAATATTTCAATACTTTTAAATCGCTAATTACCGTATAATCTTCGGGTTTAAAGTTAATATATTTTTTACTCAATCTTACCGACCAAACACACATTTGTTTATTCAATTATTACTCAATTATCTTTGGAAGACGATGATAAAGCCACATACACGTATCTGTCATTATTTTTAAAATTATTGTATCACTCTATGTTACACCATCTTACTAAATGTCATTCAAATATAGTTGACAATATATGTCCTTATTCACAGACGAATTTCTGTGAATTGTAAAAAAAAAAACAAATTTTTTATTGATACTAAATTTTCTTAAGTATATGCTATTAATTTTTACATTAACTTATCGCGTATCTAAATGTAATATACCTTCGAAAGCCTAATTCAAGAGAGAGGGAGAGGAATAAAAACGTGGGGTAAACAATAAATCGCGCAACCTTGCGCCGTCGGTAACAATAACGATGTAAGGATAATAAGATCGAAGCACAATGACGCGATTCTCTCTCTCTCTCTTACCCTTTTTCTTCCTACGTCGGTTTCTTCCGAAACACAGCCAAGGTATGTGGAGCGTGAGAGGTCGCGAATGCATATCGCCGCTTTATTGTTGTCTGCGTGAAAAGAGAGCGAGCCTGGTAGAATAAATCAAGAAGAGAGAGAGAGAGAGGAGAGAGAGAGAGAGAATCACTGGTTCACGGTTATGTTTTATAAGTGATAGTTAATCGATTAGTTCGATCAATATTTTCGATATTACGCGCCAAGAGACATTAGATTTGATTTAATATATTTTCACATTTTCTTTTACGGTTATTAGGCAATTTCATCATTTTTATGACCATTTGAATATTTATTACATTATAGGTATTTTACTTTGTGCATAGTGACAAATTTTATTTACAATTCTAGGAAACGGTTAGTCGTAATCGTACACTGAGAAAAATCTTTTAGTAAAAATTACTATTTTAATGGTAAAAGAAGGACAGAGTTGCATAATTATAAAATTGCTTTTAAGAATAGTAAAAATTGACAGTATTTTGGAAAAATTACCATTAATATTGGCAATATTCACCATTATTAATAGTAATTTTTATAATTGAGCAAGTCTGTCCTCCTTTTACCATTAAAATAGTAATTTATACTAGCAAATTTTGCTCAGTGTATAAAAAAATGAAAATTAAAAAGTTCAAATTGCACATTGGTTAAATTACCACATTATTATAACAGCACAACGTTTACATTTAATAATTTTCACATTATTTCTTTCTGTAATAAAAATTACAATTTATTCATTAAAACTATAAAAGCAATTTTTAAATAAAGTATCAACATGATAACAAGAATTTATTCATTAGAATCAAGAATATATATTATAATGAATATTTTTTCTTTCTTCATTCATTAACATCATTTACGAAAAAAAAACAAAATAATTATAAATGTAGATAGCATTAATAACAACCCAAAACAATCGCCAAACGCTAGTCCAACTTATAAACCCTCGAAAACTAGAAACCAGAAATAAATTTCAGTGTACGTATTATAACAAAGCGTTCGTATTATTATTGTCGCAAGGTGCAAAAACGACAGGTAAAGCAAAAAATTAAAAGGCGAGTGTGCGTCGCATATACACAGACATATATACACACACATACGCGCGCGCGCACCATTTAATTTTTTTTTCTTTACTTGTGTTTTTTATATATATAGATATATAATGTTATGAGACACAAAGGGAGGCGGAGAGGAAACCCAATGGTGAAGGGCGTTCCAGGTTTGAAGACTTCACGGATCGGTTCCCACCCTCGCAAAACTCATTATCGTCTTCAAGATTCGAAGAAACGCGTATATATACTGCTACCGTCGCGTGCGCGTATATATAAAATTCTCGCGACGGCGGCGTCGACGCTTCTTTGCACCGAGACTCGGTATATACGCGGCCTAAATTAAGCCTCGCGCTCCGAGGAAGGAATTTAATTAGTTTATGCGTTTATTACGTTGCGTGAAGGGAGGACTCGTTTTTTTCTCCTCTATCGCCTCGCTTCTTTATATACTTCGTTTTTTCTTCCCTCCTCTTCTCCTTTACTTCGTTTCACGACGGGAACTTTGGAAGTTAATTTTGTTGTAAATTTGTTGTGGATCACCATAGAGGTTTCTCGCAATACCCCTTTTTACGTCCTGAATATTGCTTTTATGGTAATTAATGGATTTTAACTTTCTATCCGTAAGAGACGTAAAGAAAATTATTTGCGTAGATAAGGATGATGTATAGTAGAATAATTTTTTTTTCCTCGCTCATTACGAAATGCATAAAAAACATTTTTTTGTCTAATCTAGAAAACACGTAAATATATTTAAAAAAACGGAATTAAAAATATATTTGTATTAATTAACATCGTTTCGATGTAAAGAAAGAATGTCAAGTAAATAATTGTATTATTGTATTAAATAAAAAGTGAATCGATGTAGAAACAACCGAAAAATTCGTTATATATAGAAAACGTTAATTGAAAGAACGTGAATAAACATTTTATTCGCGCGAGAACCGCGAATGAAACAATCAAGAGACTCGTTATTATTAGCATTTCTATTGCTGTGTACGAGTTACTATTATTGAAACGAAAAAAAAGTCAGTCAATTAAATGGGGAAAAAAAACAACAACAATAACAATACACGCAGCATTCAAGAGCTAGAAATATACAAATCTTAGCGTCATTTGTAACGATCACAGTTATCCCTTTTTTTTTATACCTCTTTCCTTTTCTTGTACGTAATAACTCTCAAGAGAAAGAAAAAAGAAGAAGAAAAGTAATCGCTACGGGTTGTCTTCGCATACTTGCAGCAGAAAAATATGTCAGTCTTTCAAGGAATATGACCGTGTATAAAATGTACGACCGCGTCGACAATTCAACGAATAATTTTCCCCACTTTTTCTCTCTAACTTAAGTATGAAAAAAGTGGGTAAATTTAGCTCGATGTAATTGGTAGCAACGTCTCAATGTGAATTTAATAAATTCATCTGAAACGGTTTTAAAAATAGATTGTTTTAAAAATTGATCAGTGTACTCGGGATAAAAATGTATTAGCAAAACGCAATTATGCATGTGTACGTAATATCGTCTGATACGCCACCTCGGGATGAAGTATACAATTTACAAACGTCTGGATAAATATATATATACACACACGTAGATTTTACCTACGGGATGTGGTATCAAGTTTGATTTTTCCACGTCCGAGACGAGCCAGAAAAGCGAATGGAAAATAGCGATCGGGCAGTCGGCCAACTAAACGGACAAGGAAAGTCGCGTGCCGTGCGGACGAACGACTCAGGTATGCGCGAGTGACTAGACGCGACTTCTAAGCGCACGGCGCTTGGTATAATTGACCGCCAAGTTGAACCACCTCTATACGATGTATTACCGACCCACCTAGTTTTAATAATTTAAATTTACTATTTTATTTTATATCTAACTCGATGCCTTTTCGATAAAATGAATAACATTTATTTTATACACGTTACAGTTATTTCTTTCGCTAATAACCCAAGGTGTTTAGTGGCAACGTTTTCGATAATTTAACAATTAAATGATAAAGCATAACGAAACGCTATCGGTGTTTTCGTGGATATGAAAACTATAATAGGTGAACCTCGAGATGTCCACGTTACGCGATATGCATTTTACGTGAATAACTTTTCGTTTCGAATATATACCAGTTGTTTGTAAAACGTTATTGGTATTTCGCGTAGAGGTACGATTAAAATGAAAATGAAAATGTAATCTAATGATACGCTCCCCTAGTAGAATTTTAAATATGAAAAATGGGCTTAAAACTAAGAAATGGCCAGTGAAACTGGTCAGGTTCTATCTCAAAATGAAACGCTTTTTCACACCTTTCTTGACCATTTCTTAGATGGACATAACCTTCGTCAAATATGAAACAACTTTTCGGGTAATCCTGTAAAGAAAACTTAAAGCGTGTTGTGAAATTTGATCGGTTTTACCATTTGTAATAGATACAGACGATTGTTTACGCTATATAAATATTACTTTTAAAGATAATTCGACGTTTATCATTTTTGTCTCAATTTGAGCCAAATCATTTTTAGGAGCTTGTTCATGGCTATTATACCTAGCTAAAATGGCCAATTTTTCTTAGTCTACTTAAAATTCCAAAAGCATTTTTGATGGTCAGAAAAAGTTTATAAATTGGAATGAAAACTATGAAATGGGCAAAAAAGGTTCGAAAAAGCGTTTCATTCTTGTACACGACCTGACCAAGCGTCCTAGGTAGTTTATAGATTGACATGAGAACGCTACTCAGTAATTGGCTACAAAATTTTTGTTGATTCCACCAGGGTCGTAGTGGAGGGTTTATAAGTAACCACGGATAAATTTCACAAAGTGAAAATGATTATCCGGAATAAAGAAACATTTCTTCATCGTATTAGAGCATTTGCGAGGAGTAACTGGGGATACGGAACGCAACTGGGACTCTATTATGGTAATAAAATTCACTAATTGGTTCGTATATACATATAAACCTTACTCGCGCACATTCCACTATTCCATTGCAGGATTGTAAAATTTAAATAACGAATTTATTCCCTCGCTAATCTATATTATCTCGAGACGTGGCTTTCGTTTGCTCTTTCTCGCCAAAACATTTGCATAAAGACCACCAGCTCGAAATTAACGTTACGTCCCGCTCGCGCTCCGTCTACCTTTTGAACCTCGTTTTGAACCCTCGGTATAGAGCTCACGTGCACCCCTCGTAAGGTTCAACATTCGAGAAGAATCTGCTAGTCCTCGGTTTAATCAAGACATTTTCTTTTAATCTCCCTTTTCTACGATAAATTAACAACACTTGGTTTATTCTTTATACTTTCGACGTTCCGGGTGATATCATAGTTCCGCATAGTCGAGATAACTATACGATTCTTTGAAAATACATTCACGTTCAAAAATATAGTAAATTCGATCGATGTAACTTAACGATTAACAACATTATACGTACCTGCATAGCAAGACAACAACCCTTGTGTACATTTTCTAAGTACACTGTAATATACATTAAACTGGTAACATAATAGTGTATAATATTCATGTAAAACCCTATATCGCAACCCTTCGAAATTGAACGGCGGTAAGTAGAAAAAAAAGGGGGCAAAGAGAAAGAGAGAGAGACGCGTGCGCTCAACGATCAAATTCAGGCGACAGTCTCGGTAAGCGAGTCACACCCCCGCGACACGTGTAAATATCGCTTATCCGTACTCTATCTTTTTATGCTATATATGTGGAGTAGAAAAAAAAAGAAAAAGAAAGAAAAAGGAAAGAAGAAACTGCGCAGTGAACCTTCGCACTTGGCTGGCCTCGTCTAGGAATGGACTTAACACACCGGTCGTTATAAGGTAGTAGTAGTTGAGAGGGAGAGCCCGCAACTCCGTTAATATTTCTCAATCTCGTTAATTCGACGTATGCCCTTCCGGCCACGAGTTAAGTGGGTTACGTCATTTAAACTAAGAGACACCGTGTGTCGCGCACCACGATTAATACGGTGCAACCTGCTTCTTTCACCTGGGATTATATTTTAACTACTGTAAATAACAAATTATCTATAGATCTTTACGACTTCGTTTGACGTGTCAACGTTTACCGAATCAAAAAGGGGTTGCGAACAAACACACTTTAACGAGTACTATTTATTTAGGTCAATCAACCATTACTCACGTCGAATAGTCGACGCTCGGTCATCGCGGTCGTCCAATATATTTTGTGGTGTTCGTACACGTAAAGATTAGTCGTTAATTAATCTCAGTTTGCGAAATTTAAAAGTAAAAATACATTTTTCAGCGTGTAAACCACCATTATAATTTCAGAGTTAACTGTCGCGCGTTACCCTTTATTATCCGACCGAGGGAAAATATTTCCAACCCTTTCGAATTACGCGAAAAAGAGGAAAAATTTTCATAAAAATTTTAGTATCCGAGATGCACAGGAAAAAATATTATTTTACCGACCCTTTTCGTCCTTATTTTTACTTTGGACCTTTTCGTGGAAAAACAAAAAATTCCACACGAAAATGCAAACGGGCTAATGCACCGTTAATGGAAGCATTTAGTGGATACGTACGTGTGATACACAAACATGACCAGAATTTTAGAGTGCACGCAAAAGGAAAGAAGGAAAAAAAATAGTGAGGAGTATGTGCCGATGGTATTGACTTTGGACGACGAGCATTCGCATTGACACTCGCTAGCAGAGGCGAATGCTTAGCCATTTTCAAATAAGATATACGACTCGCCGTTCGAATATTATACAATTTTAATAAAGTCTAATAAAAAGTTTATAATACAAATTTTAAACAGAACTTCCCATAAAATTCACGTGATCCGTTATAGACGGGAAAGCATTTAAGTTAATTTGTTTTGTCCAGTTAGGTACCTCAAAAATGGTTTCACCAAATCTAAAACACTTAATTTCCATTACAAAGTTTAAAAAAACGTGAAACTTTGTACCTCTGATTCCTATGCCCTGGCCCTCTGGTGAGTGGTACATTCAATAAATAATTATCATTTTTAAATATAGGATGATCAACCGAAACTCTTGTCACAGATATGTACATCGTATCGAAAAAATCATTTTAAAGATTCAACACCAATAGATATAACCACATTTGAAAATATTATAAATTCATTTTGCGCAACGAATCTAGCTATTTATACGCGAAAAAGAAATTATACCCACAAAATCGAGCGATGACGCATATAATGCATTTATCTTGAGTCCGCAGAACGCGAGTGATTCGCTTATCTAAAAGTATGTTTGGGCGGAGAGGTATATACTACACAAACGAGAGGGAGAGAGAGAGAGAGAGAAAGAGAGAAGGATAGAACGAAGATAGTCGCTGTTGTCGCGTAAAAATTAGCTGTTCGCTAGTGTATGTAAAAAAAAGAACTTGGCAGTCAATCGTCTTACTGGTTTTTTTTATCATTGGCAGCACACGCGTGAAAAGGTAAAAAAAGGCAGTAAAATTCTGAGTAACAGTGAGTCGTGCTCACGAATGAATAATCGACTGACGCCAAAGCTTTTCGAGCTTAAGAAGTTCGAGAGATGACATAATCACTGAATAAGCTTGTGTAATATTTCAACTGATAACGTAATGTATTTTATATTTTTCTTTCTAATATTATTTACTATTGTTACGCGCATACAGTTCAGTATATGCATTATTTACTGTTAAGTAAATAATAAACAATAATAAATTATATATAAAAAAATCTACGTTTTTCCGATGATCGTCCCAACTAATATAACTTTCTCTAACAATCCAGGAAATTCGTCCACATACAAACCGATAATTTTCATAGCAAGTCGCTAATTGCGTAATAATTTATCGGTTAATCAGCTGATAGGGAGCGCCGCCGCTGCCGCCGTCGACGCCACGACTCGACAAAGATAGCCTCGCTCGAACGGGAAACAGCTGTGAAGATATTTAAGGCTTCTCCTAACTCTTATATACCGATTTCTCATGTTTGTCTCCGATTCTCTTAAACTCCGCAACCTTTTCCGCTTTCACTTTCATTCCTTTCTTATAAATAATCAACAATAAATGACGTACGAACGATTGTCAATGATTATAGATCGATACGTAAGATATAGCAGGTTTGAAAAATTATTGCGAGATTTTATCGATTCGAGACGTTTTCATGGCATAATTTTATTGGAAACCGAAGGGTATACGAATATACATTTTATTTTATGGAATATCTTCGATTTTTCCTTGTAATGTGGCATTGTCTTCAAGAATTTATTGAAACTGAACGAGGATTTATTTGTTTACGCGCCGCATTGTTGAGATTATAATGAAATCTTAATTTATTATAAATTTGTATTCGATACGTTGGATGTGCCTAATAGATAATTATTATATTAACAATTAAGTTTCCATTTACCGATTATAATGTTAAATAATTAAACAAATAAAATTCCTACGTTATTTTATACTTTTGTTAAAACAAAAGTAGTATAAAGCGTCATAATAATTATTTATACGATAAAATAAAAGAATGTATCGAACATACATATATTTTTATTAAATTTAGTTGTTTTCTTTTAAATAAAATATTTTTCGACACATCAATAACAATCGTGGTCGCACAAAAATATTCTAATATTCTAAACTATTCAATCTTCAAAAGTAACGAATATTTATTTGTAAAACTAAATGCGCGACAAGCAACAATTTAGAAAAAGTAATTTCAGTGATATCTTGAAGGTAAAGGAAAGAGGATTTGTTCAGTGAACGAACAATCAAAATATCGATCATCATCGTGTACCAGACAAATTGCAAATAATTTAACCGATCACTTCCAAGAACTCCCGGGACGTAGTTCTTTCTTTCCACCGTTTATTCTCCCGGCTCATTTGCGCTCTATGTTGATTAAGAGTCGCGGAAGCGAAATATTCATCGCTTTCCGGAAGGAAAAAAAAAAGATGAAACGAAACGACGTCTGGTTGATGAGGAACAAGTTTTATGGGCGCAAGTGCAATCGCGTAAACCGAAGGGATTACACAAAGGGACGTGCATATATATATATGTTGCACGTACACATAGAACATGGTACCTGAAAATGGAGAGATTAATCATCGTCTTGAATATCCGAGTGTCGGTTTTCGGCGATCGAGGACGATCGATTCATAAATCAGTGGTTACGGGTCTCGATAAAAGAAACTAGACGAGTAATACCCTCGATTATGTATATATCAGAGGTGGGCAACCTTAAATTCGACCGCAACTATTCGTTGAATACTTTTTAAAAATTTTATATAAATGATAATAAAAGCACAGAAATGTGATATTTATACAATTCACAATAATATATTATATAATACTTATACTGCGCGTAATGATAAAAAAATAAAACATTAAAAATATTTATATTGCTATGTCTGTTATAAATGGCCCAAAATAGATTCGAGTAAATACAATATTTTAAGAGGAAATGGTTCACATAATTATATTGGTCACAATAAACTTTTTTCAACGAGTCATTTTTCTAAACGATTAATTAATTGCACATAATAACAACGGTACTCAAGCTATTAATTATTAAAAAGTTCTAACATCTCCATTATCAACCGCAACATAACAATAACATTAAATTTAAAATGCATCAAATATTGAATACTCCCTTTTCCTTAAAAAGTAAATCTGACTAATGCATATACATGAACGATTACCTAAACATTATATTGATTTGCAATTAAGGAAACTAATAATAACATTATATGCGGTACAACGAAAATTCCAATCGACATATTTCTCAGAATCGTGGTATACAAAATTCACCTTTGCATTTCTTGGTATAGGAAATAAAAGGAACACCCCGCCACATTAGTTGAGGAGAAATAAGAATAAAGAAAAAAGAAAAGAAGAATGAACCCTTCGATAAGTAAGGAACGAAGAAAAAAAAATGAAGTATACTTATGTAAAACATCCGCGTCGAGAGAAAAGACAAGCGGGCGACGAAGGAAAATATGTAAACAAGCGAACGGCGCGCGCACTCGCGTTCATGTGTGTCTGTGTGTGTGTGAAAGAGTGTATATATATATACATATATACGTAAAGCATACGCACTGCGAGTAAAAAACGCCAAGCGACGGACACCGGGGCCACGCTTAAGAGTTATTTATAGGAGTCGATTATTGTGCAACAAATGCGCCTTTTACGTAACTCCGTGCACATGCTCGTATGTATACCGGCGTCTTTCGTTTTCCTCGGTCAACTTACCTGGCGGCGACGGCGGCGGCCGCCTTTTTCGACCAGGCGTCTCTCTTTCTTTGTGCGTACGTGTATACGTGACGCGCCTTCTCTCGTTTTATCAATTATCTCGATCGCGTGTCTCCGTGTATGTGCGTGCGTGTGTGCGTTTGTGTATACATACACCGTTCGTTAATCGACCGGTTTTTCTCATTTGTAATATTCCTTATTTTTACACGAGCCTCGCGCGTTTCTTTTTGTATCACAAATTTATATACACATACACTTTTACTTTCCGTGATTGTACTTTTCTAAAATAGTAAGATTGACAAAGGAGAGAAGTGGGTTCACCGCAAGGCTGTTGTCGAAGTTCAAATATTTAAAATTGCGTTTTATGGGAAAAGTTATTTAAAGAAAAGTGAAAAAAAAATAAGTGTAGTTGTCTTTGTAAAATAATTGGCAGGGCTTTGTTTCTTTTCGATATGAATCTAAAGTGCATATGGTATGTAAAGGCGCTTACGCACAAGCCCAAAGGGTACTTTTTCCTACGTCGCTTTTATCTCTACCTATGCATTCATCTTTTTGTCAAGCTCTTTTATATTTTCTCCTGCTTTTTTTTCTCTCTCCTTCTTTATTTTTTCGAGTGTTCCCTCTCCTTGGCTGCGCCGTCGTTATTAAGATGAAGACTATCGTATCGTAAACCGTGCATGTAAATTACAAAAAAAAAGTCGATGTACCGCAGTGTTTACTTTTCTTTACAATAATACTTATTGGGAATAATAAAAGAAAAAGAAAAAGTAACTTTATTCGACGTATACCCGGTTATAATACACTCAACGTAAACATAACGGAAATAGTAGTCAATTTTATTACCGGTGTATTTAAATGTTATTTCCTTTTTCTTTTCACGTGTATACTTGATATTATTACCAAAATATTAATCGTATATTACGTAAAAACGATCGAGACCTCCGACGATCCAACATTTTCACCTCTCCACCGTGACACCGTAATGAACATTTTTAAAAGAGTTAAACGACTCGAATCTCCAAGAAGTAGGAACCGCAAAAAAATATACACGATTAGAGGACGTAGAATCCCTTTCATCTCCCGAAGACACTTAAAAAGAAGAAGACGCCGACGAAACTGCAGAAGAGAGAAGCGCACAAAGGGCGTGTACACTGCAAGAATCGTATTTTGGTAGCCGACGTCTGTAGTGTAAACAAAGGAGAGTTACCCCTTGCCCATTATTTCTTCACCAACATTTTTACCCTCTCCGTTTTTTGGGGGAATTTTACGCGTATACGCTACACCCTGCACCGGCGAGTATGTATACTGTACTATACATATAGTTTGTGTGTGCGTACGAAGGTGCGCGTGGGGTGTTTCTAGCCCGCGCTTTTCACCACGTTTCCAGAGCGGCGAGACAAAGCAGAGTTCACTCCCCTAGCCTGTTTTGCGGTTCGGCCATGAGTCCATTATATAATACCTTGGAAAGGAAAGGATCCCACCTGCTATATAGATATATATATACCGATATCCCCGACCGCGTTAATTGACGCTTTTATTCAAATTATCAAAATTGCAGTTCTCTATTTCTTTGTCTCTTATCTCGACTCATCGCGCGGATTAGCAATGCTAATTGAGAAAGAAAGTTACATTTATTCTTTCGCGATATTGAATTCTCTAGTGTTTCAATTCCTCGAGGAATGGTACGGAACAATTTGTTTTTATTTCTTGAGCATCTTTAACGATTACTCGATTAAGTAATCGAATGCCTATACGATACAATGTATCGTACGGAAATAATACGATTAAAAAGATGCGATAGTAACAATCAATAAAATACATAATAAAGAATTAGATTTCCTCTTCTTTCTCTTCTTCTCCTTTTCTTCTTGCGCGGTTCGTGCTAAAATTAAATTTGCATTACATAATTTATTGTAGGTAACACCGTAGGCATTATACCCTCTCCTCCCCCCACCCCGAAGGTGGTATAAGTAAATCAATATAAACACCTAGTCAACTATAATTCTATTCATTCTCATTCAAGCTTTAACGCATTCCCTGATTGTTGCTCACCCAGCAAATTATAAATTAGTCGATAATCAAAAATCTCTTATCGGGGATACGCCATGCAGAAATCACCAAAGACAATGAGGGGGGTATATATCCTATAACCAACTAAAATTTAATTTGCACGTTAGAGAATTGCCCGGAGGTGTATATAACGATGGAGAAGAAGACGAAGAAGAAGAAGAAGAAGAAGGTATGACTGGATAGAAGAGCACCACTTCCGATAAATCGCGCCTTTGTTCAAACTTGGCGATTATTATTCAACGAGAAGGAGAAAGCTTTCACGATATAACTTTCGGAGGCTGCCTGCCCGAGACTAACTTGAGCGTTAATCGCTCCAAGGAGAGGGGAAATTGGCTTTCAGATTTATATGGCTCTACCGAAAAGAAAAATCAAAAGGTACCGCGAGTCACCGAGATGAGCTTATCATATATGGGGTTTCCACGTGAAGTGGTCCGATCAAAATTTTAAAATGTCCCAAATTTTGGGTACACATTGCAAATGTTTTTCAGAATACACAAAAAATTTTTAGGTACTGGAATTTATTAGTTCAAAAGTTATTCTAACCTCAAAAAGTGAACTTTTTTCCAGTTTTTTCAACACCAGCTGGGTTCATCGCTATTTAACTCAAAATCTATCCACTTTTACTATAGAACATTATGTAACATTCGTTGCTAATTATGTCTAGAATTTATCCTTCTGGTTAGAATTTCTAATTTCAAGGTAAATGTTAGATAAACTACATGTCAATATCAACTTGAAAAAAATCTAACTTCGCCACATTGATTTTTTTATCCAAAAGTCCAAAGAAAGCTTGGAGCAATACCTTTCAAATGGTCTGTAGCATTTTTATGGCCTTCAATTCTGCAAAAAGTTATGATAATTTAAAGAAAGACAAAAATTCACAAAAATTAACATGGTATTTCCCATTTAAATTTTAAAAAAATTTCGTCTTTCTTTAAATTATCATAACTTTTTACAGAATTGAAGGCCATAAAAATGCTACAGATCATTTGAAAGGTATTGCTCCAAGCTTTCTTTGGACTTTGGATAAAAAATTCAATTGTGGCGAAGTTAGATTTTTTTCAAGTTGAATATTGACATGTAGTTTATCTAACATTTACCTTGAAATTGGAAATTCTAACCCAGAAGGATAATCTAGACATAATTAGCAACGAATGTTACATATAATGTTCTATAGTAAAGTTGATAGATTTTGAGTTAAATAGCGATGAACCCAGCTGGTGTTGAAAAAACTGGAAAAAGTTCACTTTTTGAGGTTAGAATAACTTTGAACTAATAAATTTCAGTACCTAAAATTTTTTTGTGTATTCTGAAAACATTTGCAATGTGTACCCAAAATTTGGCGCATTTTAAAATTTTGATCGGACCACTTCACGTGGAATACCCCATATATAGATATATATATACCGATATCCCCGACCGCGTTAATTGACGCTTTTATTCAAATTATCAAAATTGCAGTTCTCTATTTCTTTGTCTCTTATCTCGACTCATCGCGCGGATTAGCAATGCTAATTGAGAAAGAAAGTTACATTTATTCTTTCGCGATATTGAATTCTCTAGTGTTTCAATTCCTCGAGGAATGGTACGGAACAATTTGTTTTTATTTCTTGAGCATCTTTAACGATTACTCGATTAAGTAATCGAATGCCTATACGATACAATGTATCGTACGGAAATAATACGATTAAAAAGATGCGATAGTAACAATCAATAAAATACATAATAAAGAATTAGATTTCCTCTTCTTTCTCTTCTTCTCCTTTTCTTCTTGCGCGGTTCGTGCTAAAATTAAATTTGCATTACATAATTTATTGTAGGTAACACCGTAGGCATTATACCCTCTCCTCCCCCCACCCGAAGGTGGTATAAGTAAATCAATATAAACACCTAGTCAACTATAATTCTATTCATTCTCATTCAAGCTTTAACGCATTCCCTGATTGTTGCTCACCCAGCAAATTATAAATTAGTCGATAATCAAAAATCTCTTATCGGGGATACGCCAAGCAGAAATCACCAAAGACAATGAGGGGGGTATATATCCTATAACCAACTAAAATTTAATTTGCACGTTAGAGAATTGCCCGGAGGTGTATATAACGATGGAGAAGAAGACGAAGAAGAAGAAGAAGAAGAAGGTATGACTGGATAGAAGAGCACCACTTCCGATAAATCGCGCCTTTGTTCAAACTTGGCGATTATTATTCAACGAGAAGGAGAAAGCTTTCACGATATAACTTTCGGAGGCTGCCTGCCCGAGACTAACTTGAGCGTTAATCGCTCCAAGGAGAGGGGAAATTGGCTTTCAGATTTATATGGCTCTACCGAAAAGAAAAATCAAAAGGTACCGCGAGGTCACCGAGATGAGCTTATTGATAATTAAAGAAAGACAAAAATTCACAAAAATTAACATGGTATTTCCCATTTAATTTTAAAAAAATTTCGTCTTTCTTTAAATTATCATAACTTTTTACAGAATTGAAGGCCATAAAAATGCTACAGATTCATTTGAAAGGTATTGCTTCAAGCTTTCTTTGGACTTTGGATAAAAAAATCAATTGTGGCGAAGTTAGATTTTTTTTCAAGTTGAATATTGACATTACAGTTTATCTAACATTTACCTTGAAATTAGAAATTCTAACCCCAGAAGGATAAATTCTAGACATAATTAGCAACGAATGTACATATAATGTTCTATAGTAAAAGTTGATAGATTTTGAGTAAATAGCGAGATGAACCCAGCTGTGTTGCAAAAAACTGGAAAAAAAGTTCACTTTTTGAGGTTAGAATACTTTTGAACTAATAAATTTCCAGTTAACTAAAAATTTTTTCTGTAGTCTGAAAACATTTGCACTGTGTACCCAAACTTTGGCGCATATTTTAATATATATATACACGCGCATACCGTTATTATATTGTAAATCGACGTAACTATTTGTAAATATAATTACTTTCTTTTTTCTCACTTATATTCATTAATTTATCTATAGGTAAATTTTGTAGAGAACGTTATAATGCAACTCAATATTGAACGACATATGCAAATCTTTAAATATTTTACGTGAAAAACGCATTTAATATATACGTTAATCGATTGAGATACATAACACTTTCTTCTGATATTTAATTTTTCTATCCACATGGCGAAACTTAATAAATCATAAAATACTCATTATTAACGTACGACGTATCACACACGTGCTTTGTGTACAAGCCAATTCCCTGAATATTACGTAAAAATTATACGCAACGTACGTTTAACTTTATTAATAATTTTAAAAATTCTAATTTATTAAAAAAATACATATGTATATAATGATGAATTCATGACGAAATAAAATTAATCGAATTTGAAACAAGAAAAACATTATAATATTAATTTATCAAATTTATCGATTACACCGTTACTTTAAAGAAAATGTCTAACGTGATTTATCAAAATAAAATACGTTTCGCCAATGAAACGATTTTTATTAAAATAAATTAATTAACCTATAAATTAAAGAGTAATTTGTTAAAAAATTAATAAACGCGAAAGAGTTTCTTTTGAAATATTATGAAGACGCTATGGTAAATGTTTTATTTAAAGCAACTGGATGAAGAAAAAAAGAAAACAAAAAGTAACAGAAAAACCGAGAAGTTAGTAACAAAGGTACATGAACTTTATTTCAAACAAATGCTTATTATAATTCTTATTATGACGTACGATAAAATACTATGGGTTTCTGCATGTAAATCATACGCATGGTAACATCAGAGTGAAACGATACGGGTATATATAAACATTCAACCCCCCCCCCTTTTTGACTCGTAATAAATTAAAACGAGCAAATTAACTCCCGCAGAGAAAAAGTTATTTAAAAATGTAACTTACAAATATAAAATTATTGCAAAAAAAAAAATATAAAAAAGGTCCACGTATATACGTGCAGCTGAATAGACATTTATGTACAAATTATCCGTAAGCCATCGGAACGACGAGAAGAAAAACAGAGGCAAGTTCTGTATGTACGTCTGCAGAAGAACTATATATATATATATATATATATGTATATATGAAAGAGAGAAAGATACGTATAAGAGAAAAAAGAGAAGTGTATACAAAACTTTTGGTCTGCCGAGAGACAGAGAGAGAAGAGATCTCCCCTCTCGTGCAAAAATAACGGTTGCGAGGTTCCTTCGTTGCATCTTTTCTCTCATCGCGCGTGATGCGTCTGTGCAGTGTGTGTTACGACTGAGGGCAACGAAAAAGGGAGAAATAAAAGGGAAGAAGTAAAAAAAAAAGGAGAGAGAGAGAGAGAGAGAGACCAACGACTTTTCGGTTGGTCTACGTTTGTAGGAGGAAACGTTTCCTCAATTACGTCAACCTTTTTCTGTAATCAACGAAGTCACTCACTCGGCTGCTTGAATTATTTCTACCCGTAGACTATCATTTCTGTTTTTTTTCTTTTTTTTTCCTTTTTGTTTACGCATACGTTGCGTATAGAAATCAATTTCTCGGTGTCGCGTGAGTCCGCGGAAAAAAAAGAGAGGCGAAGGCATATTTTCCAATATGTATACTGTTATACATTTTCTCGGGAGTTTCATGCTTTAGAAAATGTTCCGGGAAAGTAACTTCATATGAATCTATGGCGGTGTGTCTGTATCATTTCTCGGTACGTATTATAAATGTATATGTGAGTTTTATTATGTATATATTATATATTCCGATTTGAATAGTTTGTTTTCTTCTTAATTATTAAATATGTAACGGATAAACTTTTATACGTCGAGCAACAGCTGTTCTTTATTTTCCTATTAATTTTAATTCTTACGATTCTTGTACATTAAGGTAGCTCTGTGTAGGTACTTCTCTCTAGTCAAATGAGAGATCAACAGTAATGTTTGATAAACACACTTTTTAATTTATTTTATAGTATAAGCTAAACAAAATATATATTTAAATATATTTTTTCCATTTTGAATAATATTTAAAAGTAGTTTTGTTTAAGAGCTAATCATCAAAATAAAAAAATATTGAATAAGTGATTTAAAAAGTTAGTTTAATTAATTTTCGTACATTTAACCTAAATTTTTGCGTGGATTTTGTGAGTTTATAATTTAAAATCGTCCACACCGGTAACCTCTATAATTAACATTTAAGTTGTATAGATTGAAAGTTTCTTTACTTAACGGGTAGTAAATCTGCCCTTTCCCCCTCTATGAGAGCTAATGTTAAAACATTCAACTTTAAGGTTATTTTGTTTAAAAAAAATTACAATTTCATGAAATTGAACGGGACCGTTTAATTTAAATTATAAATTTAATTATGAATAAAAAATGTGTTTAATACTTTGAAAATCTATAGATCTATGTTAAACATCGTCGTTACAGAGTTCCACGGAACACCAATTACCAATGTCTAGTGCACGTATTCTTGTTCTATAAGAAGAAAAAGAAATTCATAATATAAAGATCCACAGAGTATACAGCCAGGTATAGTCAACAATTAAAAAAAAAAGTGTATCGGTATATAGCAACCTAATCACCCAGCGAAGTAAACGACAACGTAGAAAGAAAAAACATCCGCGTGAGCCGCGTAGTTGTTTAGGTGCGAGTGAACGCGTGCCGACTGCCGACGGCAAGGGAAAGCCGGTTCAAAATAGCCAGCGGGTACGTCTCTTACTTTCTCTCTTTCTCTCTATAAAGGACCGAAGGCTGCTGCTGGTGGTGGTGGTGGTGGTGGTGGTACTACGACGTACACGAAAATAATCTCCGTCCCTTTATATTCCCTCCGTTCCTCATTTGCCTATCTTCTTCGTTATGAAATGCATGGATTGCGGGTGGCTTTTTCTTCTCTCTTTTTATATACACGCGTATAACCGATATGGCCGGTTCTATAACGAACTCGAGAAGGGGGGACATTATAATCGTATGCGAACGTGGAAAGCCGGAAGATGATAATTTCTTTTTTCACCATTTTCAGATGAGATTGTTAATCATTTATTACGCGCGCGCGCGCACACACACACACACGTATAAGCGTCGATTTATATATTATTTATATGTAACTTTATTAACGATATACACGTATAATGTCGAGAGTGTTGCAGCTTAACAATTTTTCGTTTAAATAAAACAAATACTGCTTGTGTTTGTATATCAATTAACAATTAGAAAAATATATAATAACGATATTTAAGATATATCGTGATAATCGCGTTGGAATTCCAAGTGCCCTCTCTCCCTCGCTCTCCCCTTGTGTATTAATTTCCATAAAAAGCAACGCACTGATTGAGCAGTCAATATTCAACTCATGTGTAATATAAAAAACGAATGTGTGGCAAACGAATTCATTGCTATACGACAATATAAAACACACACTCACACACACACACAGTGCGTAACATACTGATTATCGTTTATAATGTAATATACAATGTACAAGTAAATCAATAAAATATTTTTCAATGATAACGTTATCGTCGTACATCCATTTTTTTCAATCGGACAATACACGTTAAACGAATCTAAAGTTCAATCACGTGATTCGATCGATCGTTTCATATATATATATATATATAAATTCGGTTAATGTAACGTTTATCCTCAATATTTACACAATAAGGTAACATTGTGTATGCAACAAATCGTTGCAAATTACAAGTGCGATCGTAAAAAAGTGGAAATAATACACCTTGTATTTCTCTGGACTCTACTCTGTTTATAAAATTCATTCAGAAAATTCTCGTTCCGATAACACAAACCGAGAAAATGATGATACTAAACGATCGAATAAACAGTGATCGCGCGCGCGCATATAATATATATATATATATTGTACCTATATATACGCGTGCGAAATCAAAATAAAATCTCGACAATGTTACCAAATAGCGTTAAGAAAATCACCAATGACCGTATCGCACTAAAAATTTTGTCTTTCGTATTATTTGAAAATAAAATAAAAAGAAAAATGGAGGATCGAGCAACAAAGTTTGTGCTTACACAATGCCCCCTCGAAATTTATATCCTACCGCGTCAAATCGCTGACAAACGAGCGAGCGCGCCACTCGCATGCGTCTCTGTGTGCGTTGCGTGTGTGCCGTACGTGTTCGTAATCGTGGCTTTGTCCTTCGGCGTATAGCCGGCCGGCAGCGCGCCTCGGAACAGCTGAGCGAAGAGTTTCTCGTATATATCGAGACTAATAAAGGCCTTTGCGCGTAAACAACTCGTGGAAAATGGGAATCGTATGCGCGTTAACCAACCTGTTAAGAACACGTCCTACCTTCAAAATGGGCATTATTTTACCTTTTAATAAACGAAATTATCTTTTTTCCGTAAATTTTTATCCTTAAAAAATTTAGTACTTTTCCTTCGACGATATACCCGAATTATTTCAGATTTGTATACCGTTATTCTAACCGTGCCTTTTTTAAAAAATGAGATTTCTCTTATATATGCTCGATTTATTAGGTTCTTTCTCCTTTTTTACTTGATTTTTTCACTTTTCTTTTCATTAAATTTTTCATCATTTTTGGGTTTTCTCCATGCAAGTCGGAACATGTATCTACTCGAATATCATTTTTAATATTAAACATCACATAAATGTTAACAAACTGAAGAAAAATCGTAAGTTTACATTAAAAAATTGTTATGCATATATATATTGTACAGTTTTGTTTGCTCACACACAACACTGATAAATCGGAGAAATAACAATGATTAATATTTAAAGTATTCAAAACGTGTAAAATCATATTATTGTATATTTAATTATTAATGTTTTCTTTTACAACACGCATTGATAATTGATGATTTATTGTATATACCCGCAGTCGAGTTTTATTTGTTTTTATACGAATTAATACCACTAAAACATACACATACACGACACGAAATATGTGTGTGTATAATTAAACAATTGCATAATATTCGCAAAAACATTAGTATTGAACGAGAAAAATGTATGTATCGAACAAATTATCTAAAGTTATAAATAACACTTGGAATGCCGCGGGTTATTAATCTATTACAATTACGCGTAATAAAAAAATCAAATTGCGCATACCAATCCATCATTTTGCAAAGAATATTAATTTCGACAATCGCTTTAAACTGCCTTACACATTTGTAAGGATACGCATATTTGTTTATATCCACTGCAATTACGAAATCATCCCTATTATTCTCGGTTATACTTAAAAACACGTGGCTTGTACATCGACTCTATAAAGAGAGAGAAAGAGAGAGAGATACGATAATGCGCAATAAACAAAATGCATAGTTATAGGTGTTTCATAAACAATAGGGATAAAGAACAAGTCTCTTTGTGTTAGTATTGCACTGTGTTTCTAACCTATACTCAATCAGTAAATAAACCGCGCGAGTCAATTTAAATACTTCCAACTATCTTACATTATAGTACATTTAAAGCAAACATTTATGTAGTCCTGCAGTGTTGTATATTTGTAGCAATGACAAATGTTCTTTCATTAAAATTCATTCAAATAAAACCGATATTCAATCATTTATTTAATTTTCCTCAATTTCTTTTATATATAAATACATAATCTTTAAAAGAAAAAAAAGGTTTTGTCACTGCGCGATTGTTAATCTTTACGAGTTGTCTCGCAGTCGCGCTAACGGAAAACAACGATTCCCCCGACCTCGCGACCTTCGGTCGAACGTAACAACATTGCACGAAAGAAAAAGTACCGCGACGATTCCAAGAAGACTCGCGCGAGAGAGTTTCTTAACTATATATACACACACAACAACACAACACACACACACAGACACGAGTTCGACGACACTGTACTTACGACTTGACACTTTCCTTCGAAATTCAAATTTCACTATTGCGATTACTCGACGAGTAATCGAACAATTTATCGGAACGTGAAATTCGAACGAAAATAAATATATATATATAGAAAATCGGCAAATTTATAGGCAATCGTTAATGTAAACATGCAAACTAAATTAATATTCAAAACAGTATATGTGAATTCGTACATTTATATATACATTTTAACGAATCAAATACTACATTACTTTTTTTTTTATATCATTGCGCGTCAAGCAATTTAATCTACTTGGTATAATATTTTTTCGCAAAAATGTGCACTCGTGTGCAGGTTTTGGTGCACTGTGTCGTTTAAAAAAAATAATAACAAAACAAAACAAAAAAAAAAAAACGGCTGATAGTAAAAAACGCGACTGACGGTGCAATATTTATTTCGTATTCCGTCATTTCGCTATTTTCTTGTTTACTATGTATACGTGTATATATATGTATATATATATATATACATAAATACTTAAATTCGTTTCAAATACATATAAATGAAAAATCACTACATCATCGTAATGAAAGGAAACACGTGAAATTTATAGCGGCCCACATTATATATATAAATACCAAATGTATTAATTGACACAAAATTCAATGGAATCGAAAATTAATGTACGAAAATGTATCTATATCTACACCATAAGGTTGTCACGTGATCTTTATAACGTAGGCGGCACGTCAACAAAATCAATACATCACGAAACTTTGCTGTACGTCTATATATATACATATATCGAGGTTTACCAAAATAAAAAGAGGTCGCAGAACTACGTAATAATATTTAGAAAATCTATCCGCGATTATCTGTAGATTGTGATGTGTGTATACACATAAGTGTGATTAACTTGCCGGCCGGTACGATACAACACTTAATATTACACCACCCTCACGCGGTTCTAAGAATACATACAGAGAAGAAATACAAAGCGCGTACGAGAGGTGTGCAAACTGTTCACAATCGCTTTTTCCTCGATAATTTCTATATACAGTGTTGCGTCTCATCGTCGTCGTCGTCGTCGTCGTAGTCGTGCGCGCGCGCACGTCCACGTGAAAATCCGTATTGCGTCGTTATAATGCAACGAAAAAAAAAAAAATAAACAATAATAAAAGAAACGCGCCAATACGACTTTCGTCTAGTTTTGTTTTTTCTTTGTACGAATTTCTTGTTTACGAAAAAATGTAACTAGAAGTAAATAAATTCGGTGAAAATGGTCCGTAACAGAATTGAGTGAATTACGGAGAAACAAGTATCGCTTGTATATATATGTATGCACGTACAGATGAACCGATAGAGAAACAACGCGACGTAAAGATTCGTATATATAAAGGTTTTGGTAAGTATGAGCATTCCGCGCAGCTATAGAAATAAAAATGTATTTACAATAACGAATATAAGTACCTATATTAGGACAACGTTCTCATTGTGAAATGAGGCAAATATTTGAGTAAGACGCATGAACGCGTACGAAAGAACGTCTGTATAGATGAATCTACAAGAAAAAGAGAGAGATAGAGAGAGAGAGAGAGAGAGAGAGAGAGAGAGAGAATAAAAACAAAACTGACCTGCAGAGATCTGCCTCCTGCTCCTCGGTCGTCTCGACGATTTCCTCAAGCAGGTCGCTATTAGCAAACACTGACATAATCCTGCGATCGCTCCGTAACTCGGATGATCCTCCTATATACCGGCGCGTCTTCCAAAAACCACCACCCACCAGCACCACCAGTCACCACAGAACAAAATAATAATTAAAAATATGTATAACCAACAAATATATCACACAAGTCGAATATACAAATGACGATAATAATGTATCCGTCCACTCGCGTTTATATCAAGATGATGCCCGTGAAGCACGCGCAATAAAATATATGTATATACGATATACGTATCACACACGCAGGATAAACGAGGAGGAGGAAGGAGGACGAGGAAGAGGAGAAAGAGGAGGAAGAGGAGGACGACACTGAACGAGCCCGAACTTTTGTTTATATTATACTTTTCACATCGAAGAGGATGTATATATACCTAGACTAGAGATATCTATACCGATGCGCGTGTACGTAGATAGCCATGTGTCCGTCCGTCCGTCCGTGTGCTTGTGTGTGTGTGTGTGCGCGATGAAGAGGGGGGGAGGGGGGGGTTATGTGTGTGTATATACTTAAATTCGTTTCAAATACATATAAATGAAAAATCACTACATCATCGTAATGAAAGGAAACACGTGAAATTTATAGCGGCCCACATTATATATATAAATACCAAATGTATTAATTGACACAAAATTCAATGGAATCGAAAATTAATGTACGAAAATGTATCTATATCTACACCATAAGGTTGTCACGTGATCTTTATAACGTAGGCGGCACGTCAACAAAATCAATACATCACGAAACTTTGCTGTACGTCTATATATATATATATATACATATATCGAGGTTTACCAAAATAAAAAGAGGTCGCAGAACTACGTAATAATATTTAGAAAATCTATCCGCGATTATCTGTAGATTGTGATGTGTGTATACACATAAGTGTGATTAACTTGCCGGCCGGTACGATACAACACTTAATATACACCACCCTCACGCGGTTCTAAGAATACATACAGAGAAGAAATACAAAGCGCGTACGAGAGGTGTGCAAACTGTTCACAATCGCTTTTTCCTCGATAATTTCTATATACAGTGTTGCGTCTCATCGTCGTCGTCGTCGTCGTCGTAGTCGTGCGCGCGCGCACGTCCACGTGAAAATCCGTATTGCGTCGTTATAATGCAACGAAAAAAAAAATAAACAATAATAAAAGAAACGCGCCAATACGACTTTCGTCTAGTTTTGTTTTTTCTTTGTACGAATTTCTTGTTTACGAAAAAATGTAACTAGAAGTAAATAAATTCGGTGAAAATGGTCCGTAACAGAATTGAGTGAATTACGGAGAAACAAGTATCGCTTGTATATATATGTATGCACGTACAGATGAACCGATAGAGAAACAACGCGACGTAAAGATTCGTTATATATAAAGGTTTTGGTAAGTATGAGCATTCCGCGCAGCTATAGAAATAAAAATGTATTTACAATAACGAATATAAGTAACCTATATTAGGACAACGTTCTCATTGTGAAATGAGGCAAATATTTGAGTAAGACGCATGAACGCGTACGAAAGAACGTCTGTATAGATGAATCTACAAGAAAAAGAGAGAGAGAGAGAGAGAGAGAGAGAGAGAGAGAGAGAGAGAGAGAATAAAAACAAAACTGACCTGCAGAGATCTGCCTCCTGCTCCTCGGTCGTCTCGACGATTTCCTCAAGCAGGTCGCTATTAGCAAACACTGACATAATCCTGCGATCGCTCCGTAACTCGGATGATCCTCCTATATACCGGCGCGTCTTCCAAAAACCACCACCCACCAGCACCACCAGTCACCACAGAACAAAATAATAATTAAAAATATGTATAACCAACAAATATATCACACAAGTCGAATATACAAATGACGATAATAATGTATCCGTCCACTCGCGTTTATATCAAGATGATGCCCGTGAAGCACGCGCAATAAAATATATGTATATACGATATACGTATCACACACGCAGGATAAACGAGGAGGAGGAAGGAGGACGAGGAAGAGGAGAAAGAGGAGGAAGAGGAGGACGACACTGAACGAGCCCGAACTTTTGTTTATATTATACTTTTCACATCGAAGAGGATGTATATATACCTAGACTAGAGATATCTATACCGATGCGCGTGTACGTAGATAGCCATGTGTCCGTCCGTCCGTCCGTGTGCTTGTGTGTGTGTGTGTGTGCGCGATGAAGAGGGGGGGAGGGGGGGGGTTATGTGTGTGTATATATATATATATATATATACGTGGTTAACCTCGGTTACGACGAGGCGTTTCGTAATGGCGCAACGTGGTTTGGCGGGAAACAGCTGAGGGGCCCCCGCGACGTTGTCTATAGCCACAAAGCGCCGTACTGGTATCACTCCGCCGCCGGTCGCAGGGCCGTCGTTCGCGCGAGGCGCCCCGCTCCTCGTTTCTTTTCAAATTTCGTACGTTCCACGCAACTCGAACAAATCAACCCGACTTGTCGTATCGCGTTTGTCGAATCTTGCAGACGGTACTCTCTGTCTCTTTCTCTAAAATCGAAAAGTTGTTGCTGTCGTTGTTACAAGCGATGCAAGATATCGCGTGGGCGGGTGAATTTGTATCCCTTTGCGAGAGGAGGGTGTGGTCCTTTTCGCCTTTTCGCCTTTTCGCGTTTCACCGGTGTAGAGAACCACGGCGGACTAGTGCGAATACACATCGGTCGTTCCTCCGAGGCATGACTGACACGCGTGGCATGTCCATCGCCCGGCGGCCGGCGCCACTCCCGTCTCCGAATCTCTGGTGGAACGCTCGTGGACAACGTTGTTGATCTCCTCGAGGATGTCGAAACTGCGAGTCAAACTCCCTTTGTTTTGCAGGTTAAGTCGAGAAATCGCGTGGAGGACACGTCGCCGGATGGGTAAAACGCACGAGCACGAGCACGAGCACGAGCACGATGCAACCACGGGTTATACACACAACTCTTACTCTCTATATTCGTATGCACGGGTACAAAAGACACTCGCGGGCACAAAAAAACGTGTGCGTCTACGTTTAGCACGTAGTTGGTGCAGACATACACTGCTCCACATATACGGAGATGCGTGTATGTACCTTCGTACGTGTGTACGTGTGTACGTGTGTGTATATGTACACACGTGCGCGTGTATATACGTATATGTATCTCTGTGTTCTCTCGTGGGTCGTGGAACGTGGACACAAACACACCGGAGAGTTGGAGGAACGCAGAACGCAGGTCCGAGAGACGCGCGCGCGCTCACGAGCTGGCTGACTGACTGAGGAACGCAGGTCCCGCGCGCCGGTCGCGCGACACACCGGGGTGGGGGCACACACGGCCGACGACGACGAGAGGAGAGGAGAGAGGAGCGAGAGAACGAGAGAGGGATGCGCGCGCAACCTACTCGATTCGCGTATACCGTACACACGTATATAGGCACCTACTACCTACTACTACTATATACCCACTGCCAGAGGGATGGGATGACGTCTCCCTCTCTCTCTCTCTCTTTCTCTCTCGCTCGGCCCGCTATCTTTACGAGAGAGCTAGGTACCACTTTTTCTCCAACAGATTCGTTCTCGCGCCGGCTGACGGATTTTTTTTCGCTCTTTGTTCCGGTGTCTGTGTGCGAGCGCCCGCTCTCCTCTCTCTCTCTCTCTTTCTCGGGTCGTGTGTGTGAGTTGGCGCGAGATACACGCACACGCAGAGACATGGGTGTGCCTCGATTTTTGGGTTGCGGTCTTACGAGTGTAGTATTTCGCGAGTGCAGTTATATAGTTATATACTTACCGTGCGCACGTGTTTCCGCGAATTACGCCGTGCCGCATGTTTTCTGTGCATGTATATACAATACGCGTAATACAGTCAATACTTATGCGCGTGCACCTTCAATAACTGATGGGTAATACGCGCGTTTCGATGACTAATTACTAATGGGTTATACCTTTTTATATTATTTTATACTATTTTATAATCCACTAAGCTAAAATATAGTTATACGATCTTCGTATGTACAAAATGTACAAGTATACTTTAATGTTATGTACATGATATATCGATAGACCATTCTTCACTATACAATACCGGCCCGATAATGAAAATAAGACGTTTCTATAACTCGCGGTACTTATTCCTACAATATTAAAGTATACCACACTATTGTCGATAAAGCAACAAAACAATATTTTAACGCAAGCGGTAATTATGAAGCGCGCATCAGCTCATTACTTGACTTATACAATTCTAATTCTTCGCGTATATTATATTTCATACATACTTACATACATATGTATTATATTAATTAATAGCATTACTGTTGGAATGTACAAGTAAAATAATGTGAACAAAATGTAGTTTACAAAAGTCACTCGAATATAGCTTCAATGTTTGTTTTGGTAAAGGTGACAAAAAGAATAGGGTTTTATTGCACTTTCTGTACGAGTTTATCGGCGTACTCTGCGAACGGTCTTATTGACAATTTTTATATTTTTATAAGTTACTTTTTTATTTTTATTTATTTAACTTATTTATTTTTTTATACTAATAAGCATAATGCGTAGTATTTTGGATGCTTTCTTAGTTTTAGGCGTCGCTCTTACTTTAGTCTCAAACCTTAGTTACTAACAACTTAGTGTTTAAGTTTGTTTATTAAATATTGTCTTTTATTTATTCCAATCCCCATATATATAAAAACCAATAATTACATATCTAATTAAAACATCTAACGTTTCTCATTCCGTATTCGCGAATAACGCAGTAGTGTAACGCGCCGGTCTAGATATTTTTTTTGTTTTTATTACAAGTATACACTCTCTTCGTTTACAATTATATATTTATGTTTCTTCTAAAGATAAGAGGACGAGGCTCCGGAGACCAAGGAAACTAGGGAATGAGAAAAAGAGAAAAAATGAAAAAAAAGAGAGATGATAGTTAGTAGTGCGGTGGCGCCTGTCCCCGGGTGCAAAACCGTAAATTTTCACACAATTAATGGTTCCAACAAGGTGGCTGCAAGACCGCGCCACGTGTGTCAGTGTGTCTCACATGTACACCTCCCTATATATAGAGCTAGATGTAGTATAGGTACACACATACCTACAGCCGCCCTTGTAAATGAAAAGAAACTGGAGGTGCCGTAAGCTAAGGTCAAAATGTGAAAATGTGACATGTACTCCATACCGCTTGAACGATCATATATGAGTTTATTAACATTCCACGAAACTTTGGCTCGATTAACCTTGTGCGATGTATCTCGTTATAACCATATTGATTACCTTTTCTTTTCTCATTTAAATCAACATATTTTTATCCTTGTATATACAAATAGTATCTCTATTGCACGGATGATATCATCTATTTTTCACTTGCTTTTTCAAACACTGCTTCACACGTACAAAGAAAATTAAGTGAATTCGATTATTGTATTTGTTTAATTTCAATTATTACATTTGTTGCAGTTCCAACAGCTACAAAATTATTTATTTACATAACATATATGCACTTTAACACTTTGTAACAGTATCATTCTTTTCATTATTCGGTGTAATTGAATATTTTATTGTCATTATTAGAAATTTATCGAAAATTTATTGGTTGAAAATATAATGACTGAAATTAATATATCGTATTACAACTCATTTATCGTACTTTTTACTGCAACATTATATATATCATCAAAATGTTGCAAGTTTAAAAAAAAAAGTAGAGGGTAAAATAAACTATAGTAAATAGGATAAATACATGGAGATTTATCTCCATTACATACACATGGAAATGCTTGAATTTATAATAGCGCGTATTCATATTTTATTTATATAGGTATATATATATATATATATAAATTTTTTTTCGAGCTACTCGCTAGTAGCTTCAAAAACGTACTCGTTATGCTATATAAACGTTGCAAACGCATTATAAATGTAAAACGCAGGAAGATTAAATGTGACAATGAATGAATTGTCTTTAATACGCACATTTACTAACGGATGTAGTTTTTCAAATAAATTAAATACACATTATACAAAGACGAGAGCTGGAATCAATTATAGTTTTTTTATAACCTTGATTGGAATGCAGTTTTCAAGTTAATTACACGTGCATATATATTCTACGTTTATCAAAAGATTTTTAACTTATTATATTGACACGTGTGTAAATATTTCATACATATTTCTTTATATAGATGTCCATTTGAAAAAAGTAATTTTAAAATATATTTACAACCGGTTATCTTGATAGCAATATACAAGTATTCAAGGATTAAGAAAAACCCTGAAAGAAAAGTAATCATATACTTGTATATTATTTTTACACGGATAACAATGATTATCCTTTTTATAAGATTTTGAGCTTATAGTAATTTCGGTAATTTCGGTAAATTTTTCGTATTTTCAGATTTTAATATAATGTGTCAAAAGTTGATTGTCGAAATCAGAAAAGCAGATTCCCATAGTATATTATAACTCATAAAAAGTCAATATCTGCTTAAGGGGAGGCCAAGGCTCGTCCCACTTTTCTCTACCCGACCTTCATATTTCTCATTGTTAAAAAAAATTAAAACACCAATTGACGTGTGTTTCGGACAAAACGAATGATAATTCCATCAGCTGCGCCGCTCTGCTATTTATTTTGTGGAAAATTACAATAACATAAAGCTGTGTAACGAAATCTAAACGACAGTCATTGTGAGGTTAGGTTTCGACGCGTAAACAGGCCTTTGCATTTCCAGAACGTTGAAAGGAAAAGATTAATTGCATCAAACACAACGTTGCTCTGCTGTTAAGTACTTTTTTTACCTTATTTTAGATTATAAAAGTTGTGCATTAAAGAAAATACGTGAATTTTGCTTAGGAGAGTTCGTAGCGATAGCTTCTCAAATCCGCCACCCGAAAATTTGCGAGCAGAAGTGGCGTTGCCGTCAGGTAGACTGAGTTCGTATTCGACAATAATTATGGGAAATTAAAGAAAATAAAGTTTTTTTTGCTTAGATAATAGAAAATACAGTATTTTTGACGAATAGTCATAAGTACGAATCAAGACCTGAGAACCCATACCCAAGACACTTTGTCGAGTCAATAGAGATGAAAAAATGATTCGGGTTAAATAAATAAAGCAAATTGTACAAAATATAGATATCATTGCCCTTCCTTTAACGGGGTGCCATAGTCAATATTTATCCTCTCTACCTTACCGGCAATCGCGATTATTAGTAATAAATTTGTAAATAAAACAGTATGTGAAAAAATAAGAGAAGGGGCGCCTTCGTTTATTAATAATCTAACTGTGTGCCGAAATTCAGATTAAAATTATATTGCGTTTTTGAGAAAAGTCTTACCAAAAATGTGAATCTGACCTCAACGAGGTGAAAAGATTTGATATTTTTGGTAAGATTTTTCTCGAAAACGCAGTAATATTTTAATCTAAAATTCAGCACACAGTTAGATTGTCAATAGACGAAAGCGCCTCTTCTTTTATTTTTTCGCATACTGCTCTACTTTTTTATTCATTAATCATCAAAAATTGAGTATGGAACCCCCTTAAGGGGGTACCAAAGTCAAGTTTTATCCTCCCTACCTTACCAGCTTCAAAAGTCATAGAAAATGAGTTATAATTAAAAAAGGACGATAATTTACGCAAATTGAGGAGACAGTCCCTGTCCTTTATTAATAATTTACCTCAGTTTAAAATTTGAAGCAAAAATATCGATTGGTTTACGAGTAATTCATTACCAAAATTTATAATAATTTCGTGCAATTTGATGTTATACGCTCGTCTAGTGCAGGAGGCATGTCAAGATTTTTGGTAAAAGTTTTCACGAAATCTACTTAGTCAATATTTTTACTTCAAATTTTAAAGACAGATAGATTATTAATAAAGGAAGGGAACTGTTTTCCTACACGGAGAAAAATTTCTGGTAAATTTTATCCTGGTGTTCTAGTAAAAGTGGGACGAAAGACATAGCAGAGTAAAAAATACCCGGTTTTCAAATAAATTTTAACCGAGAGCAGGGTAAAATTTATTTGAAAACTGGATATTTTTTACCGTGCTGTGTCCTTCGTCCCACTTTTACTAGAACACCAGGGTAAAATTTATCAGAAATTTTTCTCCGTGTATATTTACGTAAGTAAACTTCCTCTGTTTTCATTATAACTAATTTTATGTGATTTTCGAGGTTGGTAAGGTAGGGAGGATAAAATTTGGCTTTAGCATCCCATTAACCTTTGTCTATCACTGTGTGAAATTTTATAAAAAAATGTTCCATTTAATAATGGCATTAAAAGGAAATTTACCAGATTTGCAACATTCGAAACAGACAATAATAAATCAAACTTCCTTTCAATGGGATTTAACACAACATTATTTTTGATTGAAATTTCACAGTGATTGATAATAATTAAAGGAAGAGCAACGATGTCTTTATTTTGCATAATTTCCTTTATTTACTTAATTCCTCATGCATTTAATTCGACGGGGGGATTGTTCGGAAGACTTCCGGTAGAAAGAAAGCTATACTATATAAATGGTATATATTTTCGCGAAATGGTATATAAAGAATGCGCTATACTCGTATTTGATCCGATATACCTAGTTAAATGACGTTTAATCGAAAGCGTATCGATTATTTACTTATTTACACATGTCCATAAGTCGCATTGGAGAATTAATAAATGTAGGATGAGGAATGTAGAAAACTAATGCGAATAACAAGTATTATCGCAATGAGAAAAGTGAGGAATAGAGCCGAGTGGAGTACGAGGAGGAGGCTGGAGGATCCATCTATATTTATCGAAGGCGCGTAAAAACACGTGTACCGGTGGCGGGCGCGGCGGGACTCGGGAGCCATCACATCAGCCACGCGGTTCACTCGACGGCACTGTACAACGTACAGCGTATACGCACGTATAACGTGCACGCCGGGCTGCGAGGAATGAGGATTCTCTCTTTCAGAGCCGAGCCGAGCGTAGCCGAGCCGAGCCGAGCCAAGCCGAGTCGCAGCGAGTCTCCGTCTTCCGGTCAATTCGTAAATTCGAATTTCGTCCGTGATACGGACTACGGAGAACGGAGGGGGACTAGTTCGGCGTCGCGTACGCGCGCGGGAAACATCCATAGAGATATTACATATAGAGTGGGTAAGTCATAGGAGCGCGTATAAGTGAAAACGTCTTAACGATAGAAAGAGAAGAAACATCGGAAGGCCCTCTCCATCCTTGTCTGTTGACGCATGCGCAAAACAGATCTGAATGTGATTGGCTGCTTCATGCTATCAACAAGAATTAAAAAATATGTTTTTTCCTTACCAAGACAGTCTGCATAATTAGTAATTAATAAAATAACATATTTAATTACCAATTAAGTAAACAAATTTAGTTATAATAAACTTTAATCTTTATTTACATAACCACAAGCTAATGTTCTTAATAATAATAATAATAATGACAATATCATAAATAATATTAAAATAAAATGGTTGTTTGTTATTGATTTCAATAAATTGTTATATATTATAATAACTTCTAATTCAAATACAAATAATTATCGCGGTATATAAAACGAATTGATATTTATTAAAAGACTATGTATGTACATAACACAGAATATTGTGATATTAAAAACAACATTGTAAACTGTGAAAAAAATATATATATAAATAGTAATATAAATTTTAAACAATTTAAAAATTATTATTTAATTTATAAGGTTCATTCACCTTTAAATATAGTCATTTTATTGTAGTGCATGCGTACCCGAAATTTTAAATCCCCTAATTTTTCGCTCTCGTGTTTTAAGCGCTTATCAATATAATTTTGCACAATAAGTAAAATAATGAAAATGTAATGTTCTTGCAAAAGTTTTTAAATGAGAAGGAAAAGGATCTGTAGGTTTCTTCGCTTTCATACGTCCTATTAACTCTTTTACATGCTCAGGTAGGCCCTAATAACAATAAAAAAAATAAACACTTATGAGTACATTTTATAGAATAACTAATTCAACTTGTAAATGTATATTTCAATTAAAACATAATCGTGATAACTTTGCATTGTAATATATATAAAGTAATTATAAATAACTTTTTTTTGTACAAACAATTCTTGTTATTTGTTTAAGAAATAAAATATAAAAACTTGAAATTGACATTTAAAAAAAAAAAAAGAAAATTTTCATTTGCAAAATATGTATTGAACAAAGTTTTTTTTGTATGATATATACATGAATTCCAATATATTTGTAATGCGATAATGATATATAATAATTATTTAAGATAAATTTTCAATTAACTACTGCAGTTAAACATATTGATGAAAGTAAAAGCTTTAATTAGTAATGTGATTAGTAAAAGGACAGTTAAAGCAAAGAATAGGCAATATATAATATAATTTGTAAAATAAACTATATATATTTATTAGCTGCTTATTTTACAACTAAATAAAAGTAGAATTAATCTTACAATGATAAAAACATTTTTTCTTAGTGTAATTTCATCATGCAATGTATAATAATACATTTACATAAATGCCTTATTTTATTAAATTTACTATTACTTAGTCTTACAATAATCTTCTATTTTATGATTAATGGTTTTCTTTTCCTTAAGTATCGTATTAGCTTAACAGAAATATCTTCTTTCTTATAGCTAACGTTCTACGTACATAATACAATTAACTTAATTGATTATACTTTTGCACTAATGTTACAAAATAACTGTATTTGCTATAAATACAGATAACAATAAAAAATAAAAATACATAACCACGTTATAATAATCATGTATATAAATTTATTTTATAATTATTCCCATTTCCGTTGTAAACGTAAATAAATAAAAAGATCAAAAACAAAATTCTTGTATCATAGAGAATTAATGCATTTTATACAATAAATCGCAGAATACTTCAAACAAATATATTTTAATAATTTAATTTATATATTGTATTAAACTTATATACTACTTGTATAAATCTATCGCATGTAATATTAAATAAACTATATATTTTAATTTGTAAAATAAACTATATATATTTATTAGCTGCTTATTTTACAACTAAATAAAAGTAGAATTAATCTTACAATGATAAAAACATTTTTTCTTAGTGTAATTTCATCATGCAATGTATAATAATACATTTACATAAATGCCTTATTTTATTAAATTTACTATTACTTAGTCTTACAATAATCTTCTTATTTTATGATTAATGTTTCTTTTCTTAAGTATCGTATTAGCTTACAGAAATATCTTCTTTCTTATAGCTAACGTTCTACGTACATAATAAAATTAACTTAATGATTATACTTTTGCACTAATGTTTACAAAATAACTGTATTTGTATAGAATACAGAATAACAATAAAAAATAAAAATACATAACCACGTATAATAATCATGTATATAAATTTTATTTTATAATTATTCCATTCCGTGTAAACGTAAATTAAATAAAAAAGATCAAAAAAACAAAATTCTTGTAAAAAAAAATCATAAAAAGAGAAATTAATACATTTTATACAAATACTAAAAACAAATAACAATACATCAAATTAAAAAATAATACCTGTATAAATCATACATATGATAAATTTAATCGCAGAATACTTCAAACAAATATTTTAATAATTTAATTTATATATTGTATTAAACTTATATACTACTTGTATAAATCTATCGCATGTAATATTAAATAAACTATATATTTTATTAGCTGCTTATTTTACAACTAAATAAAAGTAGAATTAATCTTACAATGATAAAAACATTTTTTCTTAGTGTAATTTCATCATGCAATGTATAATAATACATTTACATAAATGCCTTATTTTATTAAATTTACTATTACTTAGTCTTACAATAATCTTCTTATTTTATGATTAATGTTTCTTTTATAAAAAGAGAAATTAATACATTTTATACAAATACTAAAAACAATAACAATACATCAAATTAAAAATAATACCTGTATAAATCATACCTATGATAAATTTAATCGCAGGAATACTTCAAACAAATATATTTTAATAATTTAATTTATATATTGTATTAAACTTATATACTACTTGTATAAATCTATCGCATGTAATATTAAATAAACTATATATTTTAATTTATAAGAATAACCTCTAAATATTCTGCTGCTACTGAAGTTTTCTCCTGTCGCAAACATTTTACAAGATCTTTGAAATTTCCTATTTTTTTTTGTCTCCTATAATTTTTTTTACGTACTGCAGCGATTTGAGAATTTTTGCAAATTGTGTACCTCAAAAAACGTGACCATGCTTCATCTGAGATAAAATCTGCTCTTGAAATGCAGTTCATTTTCATTCCATCCATAAAGCGTACTTTCTTTTCGGACACACAATTTTTATCTTCATCCTGCATACGTTTTCTAAAAATATAAAATCTTTTAAAATTTATTTTTCTTTGAAACTCACTAATTTAAGTAAAAGTATAAAGTACCTTTTCAAAGAGATCTCCTTATTATTAATTGATTCTTCTTCATTATTTTGAGACGTTTCAACTTCATCCTTATTATCTAATAAAGATTCTGTTTTACATGGCTTTGCACAAATTATATTATTAAAGGTAGAGTTAGTAGCGTTGATATCTTCATTGGATTCAATTATATTAGGAATATATTCTGTTTGTTTTGATAACTCCATTTGCATCTTCTCGTTACTATTTGGCAAAGCAATAGTATTTGTTATATTGCACAACACTTTTGTACATCCAACATTTGGTATTGCATTTGATAAAAGCCTTCTAATGTGAGTGTAACCATCAGTTTTATGATATGAATAAGATTCAAAATGATCACTACATACTCTTGAATTAGTAGTTACAGAAGTTACTCCAGTAACCTGCTTCCATTTTTCTCTTAAATTAAGATTATTGGGAAATCTACAATTATACAAAACCATTATTCAACCAAACATTATTAAAACATGAGTGACTTTCTAAATAAACTAAATTCTAAATGCATATTTTCAAAATAATATGAGAAGTGAACAGTATTATACATATTGAACATATTTTGAAAACATTAGTTAAGTCTTATTAAGTGTGTTATACATAAATTACAATAAATTTATTCTTACTTGTGAAAGCTACGTGTGTCATCACCAGGAACAGGCTGCTTTTTACATACAACACAAGTTTTTGTCATGTTGTTAATAAAAAAACATTTATTTTAATTCATAAATTTACTTCATAAATTATAAAATAATATTATAACTATAACTATTAAGTAAAAAAGTAACTATTTATATTAGGTTATAAAGTCAATTTTTTCATCTTGTCTGTAGACTTGTATACAGCGCAGAGCGCGCATGCGCACCAACAGACAGAGACAGAGAGGGCCCCGCGATATTCTTTCTCTTTCTACCAATAGGACGAATTTTTCCTTGTCTCCCCTACTCTATATGTAATATCTCTATGGAAACATCTGCCAGCTGGTATACAGAAGCCCCGCCCATAGTCGGTGCTCGCTGCTCGCTGCTTCTCCTCTCTTCGAGCCTCGAGCTTCGAGCAGCCAGCGCCCTCCCTACCGCCGGTCGCGGCCGGTGCCGGTGCCGGTGCCTCCACTCCCTTACCCCCCCTCCCCCCACCTCACCCCCCCCTCCCCTCCCTCCCTCTCCCGGGGAGATCTCCCCGTCTGCGCCCCTTTTTTTGCGACCGCGTCCGCGACCCACACTTGTCTTCCTCTTCTTACTTCAGGGCATTTGTGCTCTCGTCGAGTAACTGCTTCAAAAATCCTTGGTCAATCATTGCCTTTCCTTTCGAGATCGCGGATTTTAACTTTCTTTTATTGCGTCACTTCTTTTCACTTTGTCCTTCTATATCCATTCCTTAATTCTCGTTCCCTTTGCCAACTTCGTTTAAATCCATATTTTCTTTCAAACTTGGAAATGATTATTTTTAATCGACTGGTTGAAACTAGGATTACCCGAGCTACCTACTTACCTTTGATATTTTTACATCAACATCTATGCGATTTTTTTACGTAGCAGTTTATGTACGAAGAGGCGCAGCACGTGTCGGTGTTGAAAAATAAACGAATTAAATAATTAAAAAATGAATGCACTCGCATATAATAAGTAGTATATTAGCAGTGAATAATGCAACAATGCATATATAACGTCGCGAATTTGCAGGTACCTTCGTACTCTGCTCACCCGACTATTTCTCGCTTCTTTTTCGCTTTTCCTTCCCTCGTGACTCGAGCTATTTTAAGACCGAGAGAACCGCACATATACGCTCACTCGTATACCTATATACCTATATACCTATATATAGCGATATATATTTCCGATCTATCCGATCCTGTTGTGAGTTGTGACACTTGTCGCACGCTAAATCATCAAATACATTACATATACATTCATTAATGGTTCGAAAAATCCAGTCGTTCTCTAATTTACACAAAATATTTAACATTGTCTTTTTAAATAAATAATGTACTTACAAACTTTGCAATATTATCGATATTACATTCGGGAGTTATCTTTGGTTGAACCGCTTTGTCACGCGGAAATTGCAAAATTTTATATTATACTCCTATAGTGGTATGATAAATAATCACGATATATAACATTTGTCGTATGCATTCGGTGACATATACTTATTATACACTTATATATATATTGCAATAAAAGCAACGATATACTATATTTTTAGATTTTTATGAATAATATTACTATAATAATATTTCGTGATAACCAATTAAATGTCAAAATAAAATAAAAGTAAACAGTACGTCAATTAAATTTGTAAACAATTTGTAATTTTGCATTCCTTAATCTATTTTTACTCCATTATACGTGTATTTATCGGGTTAGTAAGGTTTACTCGTTTAATACGTATATATGTACCTATGTGTGTATGTGTGTGTATATATATATATATATAGTTGTTCCAGGTTACAGAGGAATTACATCGTAAGTTTGCGCATGCACCGTGACACCCAGGCGCGTATATACCTCCAAAAATTACATTATTTTCTTTCACCCCCGCATCGTATATGGAATCCATTATTATATTCGACATACGAATTTATTTAACCGATCGTTTTTCCTTTTACTTGATGCAAAATACCAATTATCAATATTGACGAAATCAAAGTAAAATGTACGTTACAACGTTATAAAGGATGGTTTGGTGTACGTAAAATCGATATTGAATCAGGACGTCCTTAGTCTACGAGGATTGTTACCCCGTTGGATGTAATACATTCTCGACTCTAATTTCTCGGATACGCGAACGGCGACCTACGCGATAATACATTATTATTTATAACCAATTAGATTACATCTCTTTTTCACTATTACATTCCCGAAGAAACATTTCTTTATTTCTTATTACATTTATTATTATTAATATCAAAGATTATGGAGTTTTTATTAAATAAAGTAGGTAATTATATATCTGTATTGTCAATTAAGTTAATTAATTCGACACCTCACGTCGCTATTGGATTTTCACTCTTTGATAGATCAGTTTACAATTTCTTTATCAATTTTGATCATATATTTTTATTTTTACCACAACTCGCTTGACGCATCTAGTATATCATAATACAGCAGCATGTACTACGTTAAAATTTACGATAATACATGTGTTAAACACTTTTTTTTAAATTAGTACTTGTCATTTCAATAATATACTGTACATAAACGAAATTTTTTAATTTCACCTTGGTCTCTCTCCTATTCCAATATCTTTTACAGTTACACTGGATTTTGCATTTTACGGCAAAGGGTGTCCGATATACTTATTTTTTTATCATCCATTTAAAATAATCCAATGTTGCGATCGATTAATATATCTATTTATAGTCGTACATCAACTCATATTATTTTTATTTTTTTTCTGTTTGATTAAAAGTAGAGGCGCGGTGATATATATAGGGCTGCGAACAAAATGAACAAACTCACTTTTTCCCTGCACTTCAAAAAAATCGATCATTTTATTAAATTTTTGATTAATTTGAGACTCTGGTGGTTGTACTATCAATTTTTGTTTATTCGACAAATTTTTTTACAAAAACGACGTTTCGGTCATCTCGGCAATTACACCATGACCCTCTTCAGGTTCACTCTTCAGGTTCAGAGTCTCAAATTAATCAACTCATTTTACTATCACCAGAGTCAATATACTATAAAATTATTAAATTTTTGTCGATTATAGTAATCAGAGAGCGCGATTAATATATATTTATTCTGAATAAAAGAAAATTATTATACTTTCAACTAATAAAATAATATATCTATATATTTATATCGACTTGTATTTATTAATAATTACGTAAATTTTGGCTTTCTATTCGATGATTCGATGATATTACATTAAATATACAGATTCGATTATAAACAATTATTAAGGAGGTGTGATAGCCAATTACAGGGATCTACTTTTAAAAACCCAAATATTTTCTGCAATTATCAAACTAAAAATCTGGAAAAATTCATGCGTGACACTTGAGTAATGTAGAAGTAGCTGACAGAGAGATTTTTTTGAAATAAATAATTTTAAATTATTTAAAAAGTAACAACCACTTTTTGTCGGTAATGATTAGGTGAAAAATTCACTATTCAAAGCAAGTAAAAGAGCGTTACAGAGAGATTTTTTGGAAAAAATCAACCCATTGTTAATTAAAAAGTAAATAAGAATACCAATATTTTTAGTCTCACATCTCCTTAAAAGTAAAATATAGAGAAAACATAAAAGTATTTACACCTATACGCTTGATCGTAAGATCAAAGTCAAAACGAATCGTTAAATATTTAAAATAAAATAAGAATATATTAAAATTATCATTATAAGTATTCTAAATACCGCATGAATGGTTATATACGAATAAAAAATAAAATCTTACGCAGCATAATAATGCGAGAATAAATTATATATGAACTTTTATAATTATGAAAAATTAAATAAATTATAATTGAAATAAATTATGTAAACTTAAAATGATAAATAAATATAAAATTATAATGTAGAAACGAATTATTTCTTGTTTTCTCTATCAATATCGAATAACGTGGCGTTAGAAGTATGAAAACTACTTAAAAAAGTAATATAGTGTAAAACGGTTATTCTGATGGATCGTAGAGGATAAGAATAAATGGGTAGGTGTAAAATATCCAAGACTTGTTTATAGCTGCAACAATAAGAAGACATCTTATTACTTGCAAACTTCTTTACATCATGCGTATAAAACATTTATTTTCGTCAACCAATCAATTTATCTTTCTCTCTATCTTATTCTCTCATGTTCACTCGATGCACTTATAATCTCACTTATGAACAAACTTCTTCTTTAATAATTAATATAAAATAAAACGTTAGACAAGCGAAGACAATCGACAAACTCGATCGAGTTAGAAAATATCGCACAGATCATCGTTCGTTATTCTTTCTCTCCTTTTCCTTTTTCATTTATTCAGAAAAATATTCTATTTTTAATTGTGTAACCGAATAGGATTCGGTAAATAATAACTTGCGTGAAGACTACTTTTGGATTAACATAGTTGTCTTTTTTTTCCTTTTTTCTTTTAATAGTAATCCGAACGCAAGACGAGATTACATTTATTTATATTTCTATGTATGTATATGTATGTATAATGTATTAATTATTTTCCCATTAGTGTGGCACTTGTTCCTTACAAATGTTACAATTTTCTTTACAAACTTCTCGCCCCGCGCTCGTACATTTGGAAAATTAACTTAGTAACTATGTATGAATGACTTATGTCGAGGTTTTCGCTGTTGCTCCTACTCCTGCTACTTCTTTTTCTTCTTCTTGCTGCTCTGAAATTCAAAGTGTCGTGTATAGGAAGCGATCTGATAAACAAGTTTTCTGCATTTAGTTTTCTTCGTTTCTTTGGTGAATTTCACAGCAAAGCTCGTCGTTATAGACAAAACTACAACTATGAGCTAAGATCGTGTCAAATTTTCAAGGATAAAAACTACATTTGCAAGAAAATTAACATTTCCGAGATCTGCAAAAATACGAAATCAATTATAGATTTATGTGCGATTTTTCGGTGATTACAATATATATATATATATAGTTTTTTTGTATATTTATCTATCTCCCGTATAAAATATAATGCAAAATTTTAATTTAAGGGGACAAACTAACTTATAAATTACTTATCTTAAAGTTTAATTTGAAAACATTGATAATATTCGAGAAAATAGGCTAGGTCTTTTATTTATCAAAATAGATGTAAACTTATATTTTTACTTTTTATATTAATAGTAAAAACATTTCGCATGATGTAAATTCAACGTTGAGAGCAAAATTATAATGTATACGAAAATAGATGTTTGTAATAAACTTTTAAAAATAAGAGAATAATTTATAAATGTAATTATTTATAGGCGTGTTGTACCCTTAAAATAATTAAATTGATGTTGAAATGTGGCGTTCATCCCTTTACATTTGTTGTATTTTGTGTATGCGTGAATATTATTATTAATATTGTACAAGGCAAATTATTTGAGTTTCAGAGCATATACACATATATGTACAATGATAGAACATAGCCTTACTCGATAATTTTCGTGTATTACTTATAATAATGAAGTAATGTGAATCTTCAGACGAAATTATGAATCTTCAAACGTGAATCAGTTGATATTCTTCTTTGCTTTTACTTTCGCAAAACCATGTAACAATTGACATATTATTCTATCACTGATACACGAAGATTCGAATGATAACATTCGAAAATCTTTGTCGTGATCGAATAATTATTTCTTCAATTTGATTTAAATTTCTTTTAAATAGACAAGAAGGTGAGGCTTGATAGACATGTCAAATGTTTTTGTAAACCTCACTTAACCTAAAATCTATATACTAAATCCAATAAATGGCTGCAAAACTATTAATATTGATATTATTTACAACATTCGTGGACAATCACTGTCTATCAAATTAAATATTTACAGTCATTTTAATGATAGATGTACATAAAATTTCTCTCTGCGTATTCCCTTACAATATCTGATCCATCGTTATATATTTATATTTGCATATCTATTCGTACAAATTTCGCAATTCCTTCTAATTTTTCTTCACATTCACAGTGGAATTTAATTTAATTTTGTATTATCAGTATCTGATAAAATTTTGTCTCATGTAAACATAACTGATTCATAGACTAATTATTTGATTAAATTTAGGATATGGATTTACACGTAACGGCCAATACCTTTTTTCTTTTCATCTTTTAGCGTGCGTTGTAAAATATCTACTTTCGTACTAATATACTATATATTAGTAATAATGAATATCGTTACAATCATATACGAGAGTATCCGTAGATTGTCAAGTAATTGCTTGTAAATGGTCATGTTTTTCAAATCACTGAGTATTGCACCTTAAATTAAAATATTCTATTTAATCTTAAAAATTAAATGAAAATTTTTCTTTTACTTATATTCCATTTAATTTAAGCAATTAATAGACATCTGTAACATTGATTTCTTTATGCTCTACTTGACACATTAAGTAAAGCTTCAAACGTTCCGCACATAAGAGAATCCTTAATAATAATAATAATAATAATAATAATATAAAATTAAAATAATTGAATGCCTTAGTTGTAAATCCATATTGAATCTACGTATTGTTGGAAATTGGGCTTTATATATTAAAGGACTTGCATACCAAAAAGGTATAATACCTTTTAAAATTTCGCACAATATTCTTAGAATATGATACTGCAATTATTGTTTTTATAAATACACATTCAGTTGAGACTACCAAAGTATAAAACAATATATTGATATTATAATTTTATCAAACTTTAACATTGTGTAAGCTAAAGCAAAACGTGTATAAAATGCTTTTTAAATTCAAATTAAAATAAATTTTAATTTTGATTTAAAGTAGTCAATGTATTATATTAACATGTACAACATATACATGAATCTGCATTTGAGTAATAAAATTTGCAATTATATAATAAACGAAAATATACAACAAGTCTCAACTGAAGGCACATATTGTAACCTAAAATCGCAGCAATACGAAGATTTTGAAATTCAAAACAGAGGACATTCCTGGTTGTCGCCTTAGTAATAAGATTAAAGATGTTATTAGCTATGTTATAATAACTTTTTCAGTCCTAGCCTTAATCTTTCTTGAGCTGGATTTACTTTGATCTTCAGCTGTTGAATGAGGTCGAAAATCTTCAAGGATGGTCCAACTTTGAAACCGGTGAGGTCGATTATTTGATCCTTAGTGAGAGCAAGCAATGCTTTTCCGTCAATCATACGTGAGCTGAAATTGTCGCAGTATGTCGCACAATCATTGACACGTAAAAATTGTGCTACATCGAAGATATTCCACTCAGCTGGTGCCAATTCTCCTAACACTGAATTTTTCTGTACACCGTCTGCTATCCTCGGGATATATTTGTTACTTGCAGGTGTATCCTAAACATGTATGACATATTATTTTTCAATTGTGATACCTTAAATAATTACGTATAATTCTACAAGCTCCTAAAACTATAGTACTATTATTTGAGCTGTTAGAAAAAGAAATAAAGAAGTTTTACTGGAAATTAATATAAGAGAAATACAATATGTTTACCGAAAGCGAAAAAATTTATAAAGTTACATATTTTAAGAATAATTACATCAATGCAGCAACTCGGTGTTCTTTCTTTCGGGGATGGTGGACTTGGTATCTCTTTTTTGACCTGAACAGTAGTTGATTGACCTTGACCGCTTGTTGGACTCGGTAGTGTTTGATCAGGTCCCGCGGGTTCCTCCGCTGGCTCTGGCTCTCTTGCTGATGATTGCTCAGGTATACTTTCCATATCGCTGCGTTCACGTTCAATTTTCGTACCCTGAGTTGGACCGATTTCGCTATCAAATTGGTCATGTTCTTCCTTTATGCGTGATAATCGTTGCTGTTGCTGCTGCTGTTCGGCTTGACGTTGCACTTGACTTCTAAGTGTATGAGTGGATTTACCAGGTCCTGCCTTCTTTACTTTCCGCTTACCTTTTCGTTTAAGGCCTCTCGGTGATTTCACTATTAACAAAGTGATGATCTTATTTTATATGCACAATATAAATTAGCTATAAGTCTTTTAAGAATTAATTAAGTTAACGAGGAGATAATTATATCCTTAGTTACTTAATGATATAAAAATGCTACACTTTCTTTTTAAATATTAAATTAATATTTTGTAACCAAATTTACATGGCTTTATAAACAATATAATAATTTAGCATTTTCAAAGTATAAATAATACTTATAATATTGTTTAGTTGATTAACAATACCTGCAGGACTAGTAGTTTTTGTAAGTGTTCGGGGCCCTTCTAATTTATGGTCAACTAGATCACACCAACCAACCGGATAAATATCGGGACTTTGACAGTCTAACCATTGGTCATATTCATCTTCCCATCCATCAAAATGTACCCTTAATAATCTACCAATTACCCTAGTGATTGTTGCTACACAAACTAATCTAGGATCCATTAAATCAGCAGCTTCTAGTCTCATTCCTTCTACAAATCCATGTTGTGGAATTTCCTGAAAAGTAATTTACTATTTTTAATCAAACGAATTAAAACATTTTTAAACGTTACTACTAAAATGTTAGCAACATATTTATTAATTGTATTCATAACACACTCCTATACAATTAAAAACAATCAAAAGTTATTTACTTAAAAGTATTTACGTTTACTATACCGATAAAGTTACAATTTCATCTTTCCATTTTAAACAATAAAATTATAGTGATATTAAATTTTAAAATATTTTGATGATCAATGTTTTCAACCATACCGTATAAGTTTAATGTTAAATTTATTATTTTTGTATTTATAAGGTTTTAATTATCATTACCTAGTGTTCGTTACTTACCCTATTGAAAAGTTCTGATGGAGCAGGTATCGTATTAGTTTCTTCTAAATAAGAATCCCACGTAAAAGATGCTGAATCATAACCCTTCGGAGGCGTAAGGGGCAATCCGTGCTGTACACAAAAGCCAACAGGAAAGATACAAGGCGAACACGAGTGATAACAAAACCAATCGGAACCACTTGCATCCTCATCATAACTGTCGATTCTTATCATAATATAACTTTCCTTCAATACCTGCATTACTGTAGCTGCGCATATTGCTGATAAATTCAGTGGATCAATTGCCTCGATTTTCATTCCTTCACGAAAAGTGTAGCCGTAGCGCGCTAAATGATTCTTCGGCACATGGAATAGTTCGCCTGTTGCATCGTCCTCGCTGTAAATAATATAGTCAATATTATTCAATTTTATACACTTTAATAAAATTTATTATTTAGTTTCTTAAGATTATTAGAAAAGTTTTAAGCAATTTGAAATGACGTAAAAAGAAAAAAAAATAATTGATTTATAAAATCTTTTGTAAATATATGAATTATTTATGTTATAATTTATTACTTTCTAATATTACCTCAGTCTTCCTGATTCAATGCGCTGTAAATATTCTGGATATGAGTCAATAGCTTGTCCAACACGTCTAGCCCATCCCACAGGATGAATGAGCGGTGAATTTTCATGGCACCAAAAACCGTTATCCTCCGGTGGTGAATCGTAATAACGTACATGAAGTCGTTTGCCTACAATTTTTTGTATTGTGGCTACTTTAACCTGAGATATACGATTTTTATCAACAACTTCTAAATGAAGGCCGCAACGAAAACGAGATTTCATGCTGTCGTTAACTCTGCTGTAAAAATTTGTCGGAAGCGTACGAGCTCCTGTTAATCGTCGCATTAAAAAATCCTTCCAGTCTTTGTATTTATTGGCGATTGCTGCATTAAATCGAAAAATGTTTAAATACAGAATTTAGACACACTAAAATTTGTAATCAAGTAAGAAACTTACTGTTAGGTGGAATGAGAGGTTTTCCAATTGTTGCACACCAACCAACCGGATGAATATCGTTTGAACATAAGGATACCCAAAAGTCTTTTTCTACACTATGTCCGAAACCTTCATACCGTAATAGAGCTTTGTAACCCGAAATACGAAGGACAGTCGCTACCCAAAAGGAGTCAGGAAAAGCTTCGCAAACTTCATCACAGTCAGTGTTTTCTACTTCAACTTTCATGCCTATTGATAAATTGTCCCATACTTCTGATATTGGTGCCTAAATATTAAAATCATCAGTAATATTAATTAATTAATAGGTTACAAAATGTTACATATATAAAAGAATGTGTATATACATGTTTAAAACAAGAAACAGGAGCTGCACAAAATCCGGGTGCTTTCAATTGCGGTGTCCAATCGTATGAACCAGCCATTTCAGCAGTTCGTTTTCTTCTTACAGGTAATTCTTCTGGCATCACTGGTTCAACAGGTAATACTGCCTTTGCTTTTTCTTTTTGCTCTTTTGGTGCAACAACTTCTTTCTTTATTGTTATTGACTAAAAGAAATATTTCTTAAATTTACAAAACCATATTACCTTAATGCTATTAAATATTATTATAAATTTTCCTTTTTTTCTTTTAATTAATAAATATTGAATAAATAATTATTATTATTTCTTACTTTTTGTAATGGTTTTACATCATTTGGTACATTAGCTTCCGCTGTGCTAGTCGGTTCTGCAGAATGAGTTGGACTATAAGTTGAATCTGCATGAGGTGCAGTGTGTTCCGAAGAACGAGCACAGGCACGACTACAAAAACGTCTTTCTTTTGTGTAGAAAGCGTGTTTTACTCCAATAGCACCACATTTTTCACAAACAGCTGCAAAACAAATCAATTACTAAATAATATGAAGATAAAAAATTGAAGTTTTATTGATTTATTAGCAAAATTAATTTTGTATATTTATAAAAAGTATAATTATACCCCTACTTTTTAATAAATATCTCTGATATTAAACTCACCTATACCATCTTTACGAATAGGTATAAAATTCAAGTCTGTGTGAGGTTGATATGCTATTGGTGTTTTCAAAACTAGGCCTGGATGTTTAATTGGTTTAATTTTACGATTACGAACATCTTGAGTTTGCGTAGCAGCATTAGTAACTACTTGCTCTCTTTCTTCATCTACCATGTACTCATCAAGTCCAAGATATTCATTAATTTCTTGACCATCGGTTTGATCATATTCCTAGTGATAAGATTAGGTATTATTAGTAATTATAAAAAATTATGGAATAAATTAATAAATAACTATTTTATAAGTTGATAAAATTAGAAAAAACTAACTTGCTGAATATCTTGTACGTCCACACCTTCCATGGGCTCCTCTGGTTCAGAGCATTCGTTATGGTACTGTGGAGCTAAATATCTGACCATAGCAGTTGGTGGAATTTGATGGTTTCTTATATCGTCAAAGGAATGAGGTCCATGAGAATAAAATGAATTATCGGCTTGTCTGGGATCTATCATGAGTTCTTGAGTTGGATCATTATGAACCATCATATCTCCCATCCAGACCATGCCAAGTTCCGGCATGCCTGGAATAGCCGCGTAAACTAAGATTTAAAAAACATACATTTAATAATTAGCATTACAATGTCAATAATTTAAATAAAGTATAATGTAAAGCGCATATTGCGTTTATTATTCCCTTATTGAAATAATTAATTATACATTCCACAGTAATCAAACTAACCGATTGAATAGAATTCAATTGCTCTAAATTTATTAAATTGACAATCAATGTTTGAAAGAAATTGTAAAATAAATAAAAATATATATTTGTTTAATAAATAGCTGACTAAATAAATGATTTATTTATGAAAGTTAAATGAAAGGTTGCAGAAAACATTATTGATTAAGCTACTAATTAAAAAATTCATTAATATCATAAATATTAATAAAAATTAATTATTAATATATTAATATGTAAAATATAATATTATTGAATATGTAAACTCCATCGATACTAAATGATAACATGAGATACAGATAGGAATTTCCCAATAGTATATATGTAACATCAGCTTACCCACATAAATAAAGAAAACTTATTAATTACAGATAAGAAAGTTAATAAACACCACTGTGGTTAAAATATACGATCCTATAATGTGTAAGAGAAAAAAAAGAAAGGGCATACACTTGATGAACGAATAGAAAAAAAAAGGAAAAAGATTGAAAAAGTAGTAAAGATAAAAAAAATAGATGCCGAAAGTGATATAGGTAAGAGAATATGACAATATATCCACGAATCCTTAGACGCGTGGACGCGACGCCGTCCAGCTCCATCTAACCTTCAACGATAAACTTCATACAACCCCCCGTGATAAAAAAGAGAAAAAAATAAAGTGAAAGATCGGGTGGGCTCGATGCTACTAAACGAATGTAAATAATAAATAAATAATGAAAATAAATGTATACGAACCGTTGGGGGCTTGCATGTCCATGACACCGTTCGAGCCTTTTAACGCGGCGTTCTCGTGGATGGAATACCTTAGATTATATTACCGCCGAGCTACAGCGTAACTTGGATGCCACTTCATCTTTACTTTCTTTAGGACTTGGTTAGTCCTCTTTTATGAAAATAATACCCAAAAATACTTGTTACCTTCACCTTCGTTACGTGTATATTTATATTGTTTGTCTACTACCACGAACGGGGTAACAACAACACTTTACATATATCGCTTCCCCCGCTTTCTACCTCACGGTCTCACGACTCACGTTCGAAAATACATTTTTCTTCTCGTAGTAGAGGCCTAAAGGGTCTAGAGCGCGTGAAGCGCATCCCTCGCTCGCGAGTCGCGGGTCTAACTCGCGTATGTGCTGCCATCGACTTCGCCCTTTACATTTTTCGCGGTACTTTTTGATTTTATTGTATTATACTTACTTACCTCCGTTCATCAATTACTTATAATTATTATATCCTTTATATATATACGATGTATTTTACTTTTTTATTAATTTACACTTAGTTGTTGTATTGGGGAAATATTGGTATATGTTTTCTAAAGTTATTCTTATTATTCTAATATTCGTAAGTTTAGATTTATAGATCGTATATAAGTATCTATATTTAGAAAAACTAATAATAATCTACTCGATTTTATTATAAATATATTTAAAAAAAAAACATTTGCTATTTCTGCTAATTTACATGTACAACATTTAAATCAAATATTTATTATTTTACAAACTAAATTATTATTACAATAATTACAATGTTAAATACTTTTTTTATTGAAATATTAAGTAATTATTATGTATGAAAAACACAATGAAAAAAAAATAATTGTGTCAATCACGTATCGAATTAACGAATTTACGAAATTATTAGTATACTTATTGATGTTTTCACTTGTGCGGCACCATATAGAGATATTGATATTACTTATGATCAACGCAACAGAACATCTGATCATACTGAAAAAATCATATTTCGCAACTCGCGAAATAAAAATATAACATTGTATAAATTGTAATACAGGTTATTACAATAACGAGAGTGTTTTTTTAATCAAAAAATGTGATTATCTACTTGTAATTTTAGATAGTGAAAGTATCACCAAGTACATTTCTTTTTATTATTAATTATTATATTACAAATTACATACACGATGATCTAATGGAATAACCTATGAAAATTATGATTTTACGTTTCGATTTTGAATGATAGTTAATCGATATACGTCGCAATTGCTAATGACTACGTCATCAAGAATGCATTTAAACTTTTTATCAGTATAAAATAATAATGCACATATGTAAAAGTAAGTGAATTTGCAATTATTGTACCTACTCGTGGTAGAACTTTCTAACAGATATATCATAAGTACTTGCTATACAGTACATATAAATTTATTTTTTGTTTAGTATAATAGAATTATAGTATTAAAAGTCTGTACTCAAGAAAAATGGAAGAGACAAAAGAAATTACATTCTCCGTTCCATGGGGTCACATTGCAGCTAAAACATGGGGATCTCCATCGAGTTATCCAATTCTTTGTGTTCATGGAATATTGGATAATGCAGGAGTATTCGATAGATTGATACCGCAATTACCAAGAGATTTCTATTATGTCTCTATTGACCTTCCTGGGCATGGATTGTCTTCTCATTTTCCATCTGGAGTACCACTTGACTTTTTTAATTATATTCTTGCTATAAGATATATTCTTGAACAACTCAAGTGGAAAACATTTCATTATATAGGACATAGTTTAGGAGGACAGCTAGGTACATTTTTTAGTATTATTTATCCTGATCAAATACAGAAGCTAATTTTAATCGAAGGTATAGCTCCAAAAACCACTGAGTTAAAAGATATAATTCCACAAATAAAAAAATCAATTGATAGTAATTTAGAAGTTAATGGAGAATTTAAGAATCGATTGTATACACGTGATGAAGTTTTATATACTCTTAAATATAAAAGAGCTGTTTGTTTAAACACTCCTGCAGCGGAAGCAATTTTTAAAAGATCAGTTTCTAGAGTTGGTGATTTGTATGAATTTAATCGTGATTATCGTTTAAAATCCTATGTTAGACCTATTTTGAGTTTAGATCAAATGGCTAACATTTTTAGTAAATTAACTGTAAATGCTTTACTGTTCATGACTACTAGTACAATTAATACTATACCAAAAAATTACTTGACTGTAATAAAAACTGTTGTTGAAAGTACTCAAAATTTAAATGTAATTTATGTCCATGGAAATCATGATGTTCATAACAATCATCCTGAAAGAATATCATTGGATATTTCAAAATTTCTAAACAATAATGTGTCTAGCAAATTATAAATTAAAAATTAACATTTAAAAATATTACTAAAAATTAATATTTTTAATATACAAAGAAAAGGAAATGAACAAATATTGTTTGATTAAATTATTTTTATAATAAAGTAATTTAGATTTTATTGTACATAAATAAAATTTAAAATTATTATAAAAATAAATTTTTAAAAGTACAAGATACTCAGTGCTTAATATATACTGATATTTTTATTTTATCAGTAATCAACAAAAATAACGTGATATTTAATCACTCAATTATATTCTCATTAAAATTTAAAATTTATATCAGATAAAGTCATTTCAAGAAGAAAAAAAACCACCACTCCAGTCAAAGTTAGGTTAGTGATTCTCTGTGCACAAAATGATAATTGCATGACATGCATAAATTGCCTTCCTTTATATAAATTAAAATGTTAAATTAAACAAAGTGTCAAAATTACATTTCAATTGTAAATTGTGAAAGTTCCATTTCTTAAAAGGTACAGTTTCTCTTTTATTAATTATTTTCTTTGAGAGTGATATTAAATTTGGTTAATACATTCTTATCAATACACTCTTTTCTTACAACACAGAAAATGGAAAAAAAGAATGTGTCAGTATTTAATTTGAAAGTTCCTTGGGGTCATGTAGCAGCAAAAGCATGGGGTGACAAAACAAATACTGGTGTGTTAGTTGTACACGGAGTTCTGGATAATGCTGGAGCTTACGATAGATTGATAATGCAACTACCGCAAAATTTTTATTATGTATGTATTGATCTTCCTGGACATGGATTATCTTCCCACTTTCCAGCTGGTCTAACGCTCAATTATTTTAATTATTTACTTGCTATAAGATATATTTTAGATGAATTGAAATGGGAAAAGACTTATTATATTGGTCATAGCTTGGGTGCTCACTTAGGGTTATTATTTAGCATCATTTATTCAGATAGAATAATAAAATTGATATTAATTGATGGTGTCATTCCTAAACCTATTTCAAATGATGATATAATTACTAGAATTAGACTGGAACATGATGCTGCTATTGAAGGATACAAAATAAAAAATCCACGACGTTATACAAAAGAAGAAGTGTTGTATGCACTTCAAAATTTAAGAAAATGTTGTTTAACTTCTAATGCTGCAAATGCAACATTTGAAAGATCAGTTACCAAAGTTGGCGATGATGCTTATTGTTACAGTCGTGATTTTAGAGCAAGAATTACAATTGCTCCTATATTTAATATTGATCAAAGTTTATATTTGATAAGACATTTAAATGTTGACACATTCATAATTTTGGTAACTGATACATTAGATTTTATCAGAAATATTAAACCCAGGGTAGTTAATACTTTAAAAAGTATAAAATGTGTCAATATTATTGAAGTTAATGGTAATCATGATATACACAACAATTATCCTGAAAGAATATCAGGACATATATCAAAATTTCTATGTCAAACTCCTAGTAAATTGTAAATGAAAAATAAATAAAATGTATATTAGCGCAATTTTATATTATTTTATTAAAAGGGTTGTAAAAATGTTTATGTTTATAAGAATGTTTGTACAAATATTTGTCACGTTTCAAGGTTTATATTATCAAAATAAATAAATATATATTTTTGCTACATAAAAATTATTTTACACAAGTTTTATTTTCACTATATCACGCATTTGTTGAATTTTAATATAAATATTTTCACCTTGTAATACTTTATCCTGTAATTCATCTTCGAATACCACTGCCATGTGATTGATAAATGAATTACTTCTCCTTGTCTCAATTATATTATCATCAGATAAAAAAATCTTGAACCAGCAAATTAAAGCATTAGGAATAGTTTTACTGTCTTTATTAAATTTTCCAAAATTAATAACTTCTTCTTTTAGTTCTGTTGCACCTATTTCTGTTAATGTTTTTACTTCTGATAAGGTTTCACAGACATATGATTTTGGATGTAAATCAAAAACTTGATTTATCTGCAAAAAGTTAATTCTTTTAAATTCACTACAAAAAAATTATAGTTTAATAAACAAAAAATGTTTCACCTTAAACTTATTTATGAATTCTCCTACTACAAGTTTACAATTCTTTGAATATAAATTTGAATTTTGTATTTTAACTACATAGTCATCATTATTTTTGTCATCATCATCATCATCATCATCATCATCATTATCATTATAATCATCATCATCATCATTAGAACAATCTACATGTGAATCCTAAAATATGAATAATATAATTAATAATATAGTATTTGTATTTAATAATTTTAATTGTGATTGTACTTACTTTGTCATTAGATAATATAGAATATTCATACATTTGAAGATTTTCATCTTTCACTGAAACCATTTTTGGTAATTGTTTAGAATATACAAATTGGCCCATAAGAAAAATTCTTTCTGGTAATAAAGTGCCAGATGAACTTAGTAAATAACTGTATACAAAAAAATTAAACAAATTTTTATAATTTTATAATTTTTACATCTTTATAAAATATAATAACTGAATGAACCTAAAAATATCACGAAAACTTTGCTGTCCTCTGTCAAGAAGTTCTCCTTTTGTATCAAAAGTATTTACAAGTACAGTATCTGTAGATCCAATTTCGCTACCACTTGAAACGAAACATACTTTTCCAACTATATTATTTTTATGAATTATATGTTCAATAAAATGTTTTGTTGCTGGATTTTGTGTGTTACTATATACAATTTCACAATTACGATTTCCCTTTAATAATGTTAATCCATAAATTGGAAAAGGACACATGTCAAACACTGATTTAATATTCTCATTCCTTTTTGATTGAGCTGCTTTAATCAGAGACTTTATATATTCTTTATCATTTAAAAATTCTGTTACATGTCTTTGTAATCGATAAACAGATTTGTCTTGCAAATTAAAATCTGTGTGTTTTAATTGATATGAACATTTCAGTCTTCCAAACAAAATTTCTGCTGTTATTACTATTTTATCATTAACTTTGACATTATGTACAAGATGTGGAAATACAGCTATTTGCCAACAAGAATTATTTTTTGATGTATCTAATTCAATTTCTTCATCAAGGTTTAATTTAAACCACACTATTAGACCATCAATTTTAGCATCACAACATGATGTAGTTGATAATATATTTTTTATTCCATCAGTATTAAAATGCTTTAAATCATTTATATCGTTAAAATTAATTTTCAAAATTGGATTTGGTTCTGTAATATATTTCACATCAACGTTTTCTAAATTATCAGTATCATAGAATTCTTCATTTGGAAGTATAACAATATTATCAAAATTGAGAGGTTTAATATATTCACATTTATCAAATAAGATAGAAGATTTAAATCTAATATATTCAGATTCAACAGCTGCTACATATAATGTTGCTGACATAGGTATAACAATTCCTGTTTCATCGGTAGCTAAAAGATTTTCATGTGCATGAATTAATGTTGAAACAACATACTCTCCAAATATAGCTGCGTCAAATATTTCTGTAACTATGAGTTTTATTCTGAAATTAATAACATTGTTACTATTAAAATAATTATTACTGAAAATTCATAATACGAGTAAATGCACATTTAATTTTTCAATACCTTGCTGGTATATCCTGTGGAATTTGTAAGTCAAGTGAATCTTTGTGTAGAAGTTTAATATTGTCAGCATTATTTTTATGAAATACTTTCTTAGCTATTTGGCACATTACAGTTGCATATTCACATGCATAGATTTCTTTAGCACCTGCATTTAAAGCATACAAACTCAATATTCCTGTACCAGTACCAATGTCTAGCACAGTATCATACCCTGCAAGTATTCGCTTTTTAATAGCTTGATCATATGCTTGATTTCTGCCTTTGTCATTTAGCATTGAATAATGCCACCTATCAATTGCCATACTGTAAGCATTTTCTAAATTTCTATGTGCAGGCAAGAAATTTTCATCAACTTCTATTGCCTTTTTGAAGTATTTTATTGCTCTTAAAAGTTCATCACAGCTATAAAAAATGTACTCAATTTAATAAATTAATTATAACATGGAATAAAATATATATTCAAATATGTATATGTGTGTACATTACGTTAAAAGATGCGATGCAAAATTATTCAACATTGCTGAATTTCTAGGAAACAATTCAAGTGAATTTTCATAACATTTAATCAGATCATCAGTTCGATGATTTTTTTCTAATTGAATGCCCCATTCACCTGAAAATAAAATCCAAATATTAAACTTATAATTTGAAACTAAATTACCTTTTTAAAGCATACATAAAATAGTAGTGAATTTCTCTTCCAATTCTAATCTTTTATTTGGACATAATTCCAAAACTGCTGTATAATAAGCATAAGCTTCACCAATGTTTCCCTTTGCCTCATGATCCAAAGCCTTTCTCCATGAAATTTGAACTATCTCTTCTATGTCTGCCTGCATTCTTAAGATTAGTATAAATTATATTAAATAAAATAAAACAATTCTAATATTTATCAAATCAATATTCCAATAGAGAATTGTTTAAGATATGTGCGTATTACAAATATAAATATATATATTTATATATATAAATGCATATATGATGTTTATATTAGTGTGCACATGTTCTACATAATACTTATCATATTTACTTTTTGTTAAATAATTATTTTTTCTTGATTAACCAATGCTGAATATCTGCTTACATTTACTTATACATTAAAATTAATAATATATGTAATTTAAAAAAAATATTGAATACAAAATATTATTAACACAATTTATCTAAGTTCATATAAATGCCATTAAATTATCTTTATACACAAAAGGATTACAAAAAATAACTTGATGTGTTTAAAGATATAGCAACTTTATTTCAATGTTTTTTTTTATTGAAACGATTGGTATTTTTGACGACATATACTTAATAAACTATATCGTGCAATTCGTACATTTATTTGATTATAATGTTACCCAAATATACCTATGTGAAAAAATAATTTTCTTTTTACTAAACTTACTTGCTAATTACTGTTTCAATGAACGATGGTAAAATTAATAATTATTGTCACTACTGTGTCCATGGAATAATTTTTTTATTATATTGTACACTACTTCTCAGTTTCTTAAACTTTAGTCGATGTTCATTTGTTTTTTTGTTCCTCATGCTATAATTGTTAGATCATTCATCATTGTAATAAAATAAAATAAAATGTGTCTATTCTCTCTGTTGTAGGTTAAGTAGTATGGGTTAACTTACATACATACACCTCCCGCCAATTTTTGAAATATGAAATACAATCAGATTCATGAATGCGTACCCACATACACACACACCACACACACGTTCTGATATATAGAGATATAAAAAAAACACTAATTTATTAAATTCGTAAGATTATTTAGTTTTAAGTACAGTAATGATTAGAATGTTCAATAATAGCACAAGTATAAAAATTAAAATTTCTTTACAATAATAATAATTTAAATACATATTAGCAATTTACATTATACATACACAACAAACCTGCACAGCAGTTTTTTTATTCCTTGATTAATCTTTCTATTTCGAAACAAAATAATGTTAAAAATCTTATATACAAACATTATTTCAATTAATTTAAATTAAAGTTCCATAAGGACTTAAAAATATGAATTTAAAAACAATTTAACAAATATCAATAATTAAGAACAAAAACAACATCATCATAAAATTCATCATACATATCATCATCAGAATAATCTTCTATGTCTTCAAAATCTTCATCATCTTCATCGTCGTCATCGTCATCATCAGGTAACAAACCATGATATAACATATTGAAACACTTTGAATGTGGATCACGATAATGTTTGTAAGGATCATCGCGACTCAATTTCACTTTACAAACCCAACAAAAGAATGTATTACACTTCCAACAAGTCATTTTATTACATCCATCTGATTTCTGAAAAATAATGAGATTATAAATAGCTTTTATTTTTTTATTAGGCATATAGAAATTATTTTAATAAATACCTCTATGGCTGCATCACATTGAGGGCAATGTTGACTATTTTTGAAGATCCAGTTTTCAGACATACAATTCTCTACAAGCATTTGTAATTGCTTTTTACCATAACGTAACTCTAACTCATACTTTCTTTCATCGGATGCTTCTTGATATTCTTTAACAAGGTTTTGTTTCTCAACTAAACAAAAATTTTTATTATGTACACAAAATATAAATAATGAAAATAAGAAATTATTACCTGTATTAACTTTACATGGTTCAATTCCATGGTATACAGCTTTACAAAATATACAAAATGCATACTGACATACAGGACAATTTGCCATTATTTCATTTGGTTCCCGACTAACAGGATACTGACAACTTTTACGTGGGCAATAAATAATATCAGTCATTGTATCTAAAGTAGCATTTAATAATATAGAATCATATTTTGAAAATAATTCAGGTGATACAAGTTCCTTAATCTGAAAAATTAAAAAAATGAGATTCTTTGATTATTTGTTTCTTAACAATGTATTTTTGATAGTAATTAATGCTTACTTGACCAGGAGAAGCTTCAGATTTACATTTATCTTCTGGACAACCAATGTTTTGTACTGTACCATCTTTAATTTTTACTTCAATATAACCAATGATACATTCTTTACAAAATACATGACTACAAGGTAAAAATTGTGTACAGTGTTCTCCTAATTTATCAACAAAGCAAATTTTACAAGAATAAAAGTTTTTCTTGAACTCAAGTTTGTTACGAGTTTCATTGTAATCTATTAACATTTCTACTGGATTTTTACCAATTACAAAATCAGACACTGCCCTTGGGTCAAATACTTTTCGATTTCTAGCTTTCCTAATTTTCTTTCTTAGATTAAGTTTTTTATTTCTACCATGAGTGCTTACTGCTACAATATTTTCTTTTGGTTTAATATCTTCTGAATTTGAATTGGCACTTGTGGTATTAAGTTCTATTGATTCTGGTTTATTGTGCGTTGAATCTAATGTGATTTTATAAAATGTATAAGCATTGTCTATGTTGATACATTCTCGAATATTTAAAAATTCAAGAGTCTCCGACTGAAGAAATCCAATCCATGTAAACAAAATCTCCTGACCTTCGTTGTTTTTCCACAATTCATCTAATTCCTTACAAAGTTTTGTAATTGAAAATGGACTGAGCCACAAAGATTTAAGAATAAATTCAGGAGCTGAAGTGGATGGATAATCAAGGGGTAATGTTATTTGTAAAGTTAACGGTGGTAAATGAGAAATATATATTCTTTCGGTCTTCTTATCATTGTGACGATTGTCCTTATAAGTAAAAAAATATTTTTCAGGGAGATTTATAAATATTTTTACAGTTACTTGGTATTTATCATTTTCCATGCAATATGAAAATTCTTCTTCATTGTAAATACTTTCTAAAGCAGCTAATTCATCCTTTTGTTTTTCGTTATCCATTGACTGTCAATCAAAGTAATATGAAAAAAAATGTATAGGTTAATATTTATTTATTTTTGGTAAATAAATAAGTAAATATAATTATAAATACTCATGTTGTACCTTTTACTTACTAATTTAATCAATTAAAGTTTTGACAGTTATTATGCAATTAAATTTTGTTGCTTTTATAACCTCGATAACATTTGAAGGGACGACGAAAACAATAGAGGTATAACCGTATATAAATAAAAAAGTAATTGTGAGAAATTTCACATTGAAGAAACAAAAAAAATCTTAATAAATAATAGTTACTTTTATGTTTTCCTCGACATTAGCCTTCCCAAAATAATGCACTGTAACGTATTATTGCGCTATATTTATAATTTTAAAAATAAATAAAATTATTAAAATTAATGAGTAATGTTATTAAAAACAAACTATGACGACTGACACTTGAGTTTACACTAATTCATTTAAAATTGCAATATGTAGTTAAAATTTGTACTATTAACGACGACACGGATGCATTTTACACAACTGTAAATTAAACACTCGCAAGAGTCGTATTTTACGGTAAGTATATATTTCGCTGTATATAAAAGAATCAAATTGGACGCAGAGTGGAGGGGGATGATCTCATGTCACGTGACACTTACTTTGAAAAAGTAGAAAATAAGTATAATACTCATATACTTACTTATGTGACATTGTTCTCGAAACAATGCATAGTATACATTTTCTTTTTAACCATTGCTGTGGATAATTAAATTTTGAAGTCATTGATCATTATCACTTTAATATTTAGTAAGTATTATTCGTTTAGTATAAAATATTAAATTGCCCTCGATAAGATGAAATTTAATTACATTTTTTAGATGTGTATTTTTAGAAATTTTTGTCTTAGTTTTCACATTGTAAAAAACAACAAAAAAATTGAAAGAAATTTGGATACAAGGTATGCTTAATATTTTATAGAGAAATTATTTATTTTAAATTTAAAGAATAAAATTATACAAATTACATGATTATATGTACAATAGAAAAAAGATTTTTATTACAATAATTACAATAATTATACAATTTATTCATCATCGTCTTGTATTTGCAGATGATCTAGTTTCATTTCTTTATTTTTATCAACTTTTTCCATTGTCTTTTGACTTTTCTTTTTCTTTGTTACTTTTTTTGTACCAACTTCATATTCTGGCATTATTACTGTATTCCCTCGATATTCTGGTTTACATTCATTGTTTGACACTTCCTTTTTCTTGTGCGGTTTACGAAATGAAATAGTACCTTTACTCTGATCTTCTTCGTTAATTTTCTCATCTACATCCATATGATCATCATCATCATTATTCTGGATTGAAAAATCTTCGACTTTCTTTTTTTTAAATTGAGTTTTCTGAGACTGTTCTCGTTTCCGTTTTTTCAAATCATTAAGAAATGAAAATGCAGCTTCACTATTACTTTCATTTGACATATCTGATACATCGTCTAAACTATAACAAGTCCATTTTGTTGGATTCCTACGATAGTCTGGTATTGTTCTAAGATTTGTACGTGGTGCTGGTCCTTCAGGCCGTTTAAATATACTTTGTTTACCACGAAAACCACGTATTCTTTGTCTACTATATGAATTAACCGACAGATCTTCTAATTTTGGTACATGTGAACTTTTATGATTGTTATGTTTATTTAAAGATTTTTCTATTATAACCAACTGATCGTTTAATTGTTTTTGACGATCGTTAAAAGTCTCCATATTTTAAATTTAAAAATGCTTTTTCCAAAGATAAATTATTGCAATGTTTGTTGTTTAACACTATTATTGTACCGTCTTTTCATCGTTTTGTTCATGCACGAAGATTATTTCTGCGAGTCGCCATGTTTCTTTACATTTTTTTTTGACATTTCGAGGCACTCGACTTGCGCAGTAGAACCCCGCGAAATAAGAAAGAAAATCCGTGTTTTTTATTAATTAATATAATAAGTATCATTTTATTTGTTTCAAAATCAAAAGATGCGACCAATTAATAATCTACAAAATTATACGAGCTATTAAAATATTATATTTAAGATTTCAACAAATCGAACGGCTATATAATATTTTACAAAAATAAAAATGTAAATTCATATAAGATATATCATGTAGAAAATCATTGAAGCGCATGCGCATCCGCAAAAGCAGAGAAGCGAATTCGACAATATTGGAATTCAGTTGGAAAATTGATGTCAAGTGATCCATGATCCTTCCTATCCTTGGTAATATTCGTATATACACGCTCGCACACACACGCACATACACACATACGCAGACCAGAGACACACGCATGTACAGCGGAACGGCGCATATGCATTGCGTCTTTTAAATTTCGTAGGTATAATACGGGGGAAAAACGTGAGAAGGAGGAAGAAAAGTTGCCGATTACATTACATATTGCGGTTGTACGTGTATTATTTGTAATGTCACGTAGTTGATTTCCGCAGACGGTATATAGACGCGTGTATATAGGTCCAAATTCGGCCGATTGAATATATATATATATATATATATATATAGGTACATATAGGTACACTGGGTACACATATATATATACACATATTCACATAGTCATATACATATAGAAGTACGTTTTTTTTTCTATTCATTTGTTTATCTTTGATATATTATAAAAATTATATTCTATCGTGCCAAAGTTGATAAATTACTTAATGTTCGTCGCGACTCCAGACGATCGTCGAAGAATATACGAAGAAGAAATACCGATATATATCATGTTGTCAAGTGGTTTTGAGGTTATGACGTACGAATGAGGTTTGTAAATAATTAATTTATAACTTTACCGAGTCTCTGTTGGTGATAAGTACCCGCTCGTGTCTATATAAACAAACAGAATAATTCTTTTAGTTATTCTATTACCCTCCTCTTAAATTTTCTTCTAATTTATTTATTGCTCCAATACTTTTTTATATTTATTTGACCTTTTCACAATTTTAAGATTATATGTGCGTGCGTGGGGTTTCTTTTTTCTTCTTTATTTTAGTAAACTATGTTTATCCAGGAATTAGAATTATTTTATTGTAAAGATGTTGTAAAAGTAATGTTTGTTCTTATCAATTATATCAAATGACATTTATTTACTTCCATTTTTTTTCTTTTTCAGGAGCTACAAGATTCTATACATTGGCATTGTGTGCTTTACAATTTGCAGCATAACAACATCCGTGGAGGAGCAATAAAGTAAAATTAAGGATGTACTGCGTACAATGGCTGATACCCGTATTACTAATACCAAAACCTGTAAATCCTGCATTACTGCAGACTCATGTAATGTTTATGGTTTTATATTTAATTGGATTCTTCCTGGAAAGAAAACCTTGTACCGTATGCAGTTTCGTTTTCCTGGCTACAGTATTTCTTATATGCTATAGCGGTATTGGTAATTGTCTCTTCTGGAGTAACAATTGCGATACAGTAAGATGTGACAATGGTTGAAAGCAATAATTATTAACAAATTATACAAGACTCTAGAGTAATTTTAATCATTATTAATTGTAAATGCGATCATATAATAAGATGTTGAACTGCGTTTAGCACCAGGTCTAGTTTTATACTTGCTCGACGTGAATTTCGGGTCTTTCCATTGTAAATACTGTGTATACAGTGGTAGTCATAGATGCAGGGGTTGCATATCGTACTGTATATAAGTCTTTCCATTAATAATTGCAACTGTTTTATCCATCAAGATGTTGGATTTTTACCATTTTATTATTGAGAATTTTATTACTGCTTTTATCATTTTTCTTCTAACTGATAATATTAACATATTAAATGAATAATTTAAATAATTATATTTTGAGTTTTACCAAAGTCGTGATAAAACCTTATAATTAGTGTATTATAAAAATGCATACAAATATATTTTAACAATTTCTTTTTCAATTAGAAAATCATAAAATAAATATTATTTAAAAAAGTTCACTTGCAATATATATATTTAAATTTTAAAATAAAATTTCTTTTTGCATTGTTACCCAAAACTGTGATTAAAACGGTTTTGAAGGTAGTTTCCTTTTAAATCATTATAATACGTGAGGAAGTAGATAATATAAATAAATATTTTTTATACATCCATATATACATTTCTATTTACCATTTATGGAATCTTTCAAAATTGTATTCAAATCACTGAAACACCTATACAGTTAGTGACATTTGAAAATATTTACTATATTTCCATGTAATATTTGTTTAGCATTTAATAACTACTTCTTTAGCCATATGTTACCTCCAATTGTGTATCAAGAAGAAGTGAAATGTAAGTTTATAGCTATTTTTAGCATAATAAAAACAAAAGGTAATACAGCAATTTCTTGTACAGTATCTGGTATGTAAATAATAAGTTCAACTTAATAATTTTACTCGCCTAATTTTATGAAGTATATATAAATTTGGATTATTTCAGATGTAAAACCTGCATGTCACAGCACAAATATTATGTCTGTGATAAAGTGATATTTTACGATATAAAACGATTACAAACCTTTCAAACATTTGATATAAACACACAATAGGTTTAATAAATAAACGAGTAATTTACATACTTGACAAATTTACCTATATATAAAAGAAAAGAATGATGTAATTTATGGCTATTTGAAGTGCAGATTGGAAAATTAAGTGTTCTTAATTAGTAACAATGTCTTCTTGATCATACCTATTCACAATAATTATATACTTAATCAAAAGCATTATAGTATATACATATATATATTATGCTACTAGTGCGTAAAATGCGGTTTTTCACATGAGAAGCATACAATATTTTTAATTATGGTATGTGGAAAATTCGTAACTGTATAGTTGATTTGAAATGTACAAGAGAATGTGTAATGCACTATGTGGAAATGAAATGAGAGATGAATGCAACGGGCAGAGCCATTATTTTCACAAAAATAATATTGTAACTTCATTTGATTTTAATCTTCTTTTACATTAAAACATGTATTATTTTACACATATTGTTCGTGGTATTGAATATTTTATTATACTATGCCACAATACGTCATTTTACTTACAATGGTGCGTAAAGTCGAATTTTACGTATACTAGTATGATAAAAACTTTTGTTCAATACTTTAAAACCTAATATATATTATCAGTGCTTCTTCCTTGAAATAACAAATGTTTTACATTCTACTTACTGTAAATAAATACATTTTTACAATGTGCTTATTTAAAGATTTGACAGATCTTCTTAATGAAAAGGTGATTATTATTTTAAGATTCATAAGTATAATAAATAGCTGTTTATCATATTCAAGAAAAAAATAAAATTTCAATTCAAAACTTTGTTACATTAATAATTATTAGAAAATGCTCCAAATAAATTATGTATACCTTTACATAATTGTATTTATACATGATTATAACATTATTTATCATTTAATTTAAAAAACTATTATTGTAAGCAAATATGTTACCTTTAATTTATCTTTGTAAGCTCATTTTATTGTTATTAAAGGTATCATTGAATAAATCAACAAAAAATTAACATGTTGTACAACGAATTAAATACCTATACCTCTCCATTATTAATCCAAACATCTTATTGTATTATAAGAAATTTTATAATTTTTAATTTTACAAATGTTAAAGTTATAATGAATTAGTGTAATAAATGTTTATACACTAAAACTTTTTCTGGTTTAATAAGTAAATAAATAAAATAGTAATTAAATTAAAAAAAAAATATGTACTTATACATTTGAAATCTATTTTGAAGTATTAAAATTATTTGTTAAAAAATAGATAAATAAAAATACAACAATTATTATATACTGGGTACAAAAATAAATAAAACAATGTATAAATTTTACATAGTAAAAATTATTTATTAAGCTGTTTTTCCACGACCAAAACCACCACGGAATTCCAGTTCACCGGTACCCGCTCCAACATCAGCCTTCTTGTCTCCAGGACCACCTGGTCCTCGTCTGTATCCAGCACGATCTTCAGTAGGTCGTGAAGTTTCGCTTCTAGGACCAGTTGGTGGTTTCCTAGCACTTTCGGGTGCTGGTTTTCTCTTGAGGGTGGCTGGAACAATTTCTGGTGGAAGGTGGAGGTATGATCGCAGGTACTCAATGCCTTCGTTTGTCAAGTACCAGTAGAAATGCCTCCAGGCAAACTGATCTTTAACGTAACCTTTTGATTTCAAGGACTGAAATAATATTTTATTATTACATATTCACCAGTTTAAGTTAACTATATATTCATTATAACAATGATAAATTTTAAAGAATTTGTTAAAATATGCAAATTTACAATTTAATTATGTTTTAAAAACATTTTTTTAAGTTGACATTTGGAAGTATAAAGTATAAAACTTTAATAATGAAATAAAAATTTGTATTTTAAATCTTAGTTTTGGTACCTAGCATAAAAATTACAAATATTAGTGTAAATTATTTACATTAGATATTAAAATATTATATCCCACTTTTTAAAATCTGTTATAATTATATAAAGTGCTAAAAAAAGTAATTATTGTCACTACATAACTCAAATATAACAATATTTTTAATATTTCTTATTTTTATTTCATATTTAAGTAATATACTTAATACCAATGAATTCTTAGTTAAAACTTTTGAAATACATAATTAAATACTATATAGAGAGGATGCTATATACCTGCATAGCCTTGATTACTTGTAGGTTGGGAATACTTTCCAATTCTGGATGCTTTGGTGCATGGTAATCTTTCTTCGCAACCATTACACCTTCTTTGAAAAGGTATTCGTAAATGGCAACACGATTCTTCTTGGGCATCAACATCCTACAAGAGAATTTAGAATATTAGTCACGAATTTACTTGATTAATTATTCAATTAATTATAAAATGTTTTTTATTTATCATCATAACATTTAATATTATAGGATTATAATATATTTTTTTGGAGTAATTCTTTGGAGGTTACCCATGTCATAACCTGACTTGACAGATACAAAAATATTGTTATTGAAAAAGTTACAGACATTTTTGAAGTAAATAACAAAAATAATGTTTTGTAATATCAATTAAGATTAAAATTTAACAATAAATATCGAAAAGAACAGCTGGTTTTAACAAATCATAAACATCACCGTACACCGACTATTTTCTATCAAATTTTGTAATACCTCAAATAATATAGGTATCAAAATGTTCGGAAAATTATATAGTACACAGCGGATATAAGATTTTTGTTAACAATTATAGGATGTCGGTAATAAATATAGATTTTTTACAAATATTCACGCACTTGAATGTCTTGTGCTGGCCTCAGCTATCGAAAAGGAAACATTCACCGTGTAATTTGTCGATTTCGACCAATCGATATTTACTTCGATCATTCTAGAAGAAATATTACAAATGTCCCTAAGATTTTAGTGATAAAAAAAAATATTGTTGTAATGCACGACTGTTTAAATGTCCACATACTATATCGTTGGCGCCAAACAATATAAGTACTAAAAATAATAAGTATGTACTTAGAAGAAAATATGATCTAAACTATAAAGGTTTATTTATTCAAATAGTGAATGCTCAAAGATGAACAAAAATAATAAATCGGGTGGTATTAAATTTCGTGAGTTAGATTATACTTCACCAAACAAAGGACGCCAACTTAATCAAATTCGAAACAAAGAGGAAATTTTAAAATTATTCGCAGATTCTACAGAAACCGAAAATGACAATGAACAAAAGGAGAACCATATGGATAATGTTGTTTATCAACAAAATTGTGCAGATTCTACTGTTACAGAAAAAAGTAGCTCTGAGGGTACTGTAGAAATTGGTAGTGAACCAACTACAAATGAACCTACAATATTAAAAATAGATGATGTTGTCAAACAACCAATGAAAACAAAAGTAGATACTGTAAAAGATAAACCAAAAATTCAATCGAGTATTGTTGACACTTCTACAAATACAGAAAATTGTGCAGATGGTAAAAGGTAAAAAGATAGTTCAAGTTTGTATAAGTTGATATGTAAAATATTTAAATTTAATGATTTGTTTAAATTTATATTATTAAATTAAATTAAAGGATTTACAATGTTATGGTTGGCAAAATTTCAACTCGTAAACACAAACAATGGGATAGTGATGGAATACTGGAAGTTACTGGAAAAAGTGCAGTATTAAAGGTTTTTCTTGTATATTATGCTATTATATTAAATTATGTAATACAAACTTTTAAATATTTATACTTTTTGATTTTAAGGATATTGATGGGAAATTTATTGGTAGAACAACAGTTAAACCTGAAACAATTGAGGAAGGTGTTAGATTATGTATAGGAGGAAAAGAAATTGAAGTAATTGATATTTTATATTATTTTATCTTATTTACTTGAAAATATTATAATTAAATTTGCATTTTAACTTGAGAAAATTAGTATAAGTATAATAAGAAGTATACTCACGAAAATTTGTTTAAATTAGATTGTAGAATTAGCATCTGCTGAAGATCTTCAAAATATAAAAAAAGTATCTAGTCAAGAATGCAGTAGTAGTAATTCTTCAGAGCCACCATTAAAGAAAACAAAATTATCAAAAGGATTTGTTCCTGTGAAAGCTGGTACTAATAAATAAGCTTTTTTATAAACAACACTTTGACATTGATCATTATTCCATAAAAATCATTAATTTTTATTATAATTATTATCATTATATTTGTATATTCCTTATTATTTTTGACGTATTTGAAATAATTATTTTATATTTGCCAGGTAGTTTACTCTTTAATTATGAACCTTTAATAATGCCAAATCCAGAAGTAAATATTGAATGGTCCATAGAAACTGATGACTCAAAAATTCATGAAGTTTCTGTTGATGGTTGTTTAGCTTCTGTATTAAGACCTCATCAACGTGAGGGAATAATTTTTCTTTATAAATGCATAATGGGAATGAATGATCCTATGTATAAAGGTGCAATACTGGCTGATGAAATGGGTTTAGGGAAAACACTTCAATGCATTTCCCTTCTATGGACATTATTAAAAAAAGGTCCCCATGGAAGACCTGTATTAAAAAAAGTATTGATTGTAGCTCCTAGTAGTCTATGTGGAAATTGGAACAAAGAGTTTAAACGATGGTTAGGATCCATGAAAATATCTCCTTATGTGGTTGAAGCTAAACAAAAAGTTAAAGATTTTATTAAAACTCCTAGAGCTAATGTTATGATTATAAGTTATGAAATGTTTGTTAGAAATGTAGATGATGTAAATAATTTAAATTTTGACTTGTTAATATGTGATGAAGGTCATAGATTAAAAAATAGCGAAGTAAAAACATTAAAGGTACATAAAAACTTTTACATAAATTTTAAGTAAATTATTGTTTTATTCAATTGTATTTTTTTTATACTTAGTTTCTCAGTCAATTAAATTGTCAGAGACGCATTTTGCTTACTGGTACTCCTGTACAAAATGATCTACAAGAATTTTATAACTTAGCAAATTTTGTCAATCCTGGAATTCTTGGCAGTTTTAGCGAGTATAAAAGCTACTATGAGCATGTGATTGTAGCTTCAAAATGCGCTACTGCAGATGAAGAAAAAGTATTGTTAGGACAAGAAAGAGCTAAAGCATTATATGAAAGATCTAAAACTTTTATTCTCAGACGTACAAATACTTTAATTAATCAGTATTTACCTCAAAAACATGAACTGGTAATATTTTGTCGACCAGCTTGTGAACAAAATCATTTGTACAGCTTAATAAGTGATTACTGGTTCAATAGATCTGTTATAGATGCAAATGTTATGCCATTAACTGTTATCACTGCTTTGAAAAAAGTGTGTAACCATCCCTATCTTTTTACAAGTGAAAAAAGTAACATTTTAGATGAAGTGTTACCTTCAGTACCTACTAACTTATCTGTGATAAACACTTCTTTTGCATATTCAAGTAAATTCAAAATAATTCAAGCAATATTTCAAGAATTAAAAAGAACTCAAGAGAAAATAGTTTTAGTGTCTTACTTTACCCAAACTTTAGATTTGTTAGAAAAAATATGTTGTACAGAAGGATTACAATTTTGTAGATTAGATGGTAATACAGCTACTACTTCAAGAACTAGAATAGTTGAAAAGTTTAATTCAAAAGAAAACTTTACATGTCGTAAGATTTAATTTAAAATTACCTTATTTTAACTCTGTAATAATAAATAATTTTATACAATAATACGTTAATAATTTATTTTAGGTGTATTTCTATTAAGTGCAAAAGCAGGAGGAGTTGGTTTAAATTTGATTGGAGCATCGAGATTAGTTTTATTTGATTCAGATTGGAATCCAGCAAATGATGCTCAAGCTATGGCTCGAATATGGCGAGATGGGCAAAAACGTTCAGTTTATATTTATAGGTAAAAACTAAATTATATATAGGTAATAAAAAAATTAAATGTTCATATAAGTTAAATTTTAGACTCTTAACAACTGGAACTATTGAGGAAAAAATTTATCAACGTCAAATCAGTAAAACTAGTTTAAGTGAAGCTGTAGTTGATGCTAACCATATATCCTCACTAAAGTTGTCAGCAACTGAGTTAAAGGTAATAATAGTACATTTTAAAATTAAATTTTACTTATATACCCAATGTACAATTCTTTCTTTTAAGGATTTATTCACATTGGATAGTAGAACATTGTCAATTACTCATGACTTAATGGAATGCAATTGTGAAGGTGTAGGGGATATACCTTCTAAATTAGAGGAAAAATCGGATGCTGAAAATTCAAGAGATTGTCAATTTAATCTCAATAAAAAATCAACTCAAGCGCAGATTACAATAAATCAGCTACTTAGTTGGCAGCATTATAAACAACCAGTATCTTCTGAATTATTAAAAGTAAATACAATTTTTATAGTTAAACAATTTAATGGTTTTTACAGTATAATAAATGAATTTGAATTAATTTTAGGAACTAATGCTAGAAAAAGTCAAAGAATATGTAACATTTATTTTTAAAAATTCTATAGAAAAATAGAAACAGATTATTGTAAAAACTCATTATAAATCACAGTATAGTATGAAGAAGGTATGTAGTACAAAAAATTTGTTTTATAATTATATGCTACAAAGTATAACAATATGTTTTTTGCAAAGCAATACCTTATTAAAAATATTTCTTTACATCATTGATCCCATAGTTTAAAGTAATACAGTCTTATCGAGTTGAACTTGTCAGACTTTTACATTTTGCTTTTTCTTGTCATGAATTTCATCATATTTTCTAAAAAATCTGGAGAACCGTAGATTTTTTTAAGCTCTATTAGTTCTTGCTTATTAACTTCTAAAAGTTTTTTTTCATTCCATCGCCTAAGTAGTCTTTTTGTTGCAGCCAAACTCTAAAATCATACATTTTATAATTTTTTATAAATACTTAACATTATAACTGTTGACATCCATACCTCTTTAGAAAGAGTTCCAACTTTCTCCAAATATGTCCAAATTTCATGTTCTGCATTAGCTTTATAAACTTTACTAATAAAACCAAGTTGAAGAGCTTCCATTGAAGTTAATTTTTCCCCAAGTAATAACATTTCGCTTGCCTTAAAATAATAAAACCTTTAATAAAAAATTCAACAACTATAATATACTTAACTTATAAAAGAATATTGTTACCTTTGATCGTCCTAAAATTTGTGGAAATGTGTAAGTTGAACAACCTTCTGCGCATAATCCTAATCTTGCAAATGGAGTAGAAAAGTATGCCTATAAAAGTAAATTGTTTTATTATTAATTGGCAGTATGAAATAAATACTTAAGAAAATAATAAAACCTACATTTTCAGATGCATAAACAATATCAAAGAGTGCAAGAGTAGTAGCTGTAATTCCAATAGAAGGTCCATTTACCACAGCTATTAAAATTTTTGGAAATAAAATTAGTGCCTCGACAAATGCTCTATAACAAAATAAGAATTAAATAGTAATGTAAGAATAGTTTAATAATTGTATAAATCTTATGAGAATAATTTGTACATACCCAACAGTAGAGGTCTCTTCTTCAAGATTAACGGATTCATCTTCTGTATAATTAAGAAAATCATTTCCACTACAATAAAAATCTCCATTGCCAGTTAATGCAAGTAATGTGACATCTTTATTTTCTGCTGATTCGTTGATTAATCTTGTGAGTTCTATATACATCTAAACCAATTAAGTGATATTAATTAGAAAGTTATATTTATTATTGAAATTAATTAGTATAAAAATAATTAAATAGAGTACATGATAAAATTTGATTAATTGCAGAAATATTTACAAATTATTTATCACCTTTGGTCTTACATAATTCCATTTTAACAAATTTAATAGATTACCGATAAAACGAATATTTCACCTTTTTAGTTAACGCATTTTTCTTTTTCGGACGGTTTAAGACTATTTTATGTATCCCATTTTGAATGCTAGAGATAATTTCGGACTCGGAGAGATTCGACATTTTATTATTGTTGCTAAGTAATTACTTAATGTCTTTGGTAACGTTTGACTTGTACGTAAAACTTGCCGGTTGTAGACGTAAGTCAGGTTATGCGATTTTATGTTGATTTGCCTGTAATGTAAGTGTACACTGGTCAGTGTCACTTGTGAGAAAGACCGATGCAACAAATACGTCTTGTTCGATCAGCTGTTCGCGTTGCATTTGCGCGGAGTATATACCTATATTTAAAAATAAATAAAAAAAGAGTATCGTATTACGCACGCTATTAAGTACTAGAATTTATTATATAATTACCTATGAATTGTTAAGTGAGATGGGAATAGTTTAACGATACGATAAAACTATTTAAGTAGATATCAAGGAAACATTCGTCTATTTTTATACTTTTTGAGTTTCCTATTGAATTATTATTCCTCTTCTTATAAACTCATTTTTTATATTTTCGTTGAAAAATATGTTGTTTGCGATTGTTCTTTTCTTTTACATTAAAAGGTATTTTGAATCCAAGTTACGTGCTGCAATTCACGAACTAATAAAAAATTATGTTCAATGTATTACATTAAAAAATTAAAAGAATTCAATAAATAAAGATATTTTTGTTAAAAAAATTGTTTTTATCCTGATCATTTTATTCATCTTAGACACATTTTATTATTTTTGTTTTGAACACTCAGTTTATCCTATAAATACAAAATTAAATGTATTATATTAAATTATAAATATCAAAAAATTTTACAATATTGAAAAAATTTAGAAATTAAATTGCTTTGGGAGCAAAAGACGATTATTCCCTTGGATGAATTAATGACAAAAGTTAAAGCTCGGGCAGCAACATACTATTTTATTCCCTAAGTGCATAAATAACTGTTATTCGGAATTAAATAAACTACGTGTTTTATTGAAATATTTTTCTTAGTCATTTTTAATGATTTATAAATAGCAAATCTCTCTGCGGGAATGTTAAATAGACACATGGAAGAAAAAGAAATGCAAGTAGTCTGACAAGAGTATTTGAAATTAAAATTTTAAACAACAATGTTAATTGAGATTTAAAAAATTGGAATCCTTGTTTATTTTTTAATTAACAATGGGAGGACTTTTTCCAAAAAATCTCTCGTTACGCTGTTTTACTTGCTTTGAGTAGTACGGATAGTTTAAAAAAAAAATTTATCACTAAATGGTCGAGATTTTCGCACAGTCGCAAGGATCAATTTTTCACCTAATCATTACCGACGAAAAGTGATAATTTATTTATAATTAATTTAAAATAAATTATTTTAAAAAAACTTCTCTGTAAGCTTTTTCTATATTACTCAAGTGTCACGTATGAATTTTTCCAAATTTTTAGATCGATGCAGAAAATTTTTGGATTTTTAAAAGTAGATCCCTGTAATTTGGCTATCACATCTCCTTAAGGGGGTGGGATACCCGGTGGTTTACCGACCGAGCAAAAAAAGACAATTATTGCATTTAAAATTTCTGCATTCGGTGCAGAAATTTTTTAGGGTGTCTTTATCGTATTGACCTGGAACTTCGTAGAATTACTTATTATTTAATTACCTAGTGCTTCTGTATTTGGGTTTTGCATTAAATTACATTTTTTTTTAAATAAATGGTATAATTGTCTTTTTTTTGCTCGGTCGGTAACCCACCGGGTATGCCACTTCCTTAGTCAAGAACGGACGCAAATATCGTAGCCCAAGAATTACACTCAAATTATCAATTAAATATTTGATAATGATTCAGGTATATTGTTTAAAACAAATATAGAGTGAAGTAAAAGAAACACTTCCTACACAAAGATAGATGCTCTATCTAAAATTACTTTATTGTTATTAATGGATGTACAGACTGTCAGAACAACGAACATTTATTATGCTGTAGTAAAATTTGATATAAATATATTGACTTTTCCTATAATTGTTGTAAATTTTATTATAAGAGTATGCACTTTTTTATATAAACAGTCTGTACCTTTATTAGTAAGTGTGTAGGTAACTTTTAAATTTCACAATTTTACATCACCGTAACGGGATATGTCAAACTCAAATTATAGGGATCCACAGACCTTTCAATTAAAAAATTATATTTAATATATCGATGGCTCTTGATCATATAATGCTATTTCAAAAAACGATTTCATACAATGCTAATTCAAAAGAATGTTTCATATAATGCTATTTCAAAAAACTGTTTCATATAATTCCATTTCAAAATAAATTTCATATAATGCTATTTGAAAAATACTTTCATAAGATTCTATTTCAGAATGTGATTTCATATAATGCTATTTGAAAAATACTTTCATAAGATTCTATTTCAGAATGTGATTTCATATAATTCTATTTGAAAAAACAATTTCATATAATGCTATTTAAAACGTAATTTTATAGAATGATGTTTTAAAAAGTGTCAAAATAATTCTATCGAACCCGGGACTTTATTCAGTAAGACTAAAATCCCTAAAAGGTAAATAAAAGAAATTACTTAATTTTTAATGTTAATAATACGATATAATTAAATTATTTTAAATGAATGCAATATTTATTACTTATTAATAAAACTTTTAATTTCAGCATTAACATTATAGTTTACTTGAATAAACAATTTTTGTATCTATTTAAACAAAATATTTTTACATCAATTTTTTAAAAAAATTTAACTTTTTATTCTATAAAATTACGTTTTAAATAGCATCATATGAAATTGTTTTTTCAAATAGAATTATATGAAATCACATTCTGAAATAGAATCTTATGAAAGTATTTTTCAAATAGCATTATATGAAATTTATTTTGAAATGGAATTATACGAAACAGTTTTTTGAAATAGCATTATATGAAAGAACTTTTTGAAATAGCCTTCTATGAAAGAACTTTCTGAAATAGAATGATATGAAACATTCTTTTGAATTAGCATTGTATGAAATCGTTTTTTGAAATAGCATTATATGATTAGGAGCCATCGATATTGAATTAAAAATTCTTAACAAAATTTATACCGATCATTTGAAACATAATGAAGGGCGTCTCTTTCTACCTATTATGAAAAAAAATCATATTTGTAATAATAAGTGAGTAAACAAATTTTAGGTAGGTATAAAGTCAAGTAAAGAAGGTACAAACTTTAAACTCAAACACCCAAATTTGAGTAGGTTGTTTAAAGCATTCATAAGAGCCTGTGATTTTCAAAATTTTTCCAGAAATGAATCTTTTGTTAATAAAAATATATAAGGAATGTACATTTTTTTTAATACGACATCCTCTTAATTATAATCACAGATACGCGATACACAAATATGCATGTAAAAATTGTATTATTAATCAAATATAAAATAAAATTACGCAACAGTTAGTAAAATTACGAAAGCTCTATGTTCGTACATATATATACAAAATTATAAAACATTGAATTAATTGACCTAATTTCAGAGATTTTTTGTTAATTAACATAATTATAATTTTAAACTAGTATAATATATAATGTATCCTAAAATGTATTGGTTTTTTTAACGACCAGTACGTGTACATCTATAATAATATTATAAAATCTTTATGCTAATTATAATGTCGAGCAACTTCGAAATTTGATGAAAATTCATGATATGTTTATAAACCCCGTGCGTGTATGTCTACACCGAAAAAAATGTATTTTAGTGTATTTACAGGTCTTTTAATAGAAGTAAATTTATTACAACAATAAAAAAAGGTTGTCAATTCGTTGGCGCGTAGCTTCCTCAAAATTAATTTATCGAGTCGCTCCTAAAATATGAAATTTGATTAATCCTAACAAAATTATCCAATGTTTTTCAAGTTGTTTATGTTTCACACTAATATAATTCGGATGATCATGACAAATAAAAAAATATGATCCGAAAACATGATTGAACTTGTAAGAATTTTAATAACTATCGGACAGATAAATGCATTTTATACAAGTTTTTTGCACCAAAAAGTACAACATTTTGGTATTCCAAATACCTCAAACTATATTTCTCATAAGTTTTTATAAACCTACACATGTTATTATTTCAAAGCATGTTTGACCAGAAAATACTAATTTTTCAGAAAAACCGCTTTTTAGATTATATTTTTTTTTTCGCAAGATCCACTTAATAAATTGATCTGAAATTTTTACAGAATATATAGCCCCTATTATGTTTTGCAATCCATTTGATCGATTAGATTCAGAGATGTGAACAACAAAAACTTTCAACCAATAATATATAATACTTTATAATTTCGCTAATTGCAAATATTTTCAGGTGAAAAAATAGGGATCCTTGTTACTATACAGAATACCTATATTTTCAAAAATTTCACCTGGATTGGTAGCTTTTTATGCCTGATATCGTTTAAAACATGAATCTTAATATTTTCGGTTATTACTTCTTTTTATTAAACACTTATCGAGAAAATAAATTTTATCGATATATAGCCACTATTACTTTCGACCAATTATAGTTATTCGGAATTATTTTTTAATAACTTGAAGACAAATTAGGATTATTTGAAAAACCCTGAATTGAAAGGAAAGATTTTATTATTCTCTATAAAATATGTTTGGTTTTACTCAAAAGTATCATCTCTAACATTAAAAATTTTAAAATAAATGTTTAGTAAATCGAAAATTGGGTATATAAAACAAAAGTAAACGAATAGATCGAAAATAAATTTTTCCCGAATTCGGAAATGAAAAAGAAAATCACATGGTGTACCTGAGCGATATCGAACTAGTAGTTTGAGAGGTACAGTACGTACAGAGACACATACTCTAAAAAGTCGTATCTCAGCCTGTAGACATGTAAAAAGATAGTTCTATCGTGTATTTAACTAATACGAAGCTTCCCCCACGAGGAAGGGGATTGAAGTTTAATTTTACCCAGATTGCGAAATATGACAATCGTTACATCAAATTTCGAAATAATCGAGAAAAAGGAGTATATAGGTATATATGTAATAATGACGCGCGCGAAAGAAAAAGAAGGTGGTATTGTACTTTATTCGCGAACGTCATATCGTAATAGGTATATGTAAAAAAAAATAAGGGCGTTACGTTAAAGATTATCCCCGAAGCTTGAAATTGTATATACTTATTATTTCCTTGCGTCTCTCTCGACTCGAATCGAGCCTTTTATAAAAAATATAGTTCGCCCCCGCATCTCGAATCGTTTTGCGGATTAATAAGCGCGTGCGTACATCGAGCGCCATTGATTAATATATGCCCACGATTTCGAATTGTCACAACGAGGGAGAGAGTGACGGTGATCAAGGATGAAGCTCATTCCATTTTCGAATATTTCTTTTTTTTATACATTTATTTATTTTTTGCGTAAACAGATTTTCTTTCTCTCTTTTTATGTTTAATTTATATTTTTAGACCTTGTGCTACGAATTTGAGTATCTTCAGTTAAATAAAGTGAAATTATCTAAAAATCGTCTGTATACGCGAAAATCTTAGTGCATTAGACTTTGGTCTGATTAAAATTGGTTACCTCTACTTGATCTAATTTTATAGACAGATCTATATATATATATATATATATTATATATTTCATGGAAATTTTCGGTAAATCGCATTGGGACTATATGTGCGGGTGGTGCAATGGAAATAAAAAATTGTTATTTAATTAACATTTATATTTTTTAAGTGCAAAATCATTCGAGTCATTTAAATCGGATGAGTTGTAAAGAATATTTTTGTTAATATTAAATGACATAAATCATGTTTACTTTCTCAAGGTGAAAGCTTCGGAAAGGATATAGCCGTTTTCAAGAATTTTTCATATCTAGGATTTTTAAAATTTTACGTGCGTAAGCACATACGTATATTTATATATACACATATAGCTATATATGCATATAACCGTAAATGTATTTGTGAGATATACGCGCGTATCCAAATAAGTAAAACTTCAAAATATTAATAGACTTTAAAAAGAAATCTATTTTTATAAAAATTAACAATTCAAATTAATTAAGTAATTGCGCGAATAAAATCAGTGCAAAACTGAAATTTTTGTTATAAACTTTTCCGTTCGTTGTTATTTCCCAACGTTGCGTACGTTTCCTTCGATAAAACATAGGAAATTCGCGTTATAAGTAAGGAAATATTGGAATCACCGCAAAATTGATGTATAATTTAATAATAAACAGCTGCGAAATTTGCATAGTGTGTAACATAATAATAATATATAGATAAAAATTTTGCAGTTATTGTAAAAAGAAAAAGTCCGCGAGATTTCCGTAAATACCGCGGAAAAGTTTACGGGGAAAACAAAAATAAAAATTGATTAGTACGTAGATCCCCACAAGTTACGGAAAAATTTACAGGAAAGAAAGGAATTGTTGACCGTCACAGGGACTATTCCACATGTTAAACTTTGGAAAATTCTCTCGAAGCGTCTCGATAAGACAACTACCCTGCAAATGGAATTTTATATACTTTATACCTTGGGAATAAACAACTTCATTTTCATTATTTATATATTTTCGGCGATAAATTTTGTTTACATATTGATAGCTGACTCGTCGATTAATACTTGTATAAAATATTATTTATTTTTTCTATATAAATTTTCATAATACTGCCAATAAATATTAATTAACAAAATGTTACATTTATTATAAATGTTCACGTAATAAATATTGTAATTAAATGGAATATTACGGAACGCTATGACATTTGGAAATTTTGCTGAAACGTTCAGTGTTACATAGGTTACATAAAATTTATGATTCTAATCGGAAATATTCAGCGTTGGATAGCTATATAACGTGACGGAAGCAACTTTCTCATGCGTTACAACTATTAGAATTGGCAGTTTCCTTAAATTTAGTCAAAACAAGTGTTAATCTGTTTTAATTTATTCTATTTTGTCAGTTTAAGAATAATTTTAAAACACTCGAGTTCGAGACTAAAAATTGTCTTCGGAACCACGCAAAAATATTACACGTATATTAGGAATTATTTTTTAATTTAATGGATTACTTGTGAATCTGATAAAATAGCGAAATCAAATAGTTTTTTATTTCTGATATATAATAATTAAAAATCTAATGTACAACCAGATGGGTAATAGTTGTACGTTCAATATTAATAATTATACAGGAATTCATTATTAAATGGAGTGGTACGTCGATTGTAATTATGATTAGTGATATACATAGTATTGCAATATGACATATAAATTAATTTAATCAGGTCTTAATATTGTCCTTTCAAAAAGATAAATGTTTTAAAAAATTATATTTTTTTACGCATTATACATTTTCCATCTAGTTGGTGTAGTAAATCAATTTTGATTAAAATCATTTAATTTACAAGTGCGAAATTTATAAATGTGCAAAACGATGTTTTATACGTATAATATGTATTTTAAAAAGAGTATTAAAGGTGTGTAATTATCTTTTCTTATCAAGCTATTAGAAAACTTTTCTGTAAGTTTCATTAAGAGTTGTTTATATAGTTCTACGAAAGATATTTGCTTAGTAATCATTTCGGAACATCTATTATAACTTGGATTAACAATTTTTTTTGGTTGCCTTAACAAACAGTTTATTTTGATAAAATTACTATGTAATATCTCTGTAACAAGATAAATACTGGTTTATTTATAAAAATAAAAAAAAATGAAGAAAATTGGGATTTTAAATAAGTTTGCAAATATTGTTAATTAAAATAAAAACGTAGAAATAATAATCGAATGGGGGAAAAAGAGGAGAAAGATTAATAACATCGAGTATATGTTCACAACCCTTTCACTTTTATTTGCACGAATAAGTATAAAAAATTGAAAAGGAATCCCAATGGATGGGGTATAAAAAAGTAAGAGAGTTTGATGGTATATATAATTATACGTGCCCGTAGTCGGTAATGTGTAGACACATAAAGTAGAGTTGTTACGGCAAGTACAATTTTCCGGTGACTCGGGAAGTCCCAGCAATCGAAAGCTCTCGGGCGGTGCTCCCGTGGGCCGTGATTCAGTGCGCGCCGGCCGGCGAGAGAGGACCTACGTCACCGGTTGGCCTCGCATACGTCATCGGTCGCGCGAACAACGTCACCACCGCTAGCGGATTTTCGTTGATTGATTCTTTCCTTAACCGACCCAATGGCTATTATTTTTTTAATACTACTATTTTTACCGAAACCATTTGAAAGAGAAAAGCGGCAAGCTTGGGGGGTCGTCGTATCGAGCTTTCTCGTCTACTATATTATACATACCCATATCTTTATTCGATAGACATTTTCTGATTTATCGACCTCCTAGCTACGTCTTTCGAGATATTCTCCATTCATTCGATTCGAACATTTTTTAACTACCTTTTTTCATTACTTTTTCATTGAATTTCCCCAGTTACAATTTTATACGTAATTTATAATATATCTAACGTTCATTCAAATTTTACTATAGTTAATATCGATCAACGTTGTTAATCAACGTAATTTAAATGTTTATACAAAATAAGTCGAAAGAAAATACGAGTTAATTGTTATAATACTACGCTTTTGTAACGCGAAAAAATAAAATAAAATAAATAGTTGCAGTTCTAAATTGTAAACGTCATATCTACACTACTATAGATCGTTTTCTAAATATAAAATCGAATGATTAGAATAGCGTAACACCTTTAACGAGCGTAGTTAAATTAATATATACCACGGATGACTAACAATATTAGTTGAGACACTTTATTTCTCGGAAATATTTGGGTGGGTTCGATGAATTTCGATGACTTGCATTCTATTAATCTTTTCCGACGATTCTAACTATTAAATGTCAATTATTCAGGTTTACCTTTGTAAAAATATATATATTTATGTCAATATATATATATATATATATAGCTGGAAATAATTGAAGCACGTTTAATTAACAATTGAGGCATATTTATGCGCGTGCATAAGGTACATAAAAACGCAATATATTGTTGGAAAAAAGTAATTTCACGGGTTTTGTACATGTAAAAGATGTGCAAGGTATGTAGTTTTAAGTCGCGCGTATACACGGAAAATTCAATGGTGCGGGCTTAAAATAACCAAGTGTGTTCTCTATAAATACCTTTATGGTCATTTAAATGCAAAAGAAAGGTGGTGTCGTGTAAAATTAAGGGTTTTCAATAAATAGCAGGAGAGAAAACACGTTCTGAAAAACCTATTCAAGTTTGTTGATCTTCAAGAGATAAGTACTCTGATATGCCAATGCGCGCATGTGTGTATATGTATGTATATATATATATATATACACGTGGACGTGTAAACACGTATAATTAAGGAAAATATCACTTCGTCATTGAATCTTATTTGTATGTATATTATTTCATTAAAATGTAGTAAACAGTAATAGGTTAACGCGATGACTAATTATAGAATTTTCGTCTTTTGTGTGCATTTATGTGAGCTTTAACATTCGGTACTGTTATATTCTTATAATCTTTTATTTTTTTCTTTCATTCATTGCATATACGACAAATTGTATATGGCAATTATTCCAAGTCGTTTCGATGGCCCCCTCTGTTTTAATGAGCCTTGTTTGACGTATTTCTATCAGTGAAACACGTGTATCGTATCACGTAAATCCGAAAATTTGTATACACGCGTATCGATATGTATATATATTTTTTAATAATTTATCCTTCTCCCCCGTCTGTATATATATACCTATATTACCCTGCCGAAATTAATTTAATCCTTTTTCATTTGGATATTATACAGGAAGTTGACGTATTTAGCTAAACTGCAGTATATAAACTAATCGAATACATTATAGTCGTCTCTTTCACGTGTTTATTATACCGATTTTCGTTTTTCTTTTTAACATTTCGCGTGAAAATATGCATAATTAATCAAGTTTTTATTATGCAATTTGAAAATTAAGTCACAGTGTGAATCATAACGCACTTGCACGTACATTACATTTAATAATAGAGTGCCGTTTAATCTAAGTATTAACAGTAACAATAAGTACATATATTGTTTATTACGAACTGTTGAACAACATAAAACGTATTTCAAGAAATAATATTTTATTTGCCATTTTTTTGTGTCGTATAATATTCAATGTAATATCTTCTCATTACGGAGGATTAACAAAAAAGATATTTTCTTCCAAGTATAAATATATTTCATCTGCAAAATTCGACCAATTTCTAATGGATTGTGTGTTAATAGTTACGACATTTATTTAAGACGGTTTGAAAAATATTTGTTTACATATAATTAACTGGACAAAATTGAACGGACTTAAACTCTTCACAAAATAGGTAATTAGAGAAGAAAAAAGGGGAAAAAATAAAAAGTAACTTATGACCTAAAAATAAAAAAATTAAAATGTAACAGTTAAAAATTAAAACGCGCGAGGATGTGATGCTCAATATTTACCGACCGAGTCTTCCGTTGACTATTATCTATCACTGTGTGAAATTTCATGCATAAATATTATTACGTTAAAAAATTACATTGGAAGGAACTCTTTGTCTGCTTTTAATGTTGCAATTCTGGTAAATTTCTTTCCAATGTCATTTTTTACCCAGTGATAGATAATAGTCAAAGAAAGCGCAGAATCATTTTTTCATCTCTATTGACTTGGTCGGTAAATATTGAGTATCACCGCTTCTTAAAGAGGTGATGTACCCGGTGGGTTACCGACCGAGCAAAAAAAGACAATTATATTGCATTTATTTAAAAAAAATGTAATTTAATGCAAAATCCAAATACAGAAGCACTAGGTAATAAAATAATAAATAATTCTACGAAGTTCCAGGTCAATACGATAAAGACACCCTAAAAAATTTCTGCACCGAAAATTACGATTATCTCTGATTTTTCGGTGCAGAAATTTTTTAGGGTGTCTTTATCGTATTGACCTGGAACTTCGTATAGAATTACTTATTATTTTATTACCTAATGCTTCTGTATTTGGGTTTTGCATTAAATTACATATTTTTTTAAATAAATGCAATAATTGTCTTTTTTTGCTCAGTCGGTAACCCACCGGGTATGCCACCCCCTTAAGTAAATGAAGAGAATGGATTAAATTAATAGATGTACGTTTGGGTAAAAATTTCAAAACCTTTTTCGATTCGATTTAATGATGCATAAAACCTAACATTTGTTGGAAACGTATCTTCAATTAGGAAATGTATGAATAGTACTTTTATACAAATGGATTCCATTTGTTAAATATGAAACAGCCGTTTATTAGTAATAATAAAAAATGTTATAATTTCTTTCCTTGGGGTGGGACGTTTTTTTTCGTTGTTTCCGTCCATTTGTTGGGATAAAAATAGTTCCATCATAATTGTGAATTTACAAGGTATTCTCAACCTTATAAAAATGTCTTAACCTGTGTAAAAAAAAGTCTGGGGAACGTCTGGGAAAAGTCTGGCTTATAGTCTTGACAAAATCTAGCTGGTGAGACTATCCCATACTTTTTGCTAGACTTAATATATTTTATTTGAAAAGTCTGGGATAAATCAATCAGACTTTCTCCCACACATTTTGCCATACTTTATAATTATTTTTGAAAGTCTGGGATAAATAAGCCATACTTTCTCCCAGACATTTTACTAGACTTTATAATTATTTTTAGAAGTCTGGGAGAATTCAACCAGACTTTCTCCTCGTCGAATCTTCGCCGCAGTGCATCTGATGAAATGGTTAGGGTACAAAACGATATGGAAACCAACTTCAATTTGATGATTGTGTGTTTACAATTGTAACCTAACCATTTCATCAGTTTGTTATCGCGAGATACACGAGAAACATTGGTGACTTTTTTCATATGTGATAGATAAGTATCTGGTGGAGTTCGATAGCTCAAAACATGTCGAGGATGTATTGTTTCTTTTGATTAGATGCAATATAAATTTTATGTTTGGAAGATGCAGTGCGACAATGGTTCGACGAGGGGGAAGTCTGGGAGAAAGTCTAGTTGAACTCTCCCAGACTTTTTAAAATAATTATAAAGTCTGGCCAAATGTGCGTGAGAAAGTCTGGTTGATTTATCTCAGACTTTTAAAATAAAATATATTAAGTCTGGCAAAAAGTATGGGATAGTCCCACCACCTAGACTTTGCCAAGACTTTATAAGCCAGACTTTTCCCAAACGTTCCCCAGACTTTTTTTTACACGGGAAACTTATGCAAGCCAAAACGAAATGCACAAGCAATTCTGAAATTAAAAACGTTGATATCTTTGGAAAGATTGTTTTAAACATGAGAATAATAAATAATTGAGATTAACATTCAAGTTAATAATTAGACTTTGTTTATTTATATTAAGAGCTGAAATTTACAGATACTATAGATCAAGCGTAGGCTATAGAAATTGACTCAGACTTTAAAATAAAATATATTAAGTCTGGCAAAAGTATGGGATAGTCCCACCACCTAGACTTTGCCAAGACTTTATAAGCCAGACTTTTCCCAAACGTTCCCCAGACTTTTTTTACACGGGAACTTATGCAAGCCATAACGAAATGCACAAGCAATTCTGAAATTAAAAAACGTTGATATCTTTGGAAAGATTGTTTTAAAGATGAGAATAATAAATAATTGAGATTAACATTCAAGTTAATAATTAGACTTTGTTTATTTATATTAAGAACTGAAATTTACAGATACTATAGATCAAGCGTTAGGCTATAGAACTTGACAAAAAAAATAACAATAATTTAGAGTATTTCAATTAAGTTATTAACAAAAGCGGCAGTGCGTTCTTTTTTACTGTCGCATGAAGAAAAAAGTGGGGAGCGCATGCGAAATACGCGTTTCGGACGCGCGACAGAAGTTGATCAGTCTGTCAATTGCATTTTATATTTGAAAAAGCGGAAAAATTTGGTGATATCTCAGGATCTGACGACCGGTGTGGCACAAGTTTCAAATAAAAAATGATTTACGTGATAACTATAATATACACTTTATTGTTTATAATTGTAGCATGGATAATTATATTTAGATTTAATTATAAATCTAAATTAAATTTTAGATTTAATTATAAATTGATAAATAAATAAAGGTAATAGTAATAAATTGATAATTACTCGCTATTTGACATTCATGAAAAATATGTGTATTTTTCTCGACGTTAGTTGAATGATTACGATATTTCCTATTTTTCAGGCAAAAATCATGTTCAACAACTTAATTTACTAACATCTATACTTTTTTAATAATTTTTTGTTTGAATGTAAATACATCTATCGTTGCTATAAATTTTTTTTTCAAAATTACCCTTTTTGAGTCTAATTTGTCTGGACTATAGTTTTCACACCCAGTTTTCCTAGGAATTTGACCATTTTAAATACGCGCGTTGACAAAACAATCCTTAGGGAAAAGTGAGACTAAAAAAATTGGAATCCTTATTTATTTTCTAATTAAAAATGGGTTGACTTTTTCCAAAACCTCTTTCTAAGGTTCTTCTACTTGCTTTGAATAGTACGTACGATTTTTTTCAACATTTTTTATCACTAAATGATCGAAATTTTCGTCCAGCCGCAAGGATCAATTTTTGACCTAATCTACCGACGAAATGATGTTATTAATTTCTAATTAATTTAAAATTAATTATTGCAAAAAAATCTCTGTTACCTTCTTTTATATTACTCAAGTGTCATGAATAAATTTTTCCAAATTTTTAGATCGATATTTGCAGAAAATTTTTGGATTTTTAAAAATAGATCTCTGTAATTTGACTGTCGCATCTCTTTAATGTATACACTATTAATAAAATCATGCAGAATCTTAAAAGTTATTAAGGAATATTTATAAAGTCTATACAAAAGTGCATTTCTTTATTCTTGCAGGTAGTTTACCATTGATGTATAAATAATGTATATGGTAATCTTATATATGACGGGCAAAGAAAAATTTGAATTTTCTCTGTTGAAAATATAATATACATTTTTAATCGACGGAAAAGGCATATAGGATAGGTGTATATGCAATGCGGTGAATAAATTAATATAAAATTATTATAATCGAATTATCTTTTACAGTTTAATAGAGTATCAACTATATGCCATTAAGATTATCATGCACTCCTAGAATTCCGGTGAAACGCTATAAAATTATAATAATGGGTAAAGTACGTCAATGGTGAGTATTCAGAATAATACCTGTTGCGCCTGTAAATGTTAATCTTGATCTTGAGCCAAGTAGTACAAACGAAATTCTGTGGAAATGATTCGATTTTATATTCAATTCTTCAGTTCAATTCCACTTCTCGGGTAAAATATGCGTACATTTGTTTTAACTAAAAGAAACGACATTACACTCCGTATAACAATCTATTATACAAAAATATATTGGCAAACGCGTGAAAAAAAAATAGGTTCTCGAATACTTTTCGATGATATAAGTATATCTTTTCATATTTTCGTTGTTCATGTCGGGAAAAATTAAAGAATAATATTTAAACAAATGTTAATACAAGTTTCCTCTTAAAGGTGTCGTATTGTATAACTTAAGAATCACTTCATGTCAATGCACTTGTCGTCATTATGACGTACATATATATATATATAATCGTATATATAATAATTATATTATTAACGTCAAAACGTATATTTAGGAAAAAACAAATTGTATTAAAAGGAGGCCTTTAAGTTATTAATAAAATTTTATTAATAAAATGCCTGTCTATATATTATACATGATATGTTAAATAAATAAAAATCATTTAAATAAAATGATTAAAAAAAATAGACAATAATATATACAAAATAAGATAGATTTTGCTTTAGAGTTTAATTTAACGTTAATTAAATATAACAACACAACGCATCAAGCGATACGAATAATCATATATATATATACATAGATATTTTTATACACGCACATACACACACACACACACACACACACACACGTGACGTGTTTAATTACGGGGTTAAAAAAGTCTTATAGTTTCACTGACACTTATATAAGTATTATCAGAAACTTCGTTTTTTCTTTCATTTTTGAATTATCTATAAGGAAACTTGGTAGCGACAAAAAATAGTTGAGATAAAATGGTAAACACGTTATCGGACCTCACGAAAATGAAGCATCGAATGCTTTATGCGTTCGGTATTACAGTTAAGTGTAACGATTCACGGCTTAAATTAATTTATCACTTCGTTTATATATATATATTTGCCTTTACATTCTTAATTTATTTTGTTACACAATCGATTATCGCGTTCGAGGTAAAAATATATAAATATATTTTGTATCTGAACTGCAGTCGTTGAAATAATATATAATATCTGAAAGAAAGAAAATATGTTAAAATGTAGATGTGTATATATACATATATATATATATATGTATATGTATATATTGTATACATATTGAAGAAAAATTAATCGTGGTGTAATATCGTAAATGTATATGTATGGTATCAATTGGTGGTTGAATACATTTATAGAAGTAAAGGAGAATAAGTCAATTTTACGCGTAGTTCAGTGGACCAAAAATAATTTGCTTTAAAGACGTCCGAACTACCATAAACAGTTTATTAACATATTTCTGACGCTTCAATGGATTAAGTGTATACACTATATATATACCAGCTCCTCTCGATATACGTGAAACCGGGGATCTGCGTATAAAAAGACAATTCTCTTATAGATGAACGCGTATGTATATATACCTCGTACGGATTATCGGCTGGAAAGCCATTATTTACCGATTCGGACAAAAGTCGATTTACGTGCGATTTAGCATGGCATGTTACTCGTATGTAAACTCATCGCGACCCCAAGGATTTTGGCACGCGTCACTTCGAACAACGTGGTCGTCAACACGTGCAACTCCAACCAACGTTCTGCCTCGTTTTTTCAGAAATTTTGGGTTGACGGTGAAATTGACATTTCTTCTCAGAGGGATTCGATCGTTTTAATACTTGTAAAAACCCAACGTGAAATTTTACAAAAAGAAAGTCATATACATATATGTCAAACCTAGGTATATATAGTAAGCTGTTTAATCCAATTATAAAAAAGAATTTTTGTCTTTTCTTGAAATTTTAATATTTCGCAGACAGCTTTGCAGGACAAGAGGAATGTTAATATATCATTAATTAGATTCAAAATAGCGATATTCAATGAGTTAAATATTATATAGCGTTCCTTAAGAATTTCGCATGTTACTTCATCGATACTCGATATACGGTGTCGTTTGCATTATAAATATATTTTAATTTAACGTTAAAAATAGCGCCGAATTTTAAATTTGATTATTGAGATAAATGCTTGTGAAAACGTGTTATTCGTTTGCTACAATCAATGACAATCAATGACAATATTTAACTTTCATTATCGAAAGTGTAATTGTATATATAAAAATTACTATATTTTGTTAATTTTATACAGTAATTTTATAACGCAGTAACAACAAAATATGAATGGTCGTATACCATATTTTTTTCAATGTAATCTAAAACTAAGAAAAATAATTGTCATACATTGTAATATAAATTTATATAGAATCATGATCATGATTAGTATATATATATTTAATTCCCTTTTTATCCAACGAGTTTAATATTAACGCATAGGTTCATTTAGAATTTTCTCGGTGTCGTTTGCATATCATTCGTAAACAAGCTTTCTCCCTACCTCCATTCAGTTTCTCGTTGTACACACTCTTATTCGCGGTATCTTTTATATACCGCGTGATTTTTTCTTTTTATTAGCAAACGCACATTTTGCACGTCCTCTGATTTAACGATTAGGATATATATATACCTTTTTTTTATCATCTTTCTTTCGTTTATAGGTCTTAATTAGACGTTTCGGACGTGGCTTATACGAATATATATATACACTTAAACTAAAAAATAATGAACTATTTAAGCCTATGGTTTTTCCAGCGCGGGGAATTTCCAAAAATAAGAATTTTCCTTAGAAAGTTTTCTTTTCCGACCGATAATATATATATATACTCGCTAACTACTGGATTTTCCATGCAAAATATATATATATATATGTATGTTTTACAAGATAAATCGAAGGATACATATACTTATTCGCCGCGATGTATATATCTGAATTATAGTAACGGAGAAAAAATATTTCTTCGAACGTGTAATCTTATTTATTATAAGTATATATTGAATTATATTTTTTCTTGCAAATACAAAATATACAAAGGGATACATATCCTTCTCGCGTTGAACGTATACAGCGTAAAGTTTGCGAGATATCAAAAAATGTGATGACATTCTTAATACTAATTAGATTATCAATATTTTTTTACGACGACGATGTTTGACCTTTTGGTATCACAAAATTAAGCTGTCTTAATCATTCGTATTATATGTAATAAAGGACTGTTATCTGTAAAAATATGTGAACTACAACCAATAAAAAAATGTTTCCTCGTTGAAAGGTCAATATATATATTAGCACACATTATATACAGAACCAAAACGAATTGGTAATTTTAACATCTCGAAGAGATAGGGCACTTGGAAATATTGAATATCAAAAAAAGGCGACCACGCCACAATCGATTTTGATCTAACACCGCTCAAAAGATCACATTTTTTGAGAGCTTTCGAATGGCGGTGGTTAGATTATTGGCCAAGACCGCTGGTGTAAGTTATGCCCTAAAATACATGAAAATTAGTGATTTTATGAGGTTTATGGGGTATAACTTACACCAACGGTCTTGGCCAATAATCTAACCACCGCCATTCGAAAGCTCGCGAAAAATGTGATCTTTTGAGCGGTGTTAGATCAAAATCGATTGTGGCGTGGTCGCCTTTTTTTGATATTCAATATTTCCGGGCGTTATATTTCTTCGAGATTTTAAAATTAAGAATTGTAACCCAGGTAGATAAGTTCTAAAGATTATTTTGAACAAAAGTTGTTTTTAATGTTTTTTCAAAAAAATCAATAGATTTTGAGATAAATGGCTTTGAAAATAGAAATTTTTCTAATACACACATTATATACGAGACCAAAAAATTGACATATTTACATAATTTTTAAACAATTCTCGAAAGGAGAAACCATGGTTGACTATTAAAAAAAAGTAAACGAAACGAATGCGATGAATGTATTTTTAGACAATTAAATGTATAGTATCATGTATAAATTGTTTGTGCGTAAACAAAAATATTGTCGTTGTCAAATGAAAAACATTGTAAATATTGTAAATATAGAACGTAATAATTGTAATGAAATAAAGAAACAATGTTAATCGAAGTGTTGTTCGCGCGTACATACAAATAATTGAAAATTACAAATTTAAACAAAGAGGAATGATAAAGAAGTGTAGTCGTATAATAGGTATACGTGATCGGCAAGAGCGAAATGAAAAACGAATGAACGAGCGAATTTCCTGTAAACCATGAAAAATGAACAGGTGAATCCCCCTGTAATATCACGGAACCAGTATATATATGTAAGATACGTATATATACGCATACGACAATTAAGAGAAAGAGCGCCGAAAGATAAATGTCATAAAAGTGACGCGGATAAAAGACAAGGACGGTGTTATTACGACTATAAAAAAAAAAGTAATAATAATGAGAAGAGTGTGTGCACACGAATTGGTTAAGGTGAGAAAATCGAGGAGAAACGCACAAGCGTATACGCGATGATGAGGTGGGAGGAGGAGGAGGGATATACACGCGTATGTGCGTGAGGGAACTCCCCGAAGTTCGCCGTCGTCGCCGCCACCGCCAGATGAATGGATTATAAACTAGCGGTTAGCCGAGCCGAGGTCAGGCTATTTTTGTCACTTTTTCTTCGTTTGCATATTCACGTGCCGGATTATTACAATATATCGCTCTCTGCCCACTTATTTGCGTCCGACTAAAGAGGAAAATGATTTCTGTGACTTTGTTCTTCCGATTACATGTGGAGCACGTGTCTCTCTCTCTCTCTCTCTCTCTCTCTCTCTCTCTCTCTCTCTCTTTCTCAACGTTCGTATCTTTCGTTTATTAAGTATATTCATTTATTTCGCTCGACAGATAATCATTCGATTCGACTAATACATCTTGGTCAAATTACAGTTTTATGGCTTTCTCGAATGTTAAGGAGGTGACGAACCATCAAACTACTCATTAATTTTTATTTCATCTTTAACTTTTTTTTTACATACCTAGGTGCTTAGACTCTTCTTCCGATACTCCCTTCTAACTCAATCGATGCGTGTCAATCTTAAAATTTACTTTTTTTTATTTAAGATAATGGGTTGGACAAGATATATAGATTCTTCAAATTTGAGTTCAACATCCCTTCGAAGCTTCGAAGTTTGTGTCGGCATGCTCATAAATAAGGGTGGGAAATGAAACTACGGGTATAACGTGGTTGGTGCATCTAACAATTGTATACACTTAAAAATTGAGAGATCGGTTTAATCCTTGTTTTAATCCACTGTGTTTAATTCTTAGGTACACGAACCATGCATTCTTTCCTAAACGCAGTAGTTTAATCATTAAGTTGGTGAGGTGTCCTATTCTTATTTTCATTATCTATTTTATTTTCTCTACTACCGGACAACAAACAAGTAAATAAATATTCATTAAAATTAATTAATTTCTATTAAACAATATATGTATCTTAATCTATAATGTATATTTAAGTCGATTTTTGCAAAATAATTTTATAGTTATCAATAGATTTACAAATCTTTATACTCCTTTTACAACTCAAAAATTATGTTTAAAATGTGGAGAGCATCATTTGAATTTTATTTGTATAAACAATAGTTGAAATATACTTATAAACAATATGTATATATAGACGAGCTAGTATAAACAAATAAGTTTTTAATTTAAATTATATAAACATTATTTAAGAATTTTATTTTTGATATCTACTAAAAGAAAAATTATATCGTTATAATGTAGGGATTTTTTTTTGGTATGTTTAAATCAACTTACCATATTTTATCGTTTAAAAAACATTATAATTTCTTTTCGTTTATATCGGAATTTCTACTGGGGTGTGGGTAATTTTCAGCACGATTCAACATATTAAGTTATTAACATTTTCAAATTAATAATTTAATAAATTCTTGTATATTGTGTAAGTCGGAGATCGGGCGAGTATTCGACTGCAGTTTTTGCACGAATACACTCTTTTTTTAATTTTGTGAAAAACTATTAAAATAAGAAAAGCGATATGCAAGCGAATGATCGATGTCTCAGTAATATAAAAACATTTTTTTACAAGTATTCGGTTTTCAAAAAGGTGTATTCGTCGGATACTTTTCAATTTAATTAACTTTAAATTAATTCATTGTTATTCCAATATTAACTTTTGACTTAACCAAATTTTAGTTTAAAGTAATAAACGAATACTTATGTTTTTGGTATATATATAAATAATAAAATAAAGCGTACGACTCATTTGAGGGTTTGACATCACCAGCTGTAGTATAAATAATTGGATAATTTATAAAATACCAGAAATGTTTTAGTTTACATTTCAATTTAATTAGAATATTATTGTATAATAATGTGTAAAAACTATTGTTTTTTGTAATAATATATTTTATAACTCTCTTGAAGTAATTTCAATTTACATTTCAATACCAGATCATAATGGTGTCCGACGGATCATTGAGTGTACATATACATCCGACGGTCTTTAATTCACACTGCATATACACACTTTTCTCAAGACTTAGTTACATTTGTAAAATTTAAAAATAAAAAATAATATTTACTAATCAAAAATTAATTGTACTAAATTTTAATATGAATAAAAAATATTTGTTTATCATATTTTTAAATTAATATAATAATTAAATCTTATTTGATGTATTGTATTCAAAATATTAGAATTTTTTTTTCTTACTTTCTTAAGGATCGTTCTACTATTAATTATTGTTATATAGTGTTACATAGAATTTGCACCTTGTGGTTAGTAAAAACTGATAGATTTTGTATACGGTTAGAAATAAGAAGATATACATATAGATATTCAAATCCCATTGACAGAAAAATCAAATTTACGTATTAGAATTATTTGAATAATTAACACAATTTTATATAAGTCAGAATGATAGTTTTTATTATTAAAATTCATTTCAGTTTTGTAGTTTGAATAATTTAAATTTTGTATCAATTATCAAATTGAATAAAAGAAGACTGTTATCTTTTGTTTATTATTTCCAGTGTAAATATATATAAAAAGTGAACCGATAATTTATTATTTGGTTAAAAAATGAATATAAAAATAATTTAATATAATACTGTTTGCAAGATACGATTATAAATTTGAGCACGCGAAAACCGCAATAAGTTATGAAATTTTGATAAAGCCAAGTCTGTTATAGATTATGAAATAATTATGAAATTGTTGAATCCGTCGGCTAATCGAACAATCCAAAACAAATCATTAATCAAATTTGAATTCATTAATTAATTCGTACATGTAAACATTTAATTACACAATCTCTTATTTTTCATCTAAAAATGAAAAAAAAAGAATTGGAAGATCCTTTATCTGTTACATAATTTGTAAGTCAAGTCGATTGCAAATTCCAATAATCTATCAAGTGAAGTTAGTGGTGTTGCGTGGCGGGTTGCCGGTTCCAGGCGAAAAGGTGTTTACACGAAAAGAGTTATATTTTCTTTTATCAAAAAAATTATTTATTTCTTGTATGTACAACACTTATTTACAAGCGCGGGTTTGACTCAATTTTACATTATTTATCATAGATGCGGTACACATAGTTACATACGCAAGTTAATACAATAATTGTTTGTTTGTTTTTGCCTTTTTCGTTTTACAACATAATCGTTGGTACTTCGTTAAATAAATAAATAAATAATTAGCGCGTTATAAAAACTCAATGTTTAGCTTACGATGAATGGCAAGATGATTAAGCGAGAACTAGAGTGAATGATAATTCGATGTTACTTTAGAATACGACAATGAAAATGACGATGGCAATAATTACATATATCATTCGCATATCACAGGAAGATTTCGTTAAATTTGCTACATATTTGTTTTCGTAGATTCATTAAATCTAGTGTCGATTATTATTCGCTTCACAAGTATTTCCAATAGTTATATAGTTTTACATATATATATATATGTATCGTATATATAAAAGATACGCACACTGTGGATTTTAAAATGTACGAAATGCGTCGTTGGATTATAGTGAAAATTCAATAGTTAAAAAGAAACTAATATGTTTTTGTTTAAATGCGAAGATTAAGTGATCCTCTCGAAACGAAGTTTAAATGCATCAGTCACAACCGTAATAATCTTATTTCTCGTAATAATATACAAGATCCTAAAAATACTGTAAATCCTACATAGAACTAACGAAGATCCTTTTCAAGGGGATGTAAATAACATTCCTAGCAATCGTTTGCTTATAAATGACTTATGTATTCTTTTAACGTATATTTTAAATATTCAATTTTTCTCTTTACCTGAAAGATTGTTTGAAAGACAAATTTAATAGGTTATTGAATAAATATATTTGTCGATGCGTATCATTACACAGCATTTAACGATAGTAATTAATATTTATATATTTTTATTATTGATTTTCCAAGCAAACGATATGCTAAGCTGACGCGCGGTAGGTACACTTATATACAGTACATTTTAATTCTTTTTTCTGCTTTTTTCTTTCTTTCTTTCGTTCTTTCTTTACACTTTCAAACTAAATACGCTTCAAATTTATAAAATTATTTAATTCGTTTATACTTAAAATAAATACTATTTACGACGATCTTTTTTTTCTTTTCCATCCGCTGAGATCAATTAAATGTATATATATATAGAGGAATTTAGTTTTTTTTCTTATCGTCTTTGATCATTTTAAAATTGCACTATAAACGAAGTTGTTCGTGTCTCGATCGACGTTCTCGTTGATGAATTGTTTCTGTTAGATCTGGATGGAAATACATCAGCACCAAGAAATCATACCGATTTACGTACTCCCCGACGATGGAATATAGAAGAAACGTGGGTGTCGGTATGTATATATATATATATAAATGGAGAACTGGATCACAACGCGCGAAACGATCACAACTTTGTTTGAAGATTCACGCACGATCGGTAACTGCTAATCGTCGACGTCGACGTCAGGATTGTAAGGCTCGAGGGTGCCGTAGATCTGGAGGGAACAAATGCACCCGGAATAAACTTTCAAAGTCTCCTCTCGGCCATCCTCGTAGGCAACTTGGAGGTACCGGTAAGTTTGTATGCAGCAATAGGTACCTTTGTCCTGACACTTTGATCCGACGTGGTTGCACTTGACGTGATCGAGTTCCTTGGGTATCCGACCACCCGGATCGGGTATCGGTATCACTGTGTAATTGCACAACGAGCTGTTCTGAGCTTCGCGCACTTCGAGCTCGTAAGCTTTTTCATTGTCTACGTGTAGTTTGACACGACTGTCGTTGAACGACTTGCGATCCTTGTCGGTCCAAGCTCGTCTACGGTTGTGTCGTTTCCCACGTAAAAATTGTGCTATCCTCTCGTCCTCCTCCTCCTCTTGTTGCTGTTGTTTCATCGGGTCGATCAGGTCGATCGTCTCGTGGTGATGCCGGTGATGATGACGCTTGGCACGGTGGGTCATCGCGCTCGTCCCGTCCGAGTGGTCGGTCGTGTCGATCCACCGAGTCTCGGCGATGGTCAACAACGCGAGACCGAACCAAAGTACCAACTGAATCCTGGTCGGCATCTCGAGCCTGGGGTTTTATCGATACCGGCTTCCGTTATCTCCGCATGTGTTGTTTGTTTCCTCCTCCGGTGCGTCTCCGAGAGAGAGAGACAGAGACAGAGAGAGAGACAGAGACAGAGAGAGAAAGAGTGAGAGAGTGTGCGTTTGGTACAAGATTTTGTAAACACGAGATAGAGCCGATCAAGCGTCCCTCATTCGACTGAGCTTCCCGCGGGTTCCACCAAGGATTTTGTATCCTGGGACCCCACCTGAAATTACCCACCGGCGCATCCTTCCTTTCGTCAATGAAGCGCCGACGAGTTTGACGTCACCGTCACCGGTTTCCTCCCGGTTTCCTCGAAGGGGGAAACCTCCACGCTCCACGCTTATTCTCGTGCCACTCTGTACGAACACTCCTACTCTCCTTTACCGATTCAAAGAGGAGGGAAGTACTCCCACTCGAGGCTTATTATACCGCTGCCGATCGGTCTCTGCCAAGAAAGACCGAGAGACACCGGGAGAGAGGGAGAGAGAGAGAGAGAGAGAGAGAGAGAAAGAAAGAGAGAGAGACCAAGTGCGTGCGTGCGTGCGTGAGTGCGAGACGTCATTTCTTATCGATACGATGGGTGTCAGTGATACCACGGGACCCGATGCGGGGTGATCTTTTCACTTTAATCTGCACCGACAAATACTTTCGTTCGTCTACTTTTCCCCTCGTTTCCATAAAAAAGGCACAACTCAATAGGTGGTGATACGTGCTTGATCAACCTTTGAAATTAGTGAGTCCGTTTTCTTCTAATATTCACCATCAATCGATTTATGGGTAATCATTCCCATTCAAATAAAAATTCTTTGCGCTCAAGTCCATATTAGCATATATTGTATAACAAAAGAAAAAGGAATACATTGGTTATCACAATTGCAACTACTCGTTTTATTAAAGACATTAAGTACATGTAGATACGTATACTCATTTTGAGGACAATTATTTATAACAATAATTACTAAATATATATATTGGTTATATCACGAAAATCGCAATAATTAAAGTATGTCCTTATTATATACCGTATTGTAAACAACGCACTATAAAACTTTCTTCCTCGTTATTAAGATACAAGGAAAATTTAAAAAAAAAATAACTCTTTTTATTTTTACAGGACGCGGTGTTGCTCCAAAGAGAGAATTATACTTTTTGAATTGACGTTTAATTAAGTGTTTCGTTATCGCAAAATAATCGTGTATAGACGCGAGGATCGCTAACCTCTAAAGCACGAATAAAATGTATTGTAACGTCGCCAAATATCTATTATTTAATTAGTGTGCTGTATGTATATCCTCGATTGATCAAGCGAATATTCAGATTTATAGGGAACGGTGTACGATGTGTGCGTCGATTAATCTTTAAGAAAAAATAAGTATCTTGAAGAATAAACTCGAGTGTACATAGGCGAGGTGTACGTATACAACAGAAAAATGTAAGGTATTACTTAATCAAATTATTTATTTATATATAGACAGGGACGCACGCACCACGGTTAAAATCGTCGGTGTAATATGATTATTAGATAACGACCGAGTATATGGCATACGTCGTGTATACGTACGCGATCGTCCGCACGTTATTAGAACAATTTTTCGAGTATCCGACGCACAAGCTATAAATAATGATCGCAATTAAATCTTGTTTGCCGCGCGGCGCGAACGATACCGCGGGTATTATATACTAACAACGGAGACCGCGACTCTATACGGACGAAACGCGCTAAGTATTAAGGAAAACCGAACCGATTCATTCAACGTCTTATTAAAACGTTTATTTATTTCTTTTTTTTTTTTTTTTACTTGTTTCGCTTATTTTTCAGCTCGGTTATTGATATTACCAATTAATAAGGTATTTATAACGATAACTTTTGTTATGATACTTTACGGATTAATGAACTTTGGTTACTATACTGAAAAGTTATATATACTTGTATTTATATACCACTGGTTCACTATATATATATATAGATATATATCTTTATGCGACTCCTACATATGTGTGTTTGTGCGAGAGTGCAGCGCATTCAATGTAATGTCAACCTACTGAACTCTTTCCTTTTTCAATTAAAAATTTGTGTAATCTGCCGAGTCGAGTGCCTTTAATGTAGAAATTATAATTATACATTTCTCGATACAATCGTCTTATTCCATTAATTATTACATTTAATTTATTAGTTTACGCGCGTGGTCTGCGTTACTTTTTTCACGGACGGTTGGCCTCCTCCGGTTGACGATCAATGTAACGTGTTACTCGAATATGCTTTTTATATATTCTCTTTTTCAGTATTCAGATTGTGTGTGCGTGTGTGTGTGTGTGTGTGTGTGTGTGTGTGTGTGTGTATGAGTAGATGTGTGTGTGTGTGCGTGTGAGTGAAATGCCCTATATAGCAAGGTAATTAATTGAATGAAGTAAACTTGGTTTTAATCAAACGCGATATCTATGTTCGATGGCACATTATGTCCTGCAAAATTATATGGAAATAAATGTTTCATTACGATCGTCAAAAGTTGTACGTGCCAATTCATTGTTCATCTGTATACATATCTGTATATAGTTAAAAAGTGAAAATGATCGCAAAGTCGATTTTTGTACATTCACATTATTTGAAATGTCATTATATTGTAAACGATACAAAATTTGTATTTATATGAATAATAAAAAAGTAATAACGATGGGTGAAAAAAGAAAAAATAATAATTTAAAAATTAATGAAGTTGTAAGTTAAAATTGACAAGACTGTTTTGTCTTCCATTGTATCAATGTATTTTTCCCCTTATTATTCCAGTTACATTGAGATATGGTGAATATATTTATAGTATAATATTAAACTCTGTACCTTCTGATATTGACTTATAAATTGTCGAGGGAGCAACGAACAATTATTAGTTAGTTCACTCGGCTCAACAACACACTCCATGTATACATATCGTAATACGCACGCAGATATACCGCAACCACGAAAAGTCTTGTACCAAAATTTTATATTGCAAAAAACATATACATATATATCACTATTGTGAAAAGGGTATATAACAATATTTTTTTACATGTATATATGTATGTATAAATGTACAAGTAACTTATATAAAAATGTGAATAAACAATTGCAAATACTGAGTGATGTCTTTTACTATATCGACAATTACAATGTAATCGTAATTCACAAACAGGTATTTATTATATACACTGCAACTATTTCGTGCAACGGATACATGGGTGTACATCTGAAATCACTATCATTTGATTAAAAAATAGTTAAATCACTTAAATTCCCTCTTATTAGAAAAAATTGTTGGTGTATACGGTTTAATATTATTATCGATGCCATCGATTGTACCAATTTTATAAAAAAAAAGTCGCACGTAACAAAGTCAGAAATGTTTGTCTAAATGACGGCCATATATACACTTAACGCTTGTATATCTTCTTGAATTCCCGTCAACATTTTCTATGAGGATAAAGAAAAATAAACCGAGATTAATCACAATGTATTTATACGTCATACAACAAATATTCTCTCGCGTATACGTATTGTAAATAGTTTAACCGTATTTCAATATTACTTACTTCGTATACATCAAAAATATTCGACACAAATCTCGAGCTCCTCTTCTTTTTCCCTATAGACACGAATGTACATACATTTTGAAAATACGTAAGAGCAAAAAAAAAGGTGTAATTTGAAATTTTATTGGACGCAACGTTGAAATTGAATGGTTTAGTACGATTATGAAAGTGAGATTGAAAACCAGTTAAATCTAGCTATATACCCCCACGTATTAAACAAGTTGTACGTATATCAAATTTTTTGATGGAATCGCGTGATAAAAAAAAGGATATTTATAACATTATTGTAATGTACAAATCTTCTATTATATTATTAAATTAGTGAACGATATTTTTTGAGCCGCGTATATGTTATTGTTGCAACGAGAAAATAACGAAAAGTATGAAAAATAAAAGAAAGAGAGAACGATACCGAAATACGTTATTAATAAAAAAAGTAAATGTAAAAAAAAAAGAAAAAAAAGAAAAAGGTGAGAGCTGGGAAACGAATGGTCGGAATATACTATATTCGTTGGGTAATTGAGTAAGAGACCGCCCCTTGGTTCACGTGGCCGTGTCCGCCTTTATTCTTCCGTTTCCGCAGACCATAAATGAAGAAACTGCGGAGGATCTCGGGACGCGATTGGCTGTTGATAAATTCGAGTAAGAGTTCGTTGGACACGCCTACCATCGGGCTTGACATTATCGGCTGCAGCGTTCGATAGATAATATTGACTAACTAGAAAACAGAAAATTGATAAAAGAAAAATGAAGTGAAAAGAAACAAGGGCTCCTCGATGTCGCTCGCGCTAATGAACCAATCAAATTCTTAGGTCAAGTGCACAATGATCCGAGATGTGTATATGTGTGTGTGTGTGTGTGTGTGTGTGTGTATATATATATATATATATATATATGTGTGTGTGTGTATGTATATGTATGTATGTATATGTGTGTGTGTATTACACGTCCGCGTGTGCGTGTGCGTGTGCGTGTGGGTACTTACGCGCGCGTGTGTGGACGTTCAGTCGAAATCTCCAAGTCGATCGTATATCGTATTCGTATAATCCATATATATATATATAGAAAGAGAGAGACCTCCATTACCTAGTAATGTTTTATTTTATATACGTGTGTAATGTGTTTTGTGTGTATGTGCGTGTGCGTGAAACTCTCGAATGTTCGAAAGATATTGTGTAAATTATACACTGGAGTGTTTGGTAAAACTTATCGACAAGTCGATTCGAATATTCTAGACGACTATGGGGTCTATTACACCGACATTTTAACCAAGTTTTACAATACAATATATTTATATAGAGTTTTTAATTTTGTACCAACAGATTAGACGTTTTTTGCGAGATTAGACGAATGTTGAGACCATAGTGTTTTATAACTATCGTAACGTAACAAGTTTACTCTCGTGTATACAAACGCATTAAAATATATTAATAGACATTGTTATTAAAAAATAAAGAGATTAAAAGTATTTTATCAATTTCTTATATACTCTTCCGAATAAACTAGGTCACCTCGTTACAAAATGTTGCAACTTTATAAATCGATAATAAAATAATAATAACCTAATGTGACAAATTCGTTGCTTGTATATAGCAGTTCATCTTTTTTGTTCTCTACGACTCCTATCTATTGATCTACATATCTATATAATAATAATAAAATTGTTATAAATTACAATTTTAAAGAATAATGTATAACGTAATAAGATCATTACAAAATTAATTTAGTATATTTGGCCTTAACGTAAGCTCGTACGTGTAGGGTCATCGTTTTGTACATGATTAAGAACGAAAAAAAAAGAATAAACGAACAAATAAATATACACGCGTCTTCTAAAAATAATCTTAGACCCATATGTATATATATAAGTATACGTATTACGAGATGAGTTGACACGGTAGATTATGACTTTATTTGTCTATGATTATTCGTGCTAGTTTTGATAGTCTGGGCCGCGTGCGGTATTACCTTTTTTCCCCAAGTCATTTGATAATTCCTTCCTTCTTCTTCTTCTTCTTTTGTAAATGCAGAGACAGTGTTTCGAGTTCATAAATAACGCGACGTTTATAAGTATTTACACGCGAAATAATAATTATTTGATTTACAAAGGTACGTATTATTTATTTATGTCAACGTTTTAATTTAAGGTTACACACGCAAGATATTTTATACGTCATAATCAAAATACTTATTTCTTTTCTCAAAAAATTGTCATAGGTATCTACGTTGGGATACTTTAACTGTGTTTATGCGTGTAAAATAAACGTAATACTTTGGTGTGTATTAACAATATAAGTACGATTTATTTATACGTCGCTTAGATTACTTATGGTTTCATAAATTATATTTTTCTTTTTTTTTTTTGAGGTTAGGTAATTTTTGTTATCAATCGATGCACGTTACGTTTTGAGGAAATATTAATTTAAATTTATTGTACTTATACAAGTGTTTGTCTATTATAAATTATTTCCACAAAATAGGGTAAATTTTTAATATATATATAGGAAAATGTTATTTTTTATATACCAAGTTTGTTACAGTAACGTCAAGGCGTATTGTTGATCGTTCGAAATGTCTTACTGAAAAGTATAAATTAAAGAAACTATTTTTGGAAAGATCTTTATAAGATTATAAGGATTTATATGCGCTTTAAATATTTTTCAGATTTTAAAAATTGCATATTGTATTTTTAAGATCCCTATAGTAGAAATATGGCGATTTTAAATGGTTTGAGGTTAGAAATAGCCATGTTTTAGGTCATAACTAGCCATTTTCTATCGATCTTTTAGAAATGTCTTGTTTCTACTTTAAAAATCGTTTCCATTTCTATATATATTACCAATCTGTTATATTATATGATGTCCGAAAAAACGTAATGTTCTGTAACAAGTTCTTATGACTAATTTTAAAATTTGGAAGAGGAGCAATATACTTATACGTGATTGTTGGGTCGAAAGGTATAAATTCAACTTCGCGATGTTTCGTTAAGAATTTTAAAGTCAATTAATACTCACAGTGAGTTTTTGCGTTCGAACGAGAGTAAAACCGCAAATTTACTCGACGACTAATGTGATCGTATATCGTCGCTCGTCTATACTAAACAAGTAATCGTTAAATTTGCGTCATTTTTAAATTTGAGATGATTATTACAAGTTGCGTAGTACATTTGGAACAATATTGAACATTTTTATTAATTGTGAAGAATCCATCTTAATCCCGCAACTGCATTTTAGAAATAAATACGACATATATATTAAAAGAGTAATATTAAAATTTAAGATGAATACGTTGTACTTACATTGTGTTATGTTTCAGGATGCAAAATTTTTAGAAATTTTTAGTTGTACTGTAGAAGGCACGGTGGACTTTCGTATGATTTAGAAGATTTTAGTACACCCGTACATATAGTGAATACTAAATGTTAGAACTCGGAGAATCAATAATCACTGTGCGTTTTTTGCACGGTCCATCTTGATATTCCATCAGTCTCGATACAAATACAGAGTATCCATGTGTTTTTTTTTAAATCGTTAAAAAAAGGTTATATAGACTTAATCTTCTTAAGTTGTATGTACAAAAAAATGCTATCTAATCAATTGAACATTTCACCAAGAGCACATTTGACCCTTCACATAAATTCCAAGTTATATACATTTTTTCTTTGATTTATCAGTGAAATTCAACTAAATGCTTCACTTAGTCTTTCCATTAGAGAAACGTATTTCAAAATACGTTCTATGCAAATTATGTAAATATTTGTAAACCTTGGAAACGATAAAGATTAATCAATCGAATATTGTTGTTTAAACAAAAAAAAAATTTTTCGTATCAAAACAAACACACGAAAATTAACGAAAACGATAAAAAAGAACAGTAATATTTAACCAGATTTTTCATACTCGCAACAAAAAAATAAAAACATCAATAAAAGTAATGTTTACAAATTAATGTACAAACACGTGACATATATAACATTACTAGGTAACAAAAAAAATTTATCACTTATACATAATTTATCCATTTTTTCGATCGACCAGTCTATGAAGTGAATATTAGATCAGTGAAAATGTCTAATTGATCGTTCGTAAAAGTGATGTTGAGCAAGGTTAGATTAATCAGCAAGTGGGTACTGGACATTTTTCCACCGTATATACGAGAGTTTTCACGATTCAGAGAATCGACTTATTATAATTTATAATGATGAAAAATATCAAAATTTTTTTGCGTTCAACGACAAAAAGAAAAAAAACAAGTTGCATTGATGTTGATAAATGAAGCAACCCGCTCAACCATTAATCGATAAAGAGAAGTAAAATTTAGCGGTTATATAGTTTTTTTTTTCGTACATCATTGATAAATGATTTAATCGGAAGTTCAATCTTCGGGATGCTTTTCATCTAAACAGCTAGTCCTTGAACAATCGAAAGACATTGTTGCTTGATCGACAATGTATAATTAATGCATTATTATCACGTGTATCGGACATATGTAACTTTTATCGTGTTGTACATTTTGTAAATGTTTGGCTACATTAATTTCCAATAAGATATGATATTTTAATGATTTAAACGCTTTTTTTTCGTGAAATCTCTTTTATGTAGTGTGACACAATACACTACTCTGAAGAAATGTATTTTGGTAAAATTTTCTGCTAGGGTATGATTATTTTTTTCTTTTCAAATGTTTACACGTTGCTGTATTATAATTTGATCTTGGCATTGAACCTTCGTTTTACTAACTGTTTTATTGAATAATAGTTACTACTGTTATAGTATGAACACGCAGATGGATATTATAAAAAACTGAGTCTCTAATTTCATTGAAGGTTTTCTAATAATCAAACAAGATCAATGTAGTATTCACATTATTTTCATTAACCCTAATTTTTAATTTATAATTATCAATTTCTACATAATAGACGAATAAAAAAAGTGCAAGTATTATGTTATGTCATAGTATTAACAGTATATGCAATTAATTTATGATTTTCAATATACATTTTTGCAGTGACGTTGGAATGAATATGATGAATTTGGATCAAAGTGATCCAAAAATTTTTACAACAGTCTTTTTGTATGCCAAACTATCAAGAACTATGCCATTTCAATATTTTGAATGAACGATATACGTGTTCAAGCAAATTCTGCATTGTTGTAGGATTTCCGTTAATCCAAAGCTGTAAATTTTACAATTCTCCCCTTTATTCATGTTCAAAGTCATATTTTCTGATAAAATTTTCAGCAAGAAAGAGAGCAAATAAAAAAGCATATTAAAAAATACACAGAAAAGTAAAGGGGATGTAAAAGCCGATCAAATATTTAAACTTCCGGCGTTTACAATTCTCGATTTTTCCAATGTCATAAAAAATAAACTGTCCTGTGTGGCACTATATATAATCTATCATTGTTTGAAGTTTGAAATTATTAATTCGTTAGATTAATTGTTTTCAAAATTACGAGGTGTAGTTTTATAGGTTAGAATATTCCAAAGCAATCAATCTAACGAATGAATCAAGTTAATTACTTCAATCTTGAAAGAGTGATAGATTATGTCTAGACATAGGGCGCAGTCTTTCATTTTTTTTTTGCAGCAATCTTAACCGCAGAAAATTTTAATCTTTCGTTGGTTTTGATATCCCTTAAACATCCTGATCACAGTCTAAGCATATTCATATTCAAAATCAAAAGAATCCCCTTCTATGAAAAGAGCATAGAAATTTTGTATACTCGCAGACTTTGAGAAAAGAACTTCTATAAAAAGAAAGTTTGTTAAGATGTCCTAAAAATAAACATATAATTATTTTTTATTGCACATAATTTGATATGTAATAAATATTTTTTTTAAATTATTATTAAAATATTGTATTTGTATAAAAGTATTTAGTGTGACTTATAGCATTATGTAATATTGGATGAATATTTCAGAGAATATATGGTACAATATTAAATTTAAAAAATCATCAATTATTCTAGTCCCTTTTAAACGGTTAGACAATTATAATTTGCCTCGTAGCATTATACTTTTCATCTCATTTCTGAGGAAACGGTTTGAGTAGTCTTGATGTACAATTGCCATGACCTCTTTATGTAATATCTCATTTTATCAAATATATCAATACATATATATATATATATATATATATATATATATATATATGTATATATATGTGTGTTTGTGTGTGTGTGTGTGTGGGGGGGTGAATTATTAAATCCCTTAAAGCTAATTAATAATTTTAATTATTTACGGTAGCTTTTTATTCACTCGGGTAATTAATAAAAATTTTGTATTTCTCTATAACTATAAGCCGCAGTCTAAACTTATGTAGAAAAGTAATATTTATTAATAATATTTTGTTAAAACAATCAAACTTCCCTTTATTGAATATAATTTATATTTTTCTATCTCATAATAATATTTATTAAAATTTGAATTTTAATCGGTCTATTCCAGAGCACATTTATTTTTTTTACAAATGACATTTCGAAATTACCACAGAGAAAATAGCTTTTCTATATTATTTATTGTTTCATATATATTTAAGTTTTTCAATCTTCTATATCACGTACTCATTCAAATACAATATCGTGTTGTCCAATTTGTCTTTAATTCTTATAATATTATTTACTGTAAATCTTATTAATAAAATGAAGAATTATTAAAAATTTGTAGAGCTAATATTTTATTGATAATATAAGCCAACGATTACGCATCTACAGATACAAAATAATAAAAAGATCATCTAAATAAATAGATACGTCGAGTAAATCACAAAAGGATTTTTCTTTATAAAGTTTCTGTATATATATACACACACACACACACACTGTTGTTCTACACGTTCGTATCCAAATTAGCATCGGTTTCCCATATAAAACGGTGACTCGTCAAATTGATAATATTACAGTAAATTCACAATTAATCGGAATGTAACATTTGACATTCTAATAATAAACGCAAGTATTCGTGAAAAAAATAAAAAAAAGTAGATAAAAAAAAAGCCTCGAGGATGGTCATTGACGACAAAGTCCCTCAACCCTGACATAAAAAAAAAGTGATCAAAGACGATCTCGGTGTTGGCTTAGGTATTATACATCGGGCTAGTCGCATTCATTATTTCATCTTACGTCAATAGTAAGTGAAAGCGTAGATCTACCAGGAAAAACTTGTGTTAAACATTGTGTCTCGCAGTAGCAAAGTATCAAAACTCGTGATACTGATTCGGTCATCGTTGAAAAAAAAATTAATCAGCTGGGTTATGATACAAATTGCGCAAAACAATCGGTTTCCTATTCGTTTCCTGACCGATTAAGGTGCGATTGATAACTTCTCGTTTGTTCTACGTTTCCGGAAGCTTGTTTTATCAATCACCTTTTGTTTTTTTTTTACATCGTATACACCAAAACAATAATATCCAAGTTATACGCGTTATCAACCTATTGCCAGGTCTAATCGCTACCTGCAATTAATGGAATATCGAAAATTAATTGATCTACCAAAAAACGTATGGATGTTAAATTAAATGATTGTTATTTTTTTAAGTCGTCATCTTCAAATTCTGACGTATTCAATCATTTTTCCGAAGCACATTTTGTTTTTTGTTGTTATTGATCACCCGAATTATATATTAGTGCAAAACATAAGCAATTTTAAAAGCGTTGGATTATTTTGATAGGATTAATTAAAAACATAAAAATATGAAGAAACCCGGAGTTTTAGCCTTTAAGGTTCGTTTTACGATAGATGTAACCAAATAACGAAAAAATTCGCCAAGAAAACTCTTGACTATGATCATTTATATCTCGATAATAAATAAAGATAAAACTTCAACCTTATAAGTTTGAGAGAAATCTGAGATCGATTAGATTGGATTGAAAAAAAGAAGCTGAGATATCTTAATCGATTTCGTCTAAAGCTCGGTCTAAAGTTATGAAAAAAAAACGAATTTAACGATATTTTGATAAGTATTTTGAATTAAAAAATTTACTGATTTTTTTTTGGGCCAAATTGTCTTCTTATTTTTTTTTGCCATAATTTTCGGCCAAATCAAGATATTTGAGCTTTTTTTTAAATCCAATCTACTCGATTTCAGCTTTTTCTGAACTTAGGTTTGAGTAACTGTCTTTATTTGTTTTCGAATCATGAGTGATCAAAGTCAAGGGTTTTCTTGACGAATTTTTTCGCTATCTGCTTATAAATGCTACAATGCATTTATATGCTATAGTAAAAGAGAGCATTAGGGTCTTAAGCTCCAGGTTTCTTCAGATTTTTATAGTTGTAAACATAACCTATATAGAGTTTTATAAAGATCCGTTTTCTGGAGTTGGGATACTCTCCTTGTCAATACAATTGGTTATAGAAATTTGAGGGTAATAAAATATGTTGTTAATTATAAGATATGTAAATCGATTTTTTTTAATTTTATAAAAAGTGAGTAGAAAAGGGCTTGTTGAATGTTGCGAATACTGTGTTTTAACCACAAAAAAGGAAACACACAAAAGGATCTATAAAACTAACTTTAAAAAATATTGCAATTATTATGCAGTCACATATATAGTCAATAATCTATATATTTATAAATTCTATTGAAAATATGTTTTAAAGCATTGAATACATTAAAGATTATTAAATTTAAGATTAGTATATTTTCGAGCTGCAGAACTCTGAATAAGAACTGCATAGATGGTAAAATGGGTGACGATTGTATTGAATATGTCAATATGTATGAAGTTTATATTGTTTAAAACGGTATAAGGACAAATTTTACTAGTCAGCTTATCATATCAAAAAGAATTATAATTTATTAAATATTACGATTCACAAAGTGGACTAAATATGTGTAGATTACTCCTCGAAAACGTGAATTGGTCAAAGTTTGAGTTATTTTCATTCTATGTTTAATTTGTTATCGATGTAGTTTAGCTAATAAAAAGATTTTCTATCAGGCTATTCCTTTATATTGGTTATTATTATGCCGACTTCTGCAGGCCTACAATAATATATAGTAAATCAACGTTTATCTCACCTGCAACTATGGAATAAATCGGTTGTACATTATAAGCACAATTGAATATCCAAGAATTATAAAATTTACTATACCCATGAAACGCTTATCGTAACAGACCGACCAAAAAGGATTTTGATAATTTTTATTAATTTATTTTAAAATTTAAACTTTTATTTCGGTCATTAGTATATATATATATATATATATAATATATAAGCATAATATTTGAAAATATCCAATTTTTATATTTAGGATTTTAGCAAAACTGGAAAATATTTAATCGAGCTATCAAAGTAGAAACTAAAAATAATTGGATTTTGTTAGTTAATGAGTGGTATTTGTCAGAAGTTATAGGTATTTTACTCGATTATTTCGAAAAATTCATGCAAATTTTCGACATTTTAGCTTCATATTTTATAATTTTAAATTCCTAAAATTTGCACATTTCAACCCATTAATTATATTTAAAATATTGACTTAAAAATTCTTAACAATATTCATATTTTAATATAGATTATAACACAAGAGATGACCTGACGCTTTCAATTTTAAAGAAATAATTTTTGTAATAATAATAGAATAATAGCTGTATGAACCCTTCTCGGGTTCTTGGTAAGCTGAAAAATAAAAAAAAAATTAATAGAATAAATATATATTTGATCGTTAATTAATAATCAAAACAGACATAAACTTTCAATCCAAAAATTCTGGATTAATAATTTACGTAAAAATGTGGAATAATTTGGGTATATTGTTTAATAGGTGCCTTATAAGAGCCTAACGTTCACGATTTTCTCAAATATTCAATCTTTTGTTAATAAGAAAATATAAAAAAATGACTATTTTCTGTCTGATATATCTTACAATTATATATGAAAAATAAGATTAATAGGTGAACTGTAAAATTAATTTACTTTTTTTTGTAATTACGCGTAATATCAAATTGTAACCTAATGAGAACAGTCAAAATATAAAAGAGTTGCCCACTTTCAACCTCTTGATTTCTGCAGGGTAAAATCGAACTATTCAGCAAGTTTAACGTACGCGTTCTAGTAAAAACTTTTTACATGCAGTTACATGTTAATTATTATTAATTATTCTATCTGTTTTTATACAAATCCTAAATAGAAAAAATTAATAAACTAAAAAAAATGTATCCTTGTTTGAAATGTACGTGAAAATGTGTATTTTCAAAATATTTGAACAAATACTGTTCAGTGAGAAAGGTAGTTAAAGTTAAGTGAATTTTCTACCGCGGGATCTTTTTCCATTGCCGTCGCAAGCACTGGAAGGACCGATGCGCGTCACGTATATAATACAAATCTCACGAACTGCTCGTTTTCCGCGCCGGCAAACCATTGCGTCTATTGGGAAATTAATATTTTCCTTTCCTCTAAACAGCAAATTTACTCCTATTTTACATAGAATTTCATTATATTATTTATAGACAAAATAAGCGTTTGAATACTAAGAAATAATATTGTTTAAAGTGTTGATTAGGATTTGTGCGCAGTAAGACGAAGAAATGGTATATACATTCGTTATTGGGAATTGATGTTAAGTTGCAATAAAAAAAACATTTCTTCGTTAACCTGACTAATAAGATTTTAGCAAAATATAAAGAATCAACAAAAGATCAATTGTTAAAAAAGTAATAGTTGATTGTAAAAAAATCTTAACGGTTAAGAAATGTCGATATTGCCATGAAATATTAGTTGCTCTTAGTGCAGTAACAATCAAACGATATACGTATATAGAGAGTTACAGATGAGAAATATATTATCTGTTGACTTTATAACAAAATATATGGATGGTATTTGAATAGCAACAATGATATACGTGAGCTTTGCACCTGGAGGATATCCGGGGCTATTTGTCACCTATATACCTCCTATAGATCGGAGCTCTAGGATGTTTCTCGTTCAGTTAAAAAGGAAATACCTGTGTTTGGGTTATTCTTTTTTTTCTCCTATAGGTATATTATCCTACAGGTACGCATGCCAATCTATAATACATAGGAGGTAAAAGCTGCACCTACTGTTTCTTACATTCGAACATTTATTTAAAAATATACATCTTTCCGACAACTAAGTATTCTACGAAAAATTATTATTCTTATTTACATACGGAGAGAAATGTTTTATAATTATTTTTAACAGTAAAATCCCGCGTATATTTTTATTGATTTAAAAAGTCGATCAATATATGTATCATTAATTCCATTTAAAAAAGTTTCGAAGATTATTTTTTTCCTTCTTCGCTTAATGAAATGTATTAAAAAAACGTTTTACTTATTACAATATGGTCACATATAAACAATAATATTTTAATTTTTATAAATTATTATCCTTACATATATTCTAAGAACATCAGCCTAGATTTGTCATTTTAAATATATTTTAGATCATATTTCGTATTATCACGCTACAATTAGTTTAATCAATTGTTTACTAATATAATTCACTATATAATAATAGTGTCAATTTATTAGAGTAATACTCACAAAAATCAACGGATCATTTTCTACGCTATTTTTTTTCTTCCTCTTTTTAATATTAAAAACTAATTGAATAAATAAATAATATAATAAATAAATTAAGAAAGGGACTCAACATAACACGTAGAATATCACAATTATATACTGACTAGTAAATATTGAGTATATATAACTTTAGAACAGAATCAAAGGATCATCAATCGATAACATATAGTACGTAACATGTGAATTTTTTGAATTTTAAATATTGATAAAATTTTTAGTAAAATATAAAGTAATTTTTACAATGTGTAAGTATACCTTGATTAATCATTGTAATGTGGAACTATTTTTTGCTTATAATAATTACAGATTTATTAGCCGCTTTTCCAGTAAAATTACTACTTTTTTGATAAAAGAAAAAGAGTAACTTTTGATGTATTTTGATAGACTCAATGCATGTATTTCGTGTATTCTATCCTTATATGGGAATGTATATGTATATGTATCTATATATTGCAATAAATATTTGATAACGGCAGGTACGCGACGAAACTGAATGATTACGTAGATGGAAATTAAGAAGCAATTATCTACCTTTTATCTACGTGCGTATTTGTCGAAAAATGAGCCAAATCGTTGTGTTATGAAATTGTTGAGTAATTTTGAGATATAGGAATAGTATAGTGGAAAAAATGAGACATACAGATAAACTAAATGTATTAAAATTGCGTTAGATCGAAATTAATACCCGATATATGTAATCGCATCAAGGTATTGTGCGGTTAATGGATGTAGGTTCGGAAAATTTACGTATTTTCTTATTTTTCTTATTCAATCCCTCGTATCACTCAAATTTAATGGGGAATTGATAACCATTAAGGCCATTCAAATGTGCCAGTCAAATGCAACAGGGTAATGTCCTATACCTTTATATATAAACCCGAAAATCGGTAACGTAATGACTCACGTAAAATGTGCGTAATACGTATAACGCTTAAATGATATTAAAAAAATTTTCATTAATAATAAATACAATCAAATTTCGTGGATAATAAAACTGAGATATATCTGAATACATCTATATATATCTGGAAAAAATAACAATGTTTCTAATGAAACTGGTTATATACTATTTGAACCGTGCTCTGTTACACACAAATATTTAAGTTACACTGTTCAAAAACAAAAAATCTCAATCATTTGATAATCAAAAATATTGAAAAAATTGTAAACGACATTCAGAGAGTCATTTTTTTAAGAACATCGGATGTTTCGTTAATAAAAAAATGAAAATAGTGAAACTAATTATTGGGTTGGAGCCGCGGTGGCTCATGGGTAGAGCTCCCGACTCTCACACCGAGGGTCGTGGGTTCGATCCCAGACGTGTACCTCTGAAAATTTTTTTTCATGTGCATTTTTCGAACACCGTGACTCAGTGGCTCGGCGTGTCACTATAATGTGACGCCAGTTCAGGTGCGCGTGCGTTTCGTGCATTTTTCAGTGCATGAGAGGCACGGGCACCTGAACTATAGGGAACGTTAGGGACGCGAAGATGTAAAGAGGATCGCGGTGGTTCCATCGGGAGGACAGGAAACTGTAATTATTAGACTAATTACAGTGACCGATGATATCTTCCGATCGACACAAGCACCACTGTTTCAACTACATGTGCTTTGTTTACAGACACACCGTTCACCTCCGTCGCTGATTAGCCCTGGCAGCATAAATAGAGCGACGTTAAATAACATAAAAAAAAAAAAAAAAATTATTGGGTTTATCGCATTTTACGCACAGATTTAAGACATATACGAAGGAAAGAAAATATTGAAATGACAAAATTAAATATTTACAAGTATATATATATATACTTTATTGAAATTGGCAACTTAAAATATATGTATATATATATTTAACAGCAATGATTACAAGTTGATATTACATAGTTGCGTTTATATTATACTATAACATTTTCCATTATCACTTTCTACTTCAAAATGTCGTACAGCACGTATTTCTCACTGACTGAAGTTAAGATGTACTTATAGAGATTGCGCTCGACAGTCGCAACAACTTTGCCCAATTCGTCAATATATATTAAATATCTTTATATTAACAATATATATAATAATCAATCGCTTGGAATATATAATAACTATATAAATTTTTTATTTCAATCATAAAATCGTCGGAAATTTAATTATCCGTTACTTCTTTTTTTTAGAATATATGTATGCATAGTCTTTGAGCCCCGTATGATAACGCATTCTATAGGATACAAATGTTGTCGTCGTTGGTAACGTTACTTTATATACCTCAATATATATTTCTTTTGATTTTTCACAAACAGTTCTGAAAACTTATAATACGTATGTAATACAATTTAAACAAATAATTCTTAGCCTCAATCAGCGCGCGACAACATCTCCATGTCCATTCGAATTCAACTATACATAGTCACATTGAAAACTGTCTTCCTATATTATAATCGTCATCCCTTATTACACAAACAATAATAAATACTGTAAAAATATATATATAATGTTAATATTTTTCCAGGCAGTAATGATATTAATCCTAAACTTACGTATACGAACAATGAAAATTCGCCGTTTAAACACATATTTTTCTTTCGCGTGTCAAAAAAGAAAAATATTCGTTTGCCTCGGTAAAGTTAACTTTCAAATCCCGTACAAATTAGGAAAGTAAAAAAACAGAAATAAAAATACAATCGACAAAGGAAAACCAACGCGTTCCTTAAAACACAAGACGTCGATTGTTCACCTAAATCCATGTAATAATTCCATTATTATTATTCTGACGCTCTTGCAGGATTGACGTCAACTTTCCATCTTAGGATAAAAGTTCGCGGTGTGGATGTGTGTGTGTGTGTGTAAAATACCATCTATATATATATATATATGTATATGAGATGTCTGCTCTGTGTGTATATATTTCATAAAATTTTCAAGTTTATATATATGTCGCATTAAAAGAGGAATCTGTAATGATTATAGATCATTGTATTAAATTCAACGTACGACATTTATATATTATATGTATGTATATATATATATTGCTCAAGTTTTCGATTATTGTTGTTTTGGTCCTTGTGTTTTACTTTTTTGATATTTATGTGTCTGTGTATATATCGAGCATAAGTGAATATATAACTTTTTTTATATATAGAACGCGTATATATATATATATATGTATATGTGTGTAATAATTGCTTAAATTTCGATGAAGCGTTAATACGCGAAGTTACACTAAAATTTTATACATTCATTGATAATTCCGATGTGGATATAAGTATATATGGCTTCGTGTGTGATTTCCTTGAAATAAATAAGGAATAAAATTTTAGTGCAAGTCCACACTATCCAAAATACATGACAGATATTTATTGTGCTTATTCCTCTTCGTACGTCGAATTCCTCCTACATATAGTATCCTTTTGTATTAATTGATTATATGTATATATATATATATGTATATTTTAAAAACAATAAATTCGTTGAGTTTATCAATGAAAAACTGTACTTACACAACGGTCCACAAAATATGGTTCATTAGAAATTTTATTCTTGTTTTCTATTATATGTTTAAATGTGAAATGCGCATTGTTTCTTTACAGTTAGTGTTTCGGGGTGCAGTGTATTTTAATTTGTGCTCCTGTCCGAATCTATAAGCTTTCTTGTTTGAGATGTACGATATTAGTGTGACAAGCACCGTCAATTTAATTGTAGAACAACGTGTTATTTTTAGTTTCGTTGTTAATTATTTATCTCTCGGTAAGCGAACAATAATTACCGCATTAATATATTTATAATATCGAACAATTAATTTTGAATAAATTCAGATTTAAACTTTAAACGTTACATATAACTTTACAAAAATATCGCGTTTTACGTTTGTTATTTAAATTTATTTTCTTTAATGTCGGATAAGATGAACAAATATGAAACAAAATAAACTAGATTATACCGTTACCTGTCGCTCTTTGATCTCCGATTATTCACCGTTTTCCTATAGATATTTTGGTATCTTTTAGTCCCTTTGATACTTTCAATATGACAATTGCATTATTTACTTTCGAATGTTGCATATATAAATAATACATTAGTTTATTTGTTTTGTCCCTTTTGTTTTCAATTCCTGAGGCATACTTACCACGAATCCTCATTAGTTATTACATATTATTTAATTCCTTATATATGTGTAATTGGGTGATGAATTAGGCGTAAGTAACATATTAAAATACAATTCATTCTTTTTTCAGTCTTTTAGCAGTATATATGTATGTCCATATATTTATATATGTATATATAAATATATTGTTAACAAAATAAATCCATTATACATAGTTCAAAGTGCGCAATGACTCGACGATTACTCGCATAAAAAAAAATAATTCTTAAAAAGAAGATTGACTAAAATCAGATTTGATTCTCAAGTCTTTTGTAAATTAAACGTTAAGAAACATATACGTATATAATATTATTTGATTATATTGTTGACAGTACATTGGGGTGCTATTGTAAATGTCATCTTTCACGTGTACCAAATTGAAATTTAATGAAATAACGAAGCAACGTTTGTACTGACAGGTTATCAAGAATTTGAAGAATAATATAAAATGTGTATATCGCGTTAAGATAAATCATAGATTAATTTGTTAATTGTTTAAATGTGTGTTTTCGTGTCCTTTGTTATCCATATGCATATAACAAAAGGCACGTTTCTAATTTTCACCTTTCTTGTGTTTTTATGTTCGACTGTTGTGATTCGACGTACGAAGATTAGATTTTTCCTTTTTTTTATTATATGCTTAGACAGTTCGCTAAAGTATAATTTAATCCTAAAGTATAATATCAATCGGAAATACAGACTTAAATTACTATAATTAATATAATAATAATAAAAAATACACTTGTCGACGAAACATTGAAAATAATTGTTACTTTCATTGCTTCTCGGCGCTTTACAATTTCCAATATACATACATCGTTATAAAATTGATAAACTAAATTGATATATATCTTATGGAAATTAAAGAAATTAACGCAAGTCTTATATATAAATATAGAATTTTTCGGTTTTTCGAACATTACGATACATGATATTTATTGTAATGTTTTCTTGAGGAATTGAGAAGTACATATTTTATCAATGAATTTAGTTTTTCTAACTTTCCTTAAAAAATAGATAAAAAATAATCATCTTTGATCACAAATGAAACATACATTTGTACTTGTATCCAATATGTTTGTTATAAAAACTTAATTTTTTAATTAATGTATAAATATTTATGTTTAATTTTTCAAAAAAATATTTTTTTTACATCTCGACTTGTTATTGTAAACAGATGAGAGAAGCTAACCGATAGTTGTCAGCGTTCAATTGACAAAATGTGCTCGTTTCCTCTTTCCTCGTGAATAATGATGGTACGATCGTTCGAAAAGTGACAAGTAAAAAATTAATCTGCATCTCGAATACCTAATTCACTTGATAAAGTTTACAACTCATTAATGTCATCATAAGTATCAAACGGTATAAAAAGAGAGAAGAAGCAAATCAACGGAACTTGTCGTCTTCATCACTCATACTTTGACATTTCGTTTCTTTTTTTTCAATCTAGTCACGTGATGTTAACCAAACTCACATGTCGATCTTGAATAACGCTATACATCGATACAATTTAAAGGCGCTTTGTTGGGTTTTTCTAATTAAACCCAAATAATTAAAAAAAACTACATTTTTGATTTTATGCGCCAACTAATTGTACGAAAAAAATCTATAGCTTACAATAGAAAAAGGTTAAAAACCTTTTATATATATACTTGTGTAATGTGTTTACTGCACCGTATAGTTTTTATATTGCACGATGGAATATATTTTTTGAGTATCTTGAACATATCTAGGAGGATTATTTTCATTTCAATGTTTGGTGATTATTGTTTTATCTAAATTTCAATAATTTTGGTTTTGACTATAGGTTCTACCGAATTTCATTTGGTAATTAAAAATTATTTATATCTTCATTGTAAAGATACTTAAAAACGTATTTCATCCTGCAAATTAAATCAATAATGTGCATTATTTGTAATAATGTTGGCAGACGACGTTATTCTGTCATATCGCAACTTTAGTAATTGATTTGTATTTGAAATATTTATTTTCGTTAAATTTTCTACCATAACTTTCATAATAACGTAAAACGTTTAAAGGAAAATTGTTTACAATATTCACATTTCATTTTTACTACTCGAAAAATCGACATTATTAGGGGTAAAAAAGTAAGGTTAAAAACATAACGCTTATCGATACATATAAGTACGAATACTCTATCGTTCTCAAAAATTTATTACAAATTAAATAATAAAAATACTAAAAAAAAAGTAAGTTAATATCTAATTACTCGTTTTAAATACAAAAATATAAATCGCATTTTAAATATCATTTCGCATAGTAGAGCGAATTAACATCCTTTCAATTACAAATCACTTTCTGCAATTACGAATAATAAACCTTTCTCTCTTAACTTTTCTTCGTTTGTTGTTTTTTCATTTTGTTTTTTACATTGAGATTATACAAGATATACATAAAGTGGATATGTACACAGTCGAAAGTACGACTGTTGAAAAAAGCCTAGAATTCGATGTCATGCATTATTATTATTACTTTAATAAATTTAATAACAATAAAAAACATTAGTACTCGTATCCGAATAAAAAGAAATTGATTAGTCTTAAAAAAGACGTAAACGCGTTAAAACGAGTACGATCATAGTTGGTATGTTTAATAAATTAAAAGGAAAATAATAATAACAAAAACGCAACTTTTTTCAACAATTGTTTTCTCAGTGTAGAGGTAGTAAGATATGCATAAGAAAACGTACTCTAGTATATCGGCTGCTGCAATTCAACAGACATGTAAATTTCTTTTTATCCAGATAAATCGATTAACAATGGCTACGTCTAAATTACGAATTTGCATGAATTTTTTAATATTGTTCTAACATTGGTTTTATTTCAAAAAACACTTACATCAACACACTGATCTAGCTTTATCAATTCTACTTCTCACTATTTACTTTCAACTTTGTTTGGTAAATTAATGCACGTTTACATTACGAAAATAAAGAAATGCAATGATTTGTATATTTACAAAACTCTATTGCTTATAAAACTAAAGGTATAAACAAAGTCTTGGCAGAATTGTTTAAGAAATATAAAATATGAGAATAATGTATGTATGTAATTTTAAGCGTTTTCAAACTCAACCATAAATAATAAAACATAAAAAAAAAAGTTCATGCAAATTCAAAATCGAAAGTCACAACGACAGGACTCGATCGCAGTCGGGCAAAGAAAGGTGAACATAGGCGATTGAGGGAATTAAAGTCGTATTTACTTAAGACTTAGATAAGCGTTTTAATATTCGCCTGGACTGCCAACAGTAGACACTGGTTTCGACGATGGTGGGTGACCTTGTGGATAATCACCACTCTTGAGGGCTTTAAATTTCAACCAACAGTCGAATGCGTAAACGCACATCGCTACGAAACCAAAGAACTGAAACAATCAAAATGATTTTTCTTAAAGCGTGTTCTTTTTCAATTGATTTAAAAACATGTGTTATAACGATGCTATCAATTTGACTATCACTTAAACATAGAAATTTAGACATTTTTTTACCGGGGGGCGTAGAATTTGATATTACATCTCTTGTGAATTTTATAACTTAGATTTTTGTACATACATGTAAAATAAAATATTTTTGTAGAAATAATGCAATATTTATTAAAAAACGTTTATTTTAAAATTATTATTAAACATTTTACGTTGAATGTTAATTGTAATTTGCAGAAAGTGCTCTACAGTAACTGCATGTTTTTATGTGTTCATTACGTGATTTTTTTACAGAAATTTTGTAATGTCATGTACTGAGTAGATAAGACTGATAAAAGTGTAAATTAAAATAACATAAAATATAATAAAATGCAGATAAAAATTCGATATCCAACTATTTTTTAAAACGTAATCTATAACTGTACTTATCACATGTACACAATAAATATTATAAACATCAGGTAATAATAAATATAAATATCGTTTGTAAATTGAAATAAGATAACCGTGTAACCCAGCGTATTGAATGTGTTTGTGTGTGGGGGGGATGTCTATCTACATGTTTAATACAATTAGTAGATAGTAGTAACGACATGAACTTACAGCAGCAACACCTAAGCTTTCACTGCTGGACGCAAGACCCGCGATGAGCGCAGCAGCTAAGAGATAACAGGCAGTCTCAATTGCGCAATAAATAAATTCCTGTAAATAAATTAAAATATGTTATTTACTTTGTATAAATTTTCATTCTACATCACTATACTATAGCTACACGGAGAAAAACGTTTACATATATACTACTGGTCGAATACTTTTTGAAATTGCTTTAACTGGCTTATACATAGTTTAATTTCATGAATATCACCTTTTTTGTTTTATCTCTATTTTTATTATGAAAAAATACATTATTTTTGTAATAATTGAATAAACGCTCGGTAATTTTGAGTAAAAAATGTATAAACTTCAAACTCAAACATTATATACACTATATTAGCGATTTATAAATCTGAACGTATATTGTTCCAAAACGTGTTTACAGGTCCGAGTTTCAGGATTTTTTCTAAAATTGAATCTTTTGTTTAAAAAAATGATAGAAAATGACCATTTTCTGAGTCCGACTCGTTGTTAATACAAGGATACTAACCCTAGTTGAAATTAAGCATTTTGAGACGTGTTAAACCATTTTTTTGACTATTAATTAGGATGTATTGACCATTTTTATGAAGTAGTTAGTCTTTATATAAAAAAAAATGTTTCATGCATTAATTTCTACTAGATAATTTTTGTTGTAAATACTACTAAACAATATTATTCTCAGTATGTAATTATCTACAACGTCTCTTTTAATCTTTTAATTCTCTATAACGTCGATATATATATATATATAATAGAATATAATTAAATAGATATTAATTTTAAATAATATAACTAATAAATTCTTACGATTTTGAGCCAAGGGATTTTGTAAAACTTCTCGATGATGTGAAACAGATAAAAAGCGAGAAGTATCCCGGTGGTCCAGAATCCTGCCATTGAAACGGTATTGAACCATCCACATCTGCTGTGGACGCTTAAGTGGGACGTCAGTACGCAGATGAAGCCCAGGATATTCAACACCTGTTTTAACGATATTTAACGATAAATTTGTGAAATTATTATATTTTATTTATATTATTGAATTGACCTATCATTTATATAATATTATTTACTTTAATTATAAAACAAAAAACCAATCGATATATATAAATATATATATATATATAATTTAATTATACTTCAAAACGTACAATAATAAGGATAATATTAAATTAATAACGTACAATTAAATAAACACATCTTTTTGTTTAAATTAACCAAGTATTTAAATTGCGCGACCCATTATCGCATTAAAAATTAATTCAAACCTTTTTAACATCATCTAATTAATGTAATAGACCTCTATATGTTTACGTCATAGAGGCATGAACGTGTATGTATATATATGATTATCGCTTAAAAGTCGATGTTAACCAGATCACTCAACAGTGCATTGTCACTCTACAGCCTTTCATTACAGCCAAAAAAAAATTTCAAAGAAAATTTCGGTCACTAAATTCTTCATCCTAGTTTAAAAAATTTAATTGTCATATTGAAATATATGTGTAATTAGATAGAAATTAAATCAGAATTTTTTCTCTCCACTATATTCGCGGCAATCAAGATTAATCGAGTATGCGCATCCGAAAAGAAAAAGAGATTGCAATTAATAAATGAGATCGATTCGATTGAACCTTACCATCTCTCCGACTTTGAGCATTCCTGGTATAGTCCGTACGTAGGCCGGATCAAATCTTATATTGACGATACCCGGCGTCTGCGACGTCGCCGTTGTCGCCGTGTTCACTTGACCTGGAAAAGTGTTCATGTTTCCTGCAACAAAAAACCAACAACATCAACACAAATTTAACGAGGTTTCGAATGATTATAGTCGCGAAACGCATTATTTCGTTCAACTCTTTTAGAAAGATTGCACGTTAAAAAGAAAACTGTAAAACTCGTTAACGAATCGGGTGGGAAATGGAAAATTTTGAAAATTCAAATAGAAAAATCAGTTTGAAAAGGTAAAAGTAAAAGTGGACGAGGAAAAGCGAAGAAAAGAAACTTTTCCGAGGGTGGCGACGCACGTCAACATCTGCTTCCGATCTTTTATACCTAAGTAAAGGTCGACTCTCAGCGGGTGGTTTTCTAAGAATAATTGTTTCTTCAGGCGGCTATTGGACACCGAAGATTAACAAGTTTCCAGCGGGTGCAGCGAATCGTCTTTCCAAAAGGAAATTGTGCAAAACGAAGAAAAATTTAACTTTATCGCTATATATACGTATCCCATACTTTTTCTTTCGCCTTTTCATTCGAGTGTATCAGCTTAATCAACTTTTAGCGTCCAAGCCGCGACACGCGAGTTTTAACGATTTTCTCTTCTTTCACCTTACATTTTCAATGTCGAGTCGCAACTAATCTAAGGTTAATGTAAATAAGTTACCCTTTAATTTATGCAACTGGGTATATATTCTTTAAAAGAAAAATACACTTAACATACTTTTATTGCAATCGTTATTATTACGGCAATTAAAATTAACACTTTTATAATTCGGTATGAATAATGTCGTAATGCTCTCTTTAAACCTATACGGGAGTAAGAAATCACTCCATAACGGTGAAAATTACATTAATTTTCATGCGACAATAAATGTTAAATCATTATTCAAAATATATAAAATAAAAATTAAAATGTTTATCACTCTAAATTCGTTGGAGTATTAAAAAAAAGGAGGAAAAACCCCTCGGAGAGTCTGATAAGTGAACCAGTCCTACTAAATAATAATTAAACTTACAGTCCCGTATAGAGTGATTTTAAATTTTTTTACTCGTCGACTTGTATCACGGTATTACTTTGGAAATAATATTGTTTTCCTCAATGTACGATATATAGAACTTTGAGAATTCTGCGGAAACCGACACTGCATCATATTTATTAGATTAATTTTCTATACCTACACATCAAGGAATAAAGAATAAAAGTGAATTAACGCGAAGAAAGCCAAGATATACGTACGATTATCCTGTGTGATATATAGATTTCGTTCGTTCGTGCGAAAGACCGGACAAATGAAAATACGAGAATATAAGTATGTACTGTGGATTGTTTCTCCGTTGGGTGTGGTTTTCAACTTGAAACATACATTACATATATATACATCTAAAAACAAACCGGCTGAAATTGACGTACGGACCAAGAGAGGAGATAATTAAATTATTAAAAAGTACACGTATATCGTTTAAAAATTTTACTTCGACTCGTATCAACTTGAACTGTGTGTATATATATGCACTTGAAAATCGTAAAAATCGCACCCCACGCTCAGTTCAAAGGTTTACGTATGAAACGTGATCAAAATACAAGTATATATACAAGTAAGAGTAGGCAAGAGCGGGCGAGTTTTTCGCGAGTCACTGCGAAAAGGGTTGCGAACGTATTTTACATTTTGTCCCCCTTTTGGAACGGATTACCGTTAACGAGATTAGACGATCGTACAGATTCTTAATCTTAATCTTAATTGAATAATATTTATTTTTAGGGGTTCCTCTACCTCAGTCCCAATATTTACATAATAACGATAAAATTAACGTTATATGAAAAAAAAAGTAGGTATATTACCAAGCACCGTATTTTCATATTGTTATTAAAACAGTACAATGTTAAAGCGACGCCGATAAGATTCGTATCGGTTTCTTGGAGTTTCGCTGTACGATTATACCTAAAAAGCCGCAATTGTGCGTCTCGTGCATGTATATAGACCGCGCTTGACTTCCTGATTCCCATTCCAAGTGATTCAGAGTACATTGAATAAATGTACAGAAATCATGAGAAGATGTGACTAACGATCCTCGATGCGACGACATACATGCATACTTTAATATAATCATTGTCTATTTTTAGATTTTATCTCTACCTATAATAATTTTATCACCTTATTTCGCATACAAAAGTAAATTAATTTTTTTTTTAATATTAAAGAACATTTATTTAGTTCAAATAATTTATCGAGTAGTGGCCGCGGGAGTTCAGTAAAGACTACCGAGATAAAATATTAAATAATATAAAAATGACTATATTTTATTATGTAGTACTGCAATCGAGTCGTAACGCGAGTAATCGTATGCATATAAAATATATATTTTGTAGGAAAAATATTCATTTGTAATGCGCATGTATATATAGAGTATAAAAATTTTGATTAAACGAAATGTATCGGTGTAAAAATGTAAATCCGCGCGCGTGTTACTTGGATTCTGTATATCATTAACGAGTGTGTGAATAATAATTGATAGGTGTATAACTAACGGTGAATGGATAACAGTAAAAAGATTCTTTATCTTACTTACAAGCCGGGGCGCACATTACCTTATAAGTACATTTTAACATATATTTCGTAATTGTCTATTTTCATATTTGTGTACCTATATATATATATATATAAATCGAAGATAAAGTATTATCCAGGTCTCAGGATGGTAACGTAAGAGTAATATACAGTTTGCCAGTTCAGTTTATTGATCGAACCAATAAACCAACTAACCTAACGATCAATTGTAATAAATGATTAACGCGACTTTGTATAACTTTAGATCAAATAGGTATATATAAACTCAACGTTAAAGTGGATAATCGCTATTAATGAATTTCGAAACGATTAAAAAGTGAGAAACTAATTCTCTTTCGTGCAATTATTTTATTTTTCAAATATAATATTACTCGAGTTACACGAGTTTCTTTTTTTTTAAAGCACTAAATTAATCCGAGATTCACACGTCCAGTACCCACAAAAATCGACAATCCGTTTATCGCTTAAATTCGTATATATACGGTATACTTTCGCATGGAACACACGCACACGCACACGCACACATATATATATATATATGTATAGTTAGGCATAAAATTGCCAAGCACTTAACCTAAAAATTAGCAGACTCTCGAACCGATAATACAATAACGAGAAGAGAACAACGTCATCAAAATAAAAAGAATACGTGGTTGACATATTGATTGTCTTTGAGAGAGAAAAAAGCTCGTACGAGCCTTTTTTCTTGCTTTTGACAACGATCATTTTCCGCGTTCCTTTTCATCGATTTTTCATACGCTAAATGTTCTCCGTGTGCAGTGTGTACGTATACACGTATGCATGTGTCTATATATACGTGTGACCATTATCTTTTCCCTCCACTTCCGAGTCGAATTGATTGTTGATATTATCGGAGCATTTTCGGATTCCTCTGATATTAATATGCGTTCACGTTTATTTTTGTCGCCTCTTTTTTTTCAGTTTAACAGTTTAACGCGGCATTTCATTTTATTTCGGATAACTTTGACAAATACTTTTATTTCATTTTATTTTATTTTATTTTCCTTTTATTCGGTAATCGCGGTGACGAAGTTTAATTGTAATTGACGAAGCGTAATGTAATTCGATTGAAAAATAATAAATAAGAATAATGATGTAATAAATTAGGAAAATTATATTGATGAAAACGAAAACGGATGAAAATTATGTGTTTGTTTGCGTTCGCGTAGTAAATAAGTATAATGCACTCGATATTTTTCTAGTAATTGAAAGTATTGTAGACACGCGTGCGTGGGTGTGCGTGCGCGTGTGCGAATATTGAGTTACCTCGGTGTTATAACAGTAAAACAAGTAATCGAATTATTTTGTAACGTCGTTGTATAAAATGACAGATCAATCGTTGCGAGCGTTATACTCGACCGTATAAGGAAATATCGTTCACCAGACAATTCACACACCTAAGTTATATATACGTACCTATATAACTTTATCTTTCGTTATTATTATTATTTATCGTTATTATTATTTTTTGTTGACACAAATTCACAGTGTTACTTTTTTTTCCAAGAATTTGGCACTCGATCGAAAATAAACTCCTGGTACACAAAAGTGCAAACACGCATGCACGCGACCAAGCGTACGTGTGTGTGTGTGTATCTGTGTCTATCTCTCTCTCTCTCTCTTCGGATACACCTATATTTACGTGTACCGCCAACCGATAAATCAAAAATGCACCGAAACCAACGGAAAAGCACAAACGACGTTGTTAAAACGTTAGATTCAACTCTCTCCGGATGAATAAGGGAGTATACCTAGGTATACGAAGCTAAAAAATACGGAACGAGTCGAGCCACACACCGTTGGGTTCCACACTTCCACCGTCCAGTCGACGCAACTGAAATTCACATAAGATCCACTCGGGTATTTTGTCGCGTAAGATATAGTAAACGAGAGTTCTGGTGAATGAAAAGGTTACTCGATATATACCGGATAGAACTCCGCAATCCGCATCCTCGTACCTTTCGAATCGAAATGTAATACTCTCGGTTATTTACAAATAGAGGTGCTCCACTTCCGATACCCGATCACGATACCTTACGTACCATACATTATTATTTACAATATCCACGCGTTTAATCGATTATTTCATTGATGACTCACCTGTTATGTGTCTACGTCTATACGAGAGTAACTCGTCTCTCCCGGGAAATAGAGGCGGGAAAAATTAGAACGCGCGTCTCTTTCCGTATTTTTTTTTCGCGTCCTCGGGCTCGGGGTGCTGGCCGCTGGGCGGACGGCTTGTTGCTTGTTGCTCTCTTCCTCTTCGTCTCTCCCTCTCGCGCTTTCTTCGGCCGGCTTCGACCACGAGTCACGACGCCTCGACACACTCGACACTCGACAGACTAACCGACCTATCCTCCTACAAATTTTTTACATTCCGAGCGCGGCGACATCTACCGCTTACATATCACACTTTCACTATACACTCTTAGACTCTTCTCAATTTTTGAACTTTGCGCGGGACGATGTTACAGTTTACTTTACCCGCGCGACCATGCACTTCTATTTTTTTTATGATACGATTAATACATATGTACATCATTACACTTGTCGATAAACATATAATTTTGAGTTATTACAATAACTATTATTTTACATACAACGTTCCACATTATTATACCCAAATTTACTATTTATTTGTGCATTTCCGCATTTTTCCTTTCTTGTAGAGAAAAATTGCGTTGTAATAATAAATTTTTCGATTTCCTAAAAGCATGTTATTACTTGTTTTGACGTGTCTACAGTTCAATACACATCTCTTCAGATAATCGTATGTGTGGTGTATGTACATATACCACTGTATTTCTCTAACTACTAGGCCGATATCGCTCAACATTCAGCTGTGAGCTTGTACCTATTTTTCCTTTTTACGAATTCTCGAAAAAAATTTGTTTTTCTTTTATACCCAATTTTTGATTTTTTTAAAACATACAAGTCTGTCCTCTCGATTTAAGCTTCTCAAATTACCTATAGTCATTTTCAAGTTATTAAGAATAAAAAAACGGATAGTTTCTCAATTTTTTATAACTTTGCAATTATTTAATGTGCTGAGAAAGTTTACGACGGATACAACATATATTAGTTCCAAATAGGTCTGTATGGTAACAATGTTCCCTATTTTTTCAGCAGCTGAAAAGATTTGTAATTATACCGAAGTAAATAATGAACATTTGGTTTGCTTGTATCTCTGAATCTAAACGGTCAAATTGATTGCAAAAATGGTAGTAATAGAAACAATAGTAAATATATACTATAAAAATATCAGAACAACTCATCGAGTGGATTTTGAGAAAAACGTTATAATTTTAAAGGTGATTTTCACATGAAAAATTTGTATTTTTTCGTTAAACATGCTTTGTAATAACAACTATAAATAATAAGTAAATAATAAAATTGGTATATAAAAACCTAACCAATTTTTTACTATAGATCGAAATGTGATTTTTAAGTATAATATTGAGCTATATTATAGTTATCAAAATTACAAAAAAACAGATATTAATAATTTATTTATGACATTTTCTAAAATAAGTTTTATTAACCTTACAAGGAGAGGTCACACCCTCTGGAAAACGGATCCTTACCAAACTCTAGGATTTAATTTCTACTATAAAATCATGCAGAAAGCCGGAGTTTTTAGTGTCCAATGCCCATTTTTACGATAGATATAAGCAAATAATGAAAAATCTCGCCGAAAAAACCGTTGAGTTTGAACGCTTATAACTCAGAAACAATTAAAGATATACGTATAAACTAAACTTTAAAAGAAAGTTGAGATCGAGTAAATACGTTTTAAAAAAAGGAAGCTCAAATATTTTAATATGGTCAAAAGTTATGGGAGAAGTAAGAATTAGACGAAATTTTGGGCTAAAAAAATCATTAAATTGTAACTTTAAATTTTCGATAAAATTTTGGCTAATTCTTATTTCTCCCATAACTTTGGACCATATTAAAATATTTGAGCTTCCTTTTTTTAAAACGTATTTACTCGATCTCAACTTTCTTTTAAAGTTTAGTTTATACGTATATCTTTAATTGTTTCTGAGTTATAAGCGTTCAAACTCAACGGTTTTTTCGGCGAGATTTTTCATTATTTGCTTATATCTATCGTAAAAATGGGCATTGGACACTAAAACTCCGGGTTTCTGCATGATTTTATAGTAGAAATTATATCCTAGAGTTTGGTAAGGATCCGTTTTCCAGAGGGTGTGACCTCTCCTTGTTAGTATACGTCATTTTTCAGATATAACTAATTTAAATGTAAAATATATTATGCCAATCTATAAATATATCTTAATTAACGTTTTTTACCATAAAAATAATAAGAATTTTAATATTTTAAATTTTTTGCAAGACAAATCTCCAAGAACGAGTATGTAAAAAAATTTAATTGATACTTAAACATATTTATTTACATTACTCCTCTTTTTTTAGTTAAACAGTTACTGCATTAATTAAATAATATCATGTTAAATTTTTTAATCGCAGTAAAAAATTTTCACTATAAACTAAACTAAAAACAATCCCGAAATGCTTTTTATTCACAAAAATACTATTGTTATTGTTTAGTTTATTTATCGATTCTGTATTACTATTCAGAATAAAATAATTTAAAAATTAAAAGTAATAAACATATCGATTTATTTCTCTGACAATATGAAAAGTAACCTGGTCCTGCGAATCCTGATTCCTGATGTCCTGATTATCCTATGAGACTGTTTCTCTCATACCTTCGATCTCGCTGATCTCCGAAACAACAGCATGTTCGCTTAAATTTTATATACTATTAATAATACTATATATTGTATTAGTAATAATACAAATCATTAAAACTTAAAATAATATAAACGAAAAATCATGGAAAAATATGAGATGACAATAGTTTATAAATCGTGTAACAACGAAATGATACGTGACGAAATCTTTTTTAAATTTCTACTCTTTGGCTCGGTTATTGGAAATGCCATTTCACTTTTATTTTCCATCATCAAGTTTTTTACGATAATTTTCTTAAAATCCTCGGAAGTTCAAAGTGACAACAACATATATCGAGTAGATTTCAAGGTACTATATGACCAAATCAAGTCGAAATTTTCGATTTTCAGTTATAACGGTTAAATATGTTTCAATTTTAAAAATATTAACATACAGTTAGTTTTGTGTTAAATAACTAATATTGATTTTTTTACACTATTATACACACAGACAAAATAAATTTGTGTCTATATATTTTAAGTATTTCTTTAAATTTAATACTTTTTTCCGTACAAATTCTACATTTGAAAAAAAAAGACGAATCTATGGTGGGTTCACGCGTTTGCCGCACATTTCATAAAGAGAAAATAGTAGAAAACAAAGTTAGAATATCATTTCTCTTCTCTCTCTCTCTCCCTCTCTTTCTCTATCTCTGGTACTTTAATAATTTACTTTTGGAAAATAGTCTAGTAAACAAATCTAGTAAAAAATGACAACGTTATTCAGTAATGCAGAGACAGACTTGACAAATGATATAAATTACTATTTTTTACATATCTATTAATATTTACTATAAGTCTCGTGTAAATTGTTCCTATAACAAAATAGTAATTTTTAATATTTGTCAAGTCTGTCTGTCTGAACGTTTGGAATTAAAATAAAAATTATTTAACAAAATACAGAAGTACTATTTAAATACAAACATAGAAATGAAACATCACTATATTATTTTGATTTTTTATTTAGTAAGAAAAGTGCAATCATTTCAAAATGTTTTAATTTTTATTATATATGTTCCTTGTTTGCTCGTATAAGAACAATGTTTAAAATAGTCTTTTATATATACATTTAGATTAAGAGGAATTAGGGAAATATAAAGTAAGAAACAAAATTAAGCCATTAAAAGTCTTAAGCTATGTTATTTATATATACCAATGTGACACATAACGCGAAGTATTTGCTAAACCGTAAAATTCGTTCAGTACGTGAGATTAAATCGAATTATTTTATAAAAGTACCGCTGTTTCGTATTGGTAACTATCCTAATATAATATATTAAATTTCAAAATTTTTTTAAACGGAATAGAATTTTTTTTCTAATATAATAAATTTAATAAAACAACTCCAGAACATTATATCTAGAACAAGTTGTTATATTGCAGTTTTTATAGTACTTTAGAAACGAATGAAATTTAATTTTGATATGTGTAAATCGCCTAAAAATATATTGTTAAGATAATATTATAGAAATGTCGTAATTGAACGATTTCGAAGAATGAAAAATCTTAAACGATGTTAAATTGCAGTTTTAACTAACTTTATAAAGGTATTTCATAAAAGAAAGATTGATTTCACGCTCTTTATAATTTATATCGCCTCGGCACATGTTAAAAAAAATAATTGATGTTTTTTTTGTGCATTTTTTATATGCCTTACTTCACTGAAAGCATTGTTTTTTTTAACAAGGGCAGATTTGTACACCCATGATTTGAACACATAATGTTTGTGCACAAAAATAGTGCACATTACTTTTGTGCACGGTGCACAAATATTTTACAAAGTAATTTAAATTATTAGACATTATTCAGAAAATAGACACATATATACTTCAATCTGAAAAACTAATTTAAATAAAATAGCAGTATCTATTATTAATGAAAAAGAAAAAATTTTACTTAAACTACCAATATGGATAAAAATAGAAACAGCTTTACAATTACTCATCTCACAAATAATTGATACAATATGCCTTAAGGACAAGAAAACCATAATTCACACTGTCTCCATTACATTTATAAATAATATTTTAAATAACAAAAAAAGTGAACTAATCTTCCAATTACTAAACAAATTAGAAGCGTGTAAAGCAAAAACTCTTATATGCCTATCTCAGACTCCACAATTAAAAAAAAAAGAAATTTTCGAAGCTGTCAACTTAGCTAGTCTATTAAAATACGCAAATACTCCAAATAAATTAAATAAAGAAGACATCTACCAACTCATCAATAAGAAAATAGAAAAAAATGGAATCAAAGTTGGAAAAACAACACAAGCAAACTTGCCAAAATCAAGAATAATGTATTAGGTATAAACCCAGCCATAACATTTAATAGAAGAGATCAAGTAATTCTTACTCGTATTCGTATAGGCCACACGAAATTATCACACCAACACTTATTAAAGAAGGAAACGCCAAGCATGTGCAATAAATGCAACACTCCAACTAACATCGCCCTATATATCAGAATGAACGCAAAAAATATATCTCGAAGAAAAAATTGTGTGAAATAGTACGAGAATAGACGAGATCTAATGCAGTAATCTAATCAAATTTATAAACTCTATTGAAATTAGAAATCTAATATAGCTGTAAAATAATACAGTACACCAATGTATACAATATATTATATTAATTATTATAATAATTATTATAAAATTGAATGTATATGTAAATATGTTAAATATGTAATTTTATAAAAATGTACAGTCGCCAATACCCGAAAGGGGGACGCGACTTAAAATAAATAAATAAAAAAAAAATTTTAATTAATAAAATCACCGATCAAAAATTTGTTTTATACCTTAATCATCTAAAAAGTCTCCATTAACCTCTACGAAGAGAGTACAATTGCATCTTATTCCTTAGACTCCTATAGACATATTTTATCCCATATAGACATATTTTATTCATCATAGGCCTCCCGAGTAAAAAAAAAAGTCTGTTAAAGTCTGTAGAAGTCTTACTGTTGTCTGTTTAAGTCTTAACGGCAAGTCTATTAAAGTCTGTCTGGGGCCACTTTTCAGACTTAGTTTCAGTCATTAGTTTAGTCTTTCGGTAGTCTCCCGTAAGTCTGAATATTTATTTTTTTCCAGCAATCTATCGTGAGTCTGTAGGAAGTCTTTCGTGTGTCTAATTATTGTAAATTTTTTTCTTCATCAATACTTGCAGCTTTGGCCATAGACTTGTCATCTCTATTATTTTTATCAAGACTTCTCTTTTCAACGATAATTGAATCAGGAAACGATTCCCTCCTTGATGGCGTTATCACATTTCCTTCTAAATCAACCTCAAAATTCTCGAGTAATGACTGATCATCTATATTGAAATGAAGAATTTTTCAATTGATAGTTATCCATTATTAAAGTGTTTACTTATATTTTCATTATATTATTATTATGAAAACATACCGTTGCTCATTATAATTTGCGCATTGTACCATCTACCATCATCCCATTTAGCACTAACTTTTCCTAATTTACTAATTTTCACTCTATTTGCATTAAGAATACTCGTAGTCGGCGGATCTGATTGCCACAAAATTAAGTGGTACATTTTTTATTTATGCGTACGACAAATTCGAATAAATTTATGTTGATGAGGTTAATTAAAAAATTACAAAGCAATTTGATAAAGAACGCATTTCATGCATAACAAATATCGCACAATGAACGTTGTTTCATATCGAAATAATTATTTATCGATACAATTTGGTTATGCAGTTTTTGTGAATAGGAAAAAAAATAGATTAATAAATAAAAATGAGACGCACAAAACGACTTAACGATTATTGCAAATCATACAAGTGCAAAATTAAGAAAAAATTGCAAAACCAGCCAATGTCGGATGACAATTCTACCGATGCAAGTGAATCCAGTGAATATGACTTGGAACCGGAAATAATTCCAGCGAGACTCAGAAGGAACGTCGAAGCTAATTACTCATCGACAACACACAATTTAAGTAAATATTTTAATTTAAACAAATATCTTGATATTTATGTTTGTAGTTAAAATTTTGTTTAACCTTTAATTTAAAAAATACAATCTAAAAGTCATTATGAACATAAAATATAGTTTTCATCTTTTTATTAATTCATCGACAAACCTTGACTATGGCACCCCCTTAACTATAATTTTTGATATTAAAAAAATTTACAATAATTAGACACACGAAAGACTTCCTACAGACTCACGATAGATTGCTGGAAAAAAATAAATATTCAGACTTACGGCAGACTACCGAAAGACTAAACTAATGACTGAAACTAAGTCTGAAAAGTGGCCCCAGACAGACTTTAATAGACTTGCCGTTAAGACTTAAACAGACAACAGTAAGACTTCTACAGACTTTAACAGACTTTTTTTTTTACTCGGGCTACTTTTTTGTTTCGAACACTTATTTCAGCATTTCTTCTACAACTATACAAAACTAAATGTATAAATGATCAGGGTGACTAATTTTGTATGCGCTTCGGGAGTAAAGTAGACGATTATTCCCTTGGATCCATATTACTGGCAAAAGTTGATCGGGCAACAACTCATTTATCCCGGGAATAAAATATATATTTTACTCCCTAAGTGCATAATAACTATATTCAATTATTTTATTATTTAAAAAATGATTTTTTTTTTAAAAAAATCTATACATCACTATCCGTGTGAATATTGTACAGATTTTCAATTGAATATGTAAAATATAATATTTGGGTTGAATGGTGGTAGATCCCTGTTATTTTGGTCCGATATACTTAACCCGTTAACGGGATGTAAACCCCAAAAAATAGAAAAATGATTTATTTTTTATTAAACGAGGATGGAATTCAATTTATTGAAAAAAAGTTCGCGTAACGATGTTGTGTGTTCCTTTGAAGATATTCTGTGTATTATGTTCAAATCTTTTTATTGACAAATCAATGAGATTTTTGGGCAGCCGTGAATCATTGTTTTATATATATAGGTATATTACCAAACACAGTGGTTATTTACTTACAATTAATTAATAATTAATTATTTCGTAAAAATTTATCGTGTCACGCTATTCTATTTGTTTAGAAGCTGAGTATCTGCGATGTTTTTTGAGATATTTCTTGTAATTAAGTTATAAAATGTTTGGGGTTTTCTAGGTATTTTCAACTTGGGTATCACATTCCCTTAAGGGATAGTTAAATTCGCGAAACGATCGCATACGTAAAAAAATGTAAAATTTTGATTAGTTGGTAGTTGGAGTAGCGTTAGGTATAAATGATGTATAGTTATCTAGTAATATATGTATAGATAGTGGTCGGGAAAGGTTAGTTCCGAGTAGCCCGGAGACGCGAGGCGAAAAGCAGCGAGAGGAGATATATTTACGGGAACGAGGAGACTCTCGTCTCTCGGGGAAAATCGGTGGCAGGAGTCCAGCCGGACCGCGACTAAAATAGAACCCGGCCAAGCCGAGTCGACTCTAATCTCGACGCGTCGTCGGAGACGATGTCCCTAGTGCTCCCCTTGCGCGCGTCTCAACATCATATACCCCATTGCGCGACATGAGTGTGAGTATCATTGCCGGGGGACTCGACTGTTACACTCGAACGTTATTTACGCGGCTTATCCCTCATCGACGTTTCAATTATTTCCTCATATCTATCTATCTATCTATTTCCTCGTTAGTTTGTTTTTTTTTTCTTATTTTAACTATCAGTGAAGTTAGAAGTGAACGTTTCTCCAATTCGTGCAGGTTAAACCTCTTGTTTTCTCACCTCTATACCGCTTATGCGATAGATTGTTTAACTTTACTCTCGTACGTGTATAACGGTCAGGATGTGTTTCTACGCTTTTCTATACCTTTATTGCGAACCCAAAGATAAGCAAATTCAACTTTCAACTTCGTCGCTTAAGAGGCTTTATTGGTTTTCAAATTATTTTATATATTATTCATTTTTATTGTCGTTTCTCTTTACATCATTTTATTTTTGAAAATTTTCTTTTCCAACGTAACGCCGAGATAAGTGTTTTATTAAAAATATAGTTATATTCTTTTGTAGTAACGTGAATTTTTGTATTTTTTATTATTATTATTAGATGCCACATACCTTTTAATATTTTCTAGCAATTATAATACAACGATATAACAACTTTTCATACAATATTTTTCTCTGAAATATTTATTTACTTAGAATACATTTTTAACTTTGTTATAAAATTACATTTATTATCGACGTACGTTAAAATATATAAAAAAATCAAATATCTATAAATTTAGCAAGGTTTATACATTTATTTACGTTCAAATATGATAATAATTTATTAAATCTTTTGTAATGTAATTTAACCAATTTGTCGAATGCGTTAAAGCATTATCAATGGCACAATGAAATATAAATAAATGAGTGCAATAATAAATTGTGAATATGCCTGTATACGTATAATTATCAAATTAAACTGATTGAGTTGTTAGACTAGTTGATGTATGTAATACCACATGCAGTGTGTAGCCTCCGGAATTTGGGAGGAAAAAAAAAGAATGCCGTAAAATTTTATTCGCAGGTAGAAAATAGATTTTTGGCAGCAATCGGTGACAGTTTTAGTAAATTAGGGAAGGTTCTTTTCCAAATATAATAATACAGGAAATGCGTTCCAGAAATGGTAATAATAATAATAATATTTTCATATATAATGTTTCGACATAATAAATATATAAACATAGTTTAATTGATTGTGGTAAAAAAATCAATATGGATTGTTGAAAGAAAAGGGAAATAATACATTTTTTTTCGATGAAAATTAAATATTTTTTTAGTAATGATAAGATATTTATACTCGGGAGTAGTTAAAAAGAAAATGATTTTTTAAATTTGTAATGTAACTTTTATTATATATGTATATTATATTTAAATAAACGTATTTAAAGCATTTGAATCATCCAATAGATGTGTATTTATAGGTAACATTTTATTCGAGGTTATCTGGTTTCACTAAAAGACCACCGATAGAACAAGAAAAAAAATACCGAATCAATTGTTTAAACTATCTAGGTTGAGCTGGTGTGAACTTTGTATCCGTGGACGTGATGTCGATACATAGATTTTTCACTGCGTTTCTTTGTATTTAAACGAAACGAAACAAATCAATGTCAAGTCGAATAAATAAAAGCAACTAGAATATTTTTGTTAAAAATAAGCACTACCTACTAAACTAAATAAAATAGACTAAATGAGGTGTGCGTCTCGACTTATCTTTACTTGGCAATGGCCGACACTTGACTTCATTTTACGCATACTTTGAGTGCTATAAAACCCTTTGTCCACTTGTCACGTTCATTTTTATGTTAATCCTTTTATTTATATGTATCATATTACTAAGAAATATTTTTATTTATTTTTTTTGGTATTTTATTCCCCAAACGATTTATATACAAATATCAAATTTTATTATCGATTATTGATTATTTAGTAAAATAAATTATTTATCTTAAACTATATTTTAACAATTATTTAATTAAATTTTAATTTTTTAACAAATAAATAAGTAATTTAACACCATCATATATAATATTCGATATATCATTTGTAGAATAGGGGAGGAATTATTACACATGAAGTTGAAGGTGCAGCTTCTAACAAAACAATATTTACTTAGTGCACATTATGAGTCATATAACGTGAGTCTAAAAATGATTACATGATTTTTGAAAAATGTGGATTTGTCAACTGAAATATAAAATAAACTAAAATAAACAGAGGTCGTTAATCTTTATTACCGCATTCAAAATATTACGAAGGTTGATTGCTCACTGAACATTGCGATAATATAGCGAATTAAAATATTTTCAAAACATTTATATTATTTTAAACGATTCTTGAAAAAAAAACATAAGAATCACATGTATTAAAAAAACGATCCTTGAAAAAGAAAATGAGCGCAGGAAATAATTATTTAAAAATATAATAAAAAGGAACTAGATGTATTTGTAACGCAAGTGAAATGTAAAAATGGTGAAAAATATTGGTTAGCAAGGTCCATTTCTAGCTCGAGAAATATCCGCTATCATAGAAGAAGAAGGAAGAGGAAGAGCAGACTTGCGTCCAGCTATTTCTGGACGTGGCGCGAGCATCGAGAGAAAACTCGCGCGTTTTGGCCCTGTCATCGGTGGCTAAGGTGCTTTATTAACTCCGGCGGGTTCGATGAGCTTTCGCGACGCCTGAAATTTGGCCAATTCGACGACTCGGTTCGGATTCGGATTCGAGTAGCTTATCTATATATCTTGAAAAAACGATGAGGATTCGTTAGGTCGTCGACCTACTTTCCTTCCTGCACATTGTGCGATCACTAATTATTAACAATTGGTTACATTCTATTTCGAATAATGAACGTCTAGTGTTCAGCCTACCCATTGTTCGGCTTAGTCTTTATTTACTTCTCCTGACCAAATAGTAGAATTTTTATTGGACTTTTCGTCAAATAGTCTAGAATACATCTTAAACGACACAGCTAGTAAAAAAATGGTATCTACTGATAAACGTCACGATTTAACCAATAGTTGTAGGGTAATAATTTCTACCAGAGTACAGGCCACTGGGTTATCAGAATAGTTCCTCAAGTTTCATTATCATATAACTACATGGACTTTGGATAAATATCATCGTTTACTTATTTTTTCAGAATCCCGGAGCAGACAGATGGCGGCCGATGGCGATTTCGAATCCGTCGACACGGTTGCGTATCGCCCGCACTATGCCACACTGGGTGATGGTGAGCTTACACGCCAGTAATAGACAACTATTAATAATGCCCATCATTATAACCGCGACGATGTATATATATTCCTACCGGTGCATTTGTTCCTTCAAGTTTGATAATACCATTTTAAAAAATTGTCATTTATATGTATACCCTTGTCAAACATTGACATCTTACCTTATAAAGAAAACTTGGTTGCTCCAATAATGTGATTATTCTATAATCAAGTGATATTTCTTTTTATAAAGTAATCAGAAAAAACAACTCTCAAAAAGTTCGATATTCCAAAACTAAATAAATTCTTCTTGATTATAGAGGAATCATATTTTAATATATTTCCGCATATTTAACAATAATTCCGCTTGGATTAAACATCTAGTTTTTGTTGTTAGTACGGGGTTTTAAAGAGGCAATCTTTGTTAGGTTAAAATTGAAGAAACATACTTTTTAAACAAATTTATTTATTTATTAACAAGATTAAGAGGGCTTAAACCCTTTAAATAATAATTTCAGGAAAAACAAAAGGAGTTAAATGATAAAAAGTAACTTATGACCTGTAAATATAAACATTAAAATCTAACGGTTAAAACACTTTTTTCGATACGACTTAATAATGAATAAAATATTTTCAATATTTGTTGAAAAAGTATCTTCCATTTGGAATCTGCGGATTCGCGAATAATAATTAACTCGACGCTTATATTTATAATAAAATCACATAAGATGTTATAAGCAAAGTTATTAAACAATCTTAATCGTAATATATAATAAAGTATATAGATTACGAAGGAATAGACATATATTTCTTTGATTTTCGATATTTTACCATTTGGCAAATGAGTAAACAATTGTAATGATTATTTGGGTAAACAGCACGCAAATCAACAGTCGTCGGAGCAGCAACGACGCCCGCCTTCGCCACCAAAGTTGCCTCCGCCATCTTTATCCGGTGATGCTGGGGATCCTGATTACGAAGTCATCGAATTTCCACCACGTAACCCAAATCAACCTAACGCCTCGTTCAATAACAACAATAATTCACCGAAAAGTTTACCGCCAACCACGGGTTAGTAGCATCTATATATATATATATATATATGAAAGTCACCGCAATTTCTTCGTTGTATACCTATATTATCTTATTTAAATTGACGATATTCTAACGACGGTACGATAAACATTATAATTTGAATATATTAAAATTTTCGATGGGACAGATAGTATAAACGATGTGTATAGGTTTAGGAATGTCGAACGGCGTCCACACAACTCGAGTGAAATGTTGCCTCTGCGGTAGCGAGCGAATCTCGATACGTTGCGAAGGTTGTAACGACGTATTCTGCGAGAGCTGCGACGAAGCGAATCATAAGCATCCGAAACGCCGAAGTCACGTGCGACGTCGTGTACAACAGTTGGAAAATGGTGGAGGACGACAAGTCAAACCACCATTGCCACCGAAAGGAGATAATGGGAATCCACCACCAGTACCACCACCACGAAGAAACCGTAGAGCCAATCAGGTAGGCTGCGATATACTTTGAAGATGGAGATGTATGCCACATTTTAACGTGTGTATATCTACGATCATCCGTATACATACCGCAAATATTCTTTGCTTTGTCGATCCAATGTTTACCCTATTCTATGTGTGGGTGCAGTGTGTGTGCGCGCGCGCCTGTAAAACCTGGTTTGATCATCTGTTGAGAGGTAAAGAAAATTATTGTTAAATTCAATTTTTTATTATTTTTTTTTACTCGTAATTATATATTGACCGATTGTGTAATTTTTTTAAATTATAATTTTGAAAACTCAGCTTTATCCATCATCTTGTGTTCTTATTTTAAATTTCTTTTTTTTTATTGGTCAATTCAAAACATTATTTTGAGTGAAAAAAAAAAACGATAGGTAACTATAACTATAAACTATTAACTATAAAATAACTAGTAACTATTAACTATAAATAATTTTTATTTAGTTTCTCTTAACTCTCGACAGAGCCGCATCGTTTCACTATGTTCACCTAAAAAAAGCTTTATACTTTTTATTTTAATTTATAATTTTGCATTTATTTTCTACACATTGCGTTTATAGATGTAAAGAAAGCATCAAATTTGATTAGTGCTTTAGATCGATATTCCTCGTAGATTTTATACACGAAATCGATAAATTGTGTCGATAATGCCCACTGCTGCGATTGTGCGATATATATGTATACATATACGTCCGAATTTAATTGATTGGGCTGGGTAAATGGATGATTTTAACTTGAATGACTGAATTATTATGATGCATATTTCATTCCAGTTAAAAAGCTTTATACATTTCTTTCGATTATCCTTTTATCGAGCTTTTATTTTTCTATACAGCTTTGTGCGTCGCATGAAACTATATATGTATTTACCTGTGATACGTACTTCAGCAACACGCAAAAGAAATATCGGCAGCGTCAATATATAATTTTATACAAATGATATATTACTGTTAGTTATATAAATTTTCTCGTATTTGGAGAAAAGCCATCGAGGGAAAGTCGTAATGTCGGATTTTATTAATTAGAATTTGTAATATTCCAGGCTTAATCAGCAAGAGCTACAAAAAAAAGATATTTTTTTTTGTTATTAACACGCCATCGTTAGTCCAGCCCAAATGTCTACATCCTTGTCCTAACGACATCTTATTATTTTATAGCTTCCTGATTTCTTTAGCGAAATACTCGACACTTCGAACCGATTATCTACATTTTTTTTCTTTATTTTGCCTTTTGTACTTGTAATATATATACAATATGATGATCTTGTCACTGTTGACTAATTACAATTTCATTTGTTGTTATGTTTTTCTATATATAATATTGTATACAATTGTTGTGAGTTTAATATATTATGTTGTTGCAAAAAAATTATCTGCCGTATTCACTGATACACCCCAACACGTTTTTCCTTGCCTAGACAGGAAAAATTTTTTGAAGATTGCGATTTCGTTGTGTAAGGTTTCCTTTCATTTAAAATACTTTTCATTCGATTTTTATTGTTATTTTTTGTTTTTAATCAGTGAATATGGTAGTGTATTTTTTTTATTTTATATGTTTACTTTCAGCTTTATTTAGTTGTTTACGTTTATTTTAATAACGTTTATTTTTCAGTTTTACTAAATTACGTGTTTACTTTAAATTATAGCTTCTGCAGCTTCAAAAAATTTATTCCATTCATCATATTTTAGTTATATATCTATAATACTTTTTAATATTGTACGTATTTTTATTTTATTTATTAGTTTTTGCACATTTTTTTCAGCATGCGCAATATATATATATATCATTAGAATGAAATTTTGACTTTTGTAATGAATTTTGAAATTGAAAAATTTATAAACTTTATTTTAAATCATAAGTTTTTATTCGTACGCCATGTCATTCCTGCAGTAAATACTTTTCCAGATCAGTGTTGAATTTACATTCAAGTCTACGATTAATTTTTATTTTTTATCTGAGACGCAACCGTTGTTTTTTTAGATTATCTTATAATTTAACAAAAAAATTTGATTTCGGAAAAAGCAAATATATGCCCTTCGTTTGGTCAAGACGAAGAGTCGGCCATTAATATTAGTCGAGTTTTCACGAGTACAGGTGAAATCATCCCAGCAGAATTTTTCGTCGATGGATGCAAATAGGTTGTCAACTTTGAAACGAGGCTCAGCGTCAACACTCACACGACCTTTACCCGCACCACCACCTCAATCACCTGAACTCGGACCGAATCACACATCCCGAAGTATTCAAAATTTGTCAGTATCGTCGCAGGAGACTCCTATTGTAGGCACCGATAAAATGTCTACGTTGCAGGTTTGTTGCTTAGTCATTTATTTCTTCGCCTTTTTACAAATTCTTTTACATAATTATCAAGAAAGTGATGATTAACGTAAAAAAATTATTAAAATGTGACTAGGAGAGGTATCGAAGGTATCAAGAGGCGATGCGTGCACAGGATGCAAATCGTCGTAGGCCACCTTCCGTGGATTTAACGTCAGGCCGAGATAGTTCGAGTCCAAGGCCTATGAGTTTGTCGAGTCCAAGACAATTAACTTCACCTCCTCCTCCTCCGCCTCCTCCAGCAATGCGAAATGTAACACAGTCCTCGAGCGTTTGCGATCTTAGTTCTGTTCCAAATGTTTGGATGCAACAGGTATACAGACCAATAAGATTAAATACTTTAAGAATTTGAAACACATAGTATTATTAATTTAATTAACAAACAAGTTGCACAAAAATAATTGAATTAATCCCATCACAAATGAGATAACAATATTTTATACCGATAAATATTTTTTTTTTCATACGGTATCTTCGTGTATACGGGAATGCATTCCAAATGTAATACATACTAGCGCAATGTAATAAAGAAAATAAAATAACAATTAAATTTATTAATAAAATTGAAGAATTAAAAACTTAATACAATTTTTAAAGACACATATTGAATTTAGATTATGTTTAAATCAGTTGTAGGATGATTCCACTGCCTCGACAATATGTTGTAAAATGATATATTTGTTGGGAAATTGGATTATATTCTTCTAAATAAATTAGTTACAATACTAATTGATGTATTTCAAAATTGTTGTATGTGCATTTGTATACTGTAGTTGTAATTGTAGCAATTACTGGTAGCAATAGTAATATTAAAACTCGATAGGCACATTCGGTAGCCCAACTTGGTCCAATGAACAATCCGGTGATGTGGTACCCATCACCTTGGGACAATCCAGTGATTGGTGGTTCGAGTCTCAGTCTGAATCAAGCCCCTATGTGGCCTGGATACCCGATGGGATACGGACCACCACCTCCACATCTTCTAGCGCATTATCCGACTCCGATGTCTAGTTCGTCGCGAGCCCACAGTCCTGCGCGCAGCGTTAAATCCTCGTCGGGTAGAAGACCGTCGAGGGCGCCCTCACCTTCGCCCAGTCTCAAGTCACGTAAATCCACAGCTTCGCTGAGGTCACGGATGAGAAGAACTCCGAGTTCACCTTCCGACGCTTCATCCGAGGACTCGGATTCAGATTTCGACAACATGTCTCGTGGATCGAGGTCCTACAGGAGAGACAGCGTCGGTAGTGCTCGGATTCCTAGACCAAGAGCTTACCACCAAGATGAGCTTGCGAGGAGTCGAAGGAAGTAAGTTTACCTTTTTCATTTGGTCATTTCGAATGACGAATGCACTTTGATACACCAATTTGTATAATGTACAATATTTCAATTTACCAATTAAGTTGGCGCTCGGAAGATCGCATCAACAGTCTCGAAGAGCAATGGATAGCGAAGCATTTTTCACGTAACGGTCTTCCACCTCGAAATTCGGAATTCGAAGAGGATCGTCGATCACTCGCATCATCGCGTCGACCGCCCGACGACGATCCTCGTCTTCTAGCGGAACAGCAGCATCAGCGTGCAGGTCAGAGCACCGACGATTCGGTGTCCGGTCAGCGAAGTTCAAGGCGGCAACACAGAGTAACGAGCTCCTCCGATGACTACGTGGATCGACAACCTCCGAGACCAAGAAGGGCTGATTCAGAAGAGTTGGAACACCGAGCAGACAGGAGGAGATCTGGATCTGCGAAAAATGGCAGACTGTCTTCCTTCGATGAGTCTGATGGTACTGGGGGATCGAGGTAATTGTAATATCAACGTATTGCAATATCAGATAACAATATGGATAAACATTAATTGAAAATAAATCGATAGCCTTTGTATGAATAAGTATGCTCGTATAATCTACCATCTACCAAATGTTTGACATTTCAAATTAAATATTTCTATATTTCACAGAGGATATCCAAACGAAAAATACAGACAACGAAGCACCTCGTCGCCACCACAAGATCGACGGTCGAACCGCGGTCGTTTAACCAGATCACCAACTCCTGATCGAAATCGAAATCAAGATAAACCAGCACCACGATCGGCAACACCTGAGAGACGCGCAAAACCACAAGAAAAGACATCGAGATCATCCACTCCCGAACGACGATCCAAAGCTCAAGAAAAGAAACCGCCTATGTCACCTACTACCGAGCATAAACGCAACGAAACACCTAAAAGAAATGGTGATGTAACCAAAGACTTATTGTCAGAGGTGAGGTTTTGCTTGTTTATGTGTATATATACTGAAAATAATAAATCAAAATACATACAAAGAGCAATGCCGATATATTTTATAATTCAACAGGTAATGAAAGGCGAATGGTCGTGCGAGCATTGCACCTTCCTAAACGATCCGAAAGAGAAGGTTTGCGCGGTCTGCTGTAAAACGAAGAGCAGCGCTCTACCTCCACCCAAAGTCGAAGACGAGGATGAGGATGAGAATAGCCTTAGCAAGCTCAAACTCCAGAATGGCGGAACGGATTGCGTCAATTTAAAGGGCAAAGGTAGAACCAGACGAAAGATCAGCTTTTCCTTCGGCACCAAGTTTACCAAGTGACGTCGGAGAGATACTCGAGTCACGCGTTTGGAATGTACAAATTCGTACCTTTTTTTTCGAAGATGGATTTTCGGTTATTTTATATACACACCAAATGAATTATGGAGATTCAATATATACATATATATGCGGTAGAGGCATTGGACGTTAATATTTCAATTTGAACTTAATTGTGCATTTGATTTAATCGGTTAATGGAAATTATACCGATTTAACTTGTATATTGTAGAAATGTATTTCACTCGACGAATCATAACTTCATAGTGTCAACGTTCCAATGCCTTTATTATTTCGATCAACCGAAAAGATATTATAGTCATAAGTATCTTATTTATATTCCAAAATTTAATTTATTACGCACGCACACATTTATATATGTATATAAAAAAATTGTTTTATTATCTTGATGCGAAAGTTTTTTTTATCGTTATTTTGTAAGAAAACGACAGAAATCCTCTTGTTTGTTACGCGACAAGGACCTTTTCTCAAATGATAATTCACATTGTACATTCTTGAATGAATAATAAAACTTCGTATGACGTTTTCAATATTCTCTGCACAATGGCACCAAATGCATAATCGTGTTTTGAAAACTATTACAGCGAGTGTGTATATAATTAGTTCATTTTTACAATTTATGATATTATTCATTCAAGCTGGAAATGTTTCAAGGACGATCGTGCATTTGGCCTTTCCTCTTTGAATCCACCAAATCGTTACTTTGTCCTTTATTTCCATCAATTAATTTTACTACTTTTCATTAATATATTTTATCATATTATTTTAAATATCTAAACGATCATTATCTTGTGTTATAGTCAGATAGTTCTATATAGAGACACACGTTCCCTTTGTCACGTAGTTTGAACGTAATGATTAATAGTTTGTATGGGAAAACATGCAAAAATATCATTGTTTCCAGACAATGTCGTCGTCGAAGAAGATCGATCGAAACCCACAAACTCGTCCGAATCGTCCCAAGTACTTGAGAAAGAAGTACCCGAATCCTTTCAAATCGATGATCCTAAGACGGAAAATATGTCGAGAGGGACGTCACCCATTAATGAACCTGAAACATCGAACCAAAATCAATCGAAAAAATCGAGCGAAAGTATAGCGCAATCCGAAGTTTCGAAAGAATCGAAAGTTACGGAATCATCGGTATCAACTGAACCGGTAATGGGAAATGTAGAACCCAGGTCGAAGGTGGAAGAAATATCGACGCATAACATAGAGAAAGAGGTAAAGAATACGACCGTTTCGACGGGCACGTCACCACCCCCTCAAAGTATTTCAACGCAAGTGAGTGTATTAACATTTTATGGTAATATATATATATAATATCGTCATTTTTATCGATCTAATAATTCTCATGATTTTCCAGTATTTTTGTACAAATAATACTTTCTGCAAACTATGTCGTTAAACCTTACCCTACTTTACATTGATATAATATGTTAACGTCAAGTACAACGATCAATTAAATGCACAATATAAAACTTAGATTTTTTGTTAACCGACAATAACCATTTAAAATTCTAAACTAAATATGCAATACAAATACAAGAAGAAATTAATCACATTTATTAATTTATATCTATATTAAACCACAGTTTAAATATTTGAAATCGAGAAAGTAAAATAATTATCCTATTTTTCCTATTTTCTGTCGACTGACATATCGTCTTAAACAAAGTGTTAAGAAAGTAATACATTTATTAATAAAGACAAAATCAAGTTAATTTTTAAAGTGACTAATAATTAACTAACAAGAAGACGTTTTTCAACTTTCGGGTTACGAATTCCGTATTGAAAATTTGGGAGCTGTTTTCTGGAATACAAATAAGAATTTATAAAAATATTCAATCGCATGGGCTATTTGGCGAAAATTATACGAAATTAATAAAACATAGTGAAAAGAATGTGTTCCAGTTTAATCAGTGATTACTCGGAATCAATTATGTTAAGTAGATATGACTTGAAAATTAAGAAGCATAAATTCAAACGTTTACCTAAAAAGTCCATAGAATTTAAATCCTAAATTATATTCGTCTAAATTTAGTCTAATTCTTTTTTTTCCCATATAGGACTACTTGATCACAGCACAGCTCTTTAATAAATTAAAATGTGACAGTGTCTGCTTCTATATATAACTTCTTCCGAGTTATCAGCAATTAAACTGAAACATATTGTTTTCGTTATGTTTTATTGTTTGGGTATAATTTTTACGAAACAGCCTATAACATTGAATTTCATATGGATTCTTTGATATTTGTGTACCAGAAAACCCTTTCTAAAGTATCAACAAACTCCGCAACCCGGTGGGTAGAGCCCCTCCTTTTTTCAAGTTCCAAATAATTGTAAAGAAATTAGCTAACGCATTAAAATACTTATATATATATATATCCAACCTAACAAATAAATAAATCACTAATATACTTATAAAACTGTATATAAAGTTATTATATAAAATATTATAAAATAATAGGTATAACAACGTAAATCCACAAAAATTACATAATTGGTCAAATGATGCACGTACGCGTTATTACGCGCATCGTAATAAATGAAAATTCGTTTGTCTGGCTGATATTATCATCCAATTGAATTTTCCAGACGTACGAAGATCCCAGCCTGCTGAGAGAAAGAGAAGAGACCGTACGGCGAGCCGCGTCGTTAGTTCCCTCGAAAAGCTCAACGAAATACGACGACAGCGATTCAGAAGTACGTTAGCTATAACGATCCCAAATCTAATTAAAATAATATTAACAATAAAAATACTACTATACTCGATCCCCGTCGTATAAGTACATAGTATACATAATTGAAAGAAAACTTATAATATGTATAATACTAATTGTGAAGTTCCTAAATAAATTGACTAGGCATAGTATTAAAAAGTGAAAGAGTGCAATGTTTTTGATTTGTATAACGGTATATATACATCGTATAGTATCGTCATCTAACGTTAACGTGTCTTGTCTTTTTATCTTTTGAATTACATTATAATAATAAAATGCTTGCTTATTTAAAACATTACCAAGATGAGCACACTTAGACGTAAGACGTCCGTGGAGTTCGCGAGCTTGGTTTACGAATTGGATTGAGCGTGTGTTTTAGGACGGTAGATTTCCAAGCAGTCCAGACGTCTACAACTCACGTAACCACGGTAATCATCGACATCACTCAACTAGAACAAGAAGAAATTCTGTTACATCGCCTCATTATTATCGTTCCAGGGTAAACAATCCCCCCTAACATTCAATTTTTATCATTACACGCTAGCTTTATTCTTCATTTTTCCCTTGTCCCTTTTTTTTCAATAAGTATACCCACATTTTCAGTGCTGCATTAACACATTTATTTATTATTATAGCTTAAGTGTTACAATCCCCTTAATATAGTGTAATCATCAATCCCTTGCGTTATTTATACATGTGGTTATATAAATATTACAATTATATGCATTGTATAATCATACGTTTACGTTTACGTGCATGTGGAGAAGACGGTGTGAAGTACTTTTTATGGTGCGATATCGATGTGTAAATATAGCTGATGGTATATATAGTCAATAGATTACCGATATATATTATATCTATATTATATACATAGTATATACGATTGAAGGAATGTTTATAATGGAGTGATTTGAGAAACGTAACGATAATTATTAACTACGGTAAAAAAGAGAAAAACTTGCTCCACAGGAACCGAGTCAACCACGTTTCAACGACGCCAGTAATCCGATCCTTCAAACGCTCACGCGGCAAGGTTTGGAATTGGTGGAAGTGTTACGCGAAGCTGAACTACGAGGATTTTCCGCCGACGATATTCAAGTGGCTCTAGCTCAGGATCCGAGTAATCCGTTAGAATGGCTAAAAAACCAATGGCCACATCTTATCGAGACCGTTCAAATATTAACGACGACCCGTGGCAAAGATTTAGGTGAAGGCAATGACGTCGGTACTCTCACTCCACCAGAAGCTAAAGAGGTCTTGAGGTTGGCTAAAGGAGATATTTGGATTGCCGTTGCTACTGCTATTCAATTGCGACAGAGGAAGGTTCTCATTTTATCTTCCTGTATTTTTAATCGTATATCTCGTACAACAACAACCTTTTCACTTTAATTTCGGGAATACGCATTTTCCGTTTCAGTGCCAAAATATAATGGGTAAGGGGAATTTTTCGTTGAGCAGCGTCGTCGCTGCACTCGACCACAACGAAGGAAACGAAGATGCATCTTTGTTAGATTTACAGAAAGATCAGTTGAAACCGTTTTTAATGAGGATATGGGGTCCACCAACTGGAGTCGAGAATGAAGAAGCAGCACCCCTTGGAGGTCAAATTTATTTTTAATTTATTACTTTTTTTTCTACGATTAAGGGGGCTAGACACTGTTTTATCTGTACAATTTAATTCATTGTAATACAGAATCTATGTTAATCTATATAAATTAAGATATTGTTTTTTCAACATTTTCAGCATTGTGTTAGAAAAATTAACAAAATAGAACCATCAGAATCCTTGGTTCAGCAAAGCACCCAAAATCAGTGTTCGTACTCACTTACCGTAACGTTTATTTTTGACTTTTCATAGGATTTGACTAAAATTTTGAATAAAGTAAATGGAACATCGTTATACAAACATGAAATTAAATTTATCAAATAAAAAAATTTTACAAAATATTTTTTATTTTTTTAGAAAAATTTTTGTTAAACCATTGTTCTAAACTAAGTTAAGAAATTTTTTTTATTCTTTTTAAAAATAATCCTTATGATAAGTGAGTACGAACACTGATTTTGGGTCCCTCGGTGAACCAAGGATTTTTTTGGTTCTATTTTTTCAATTTTTCTAACCCAAATATACATAAAGACAATATTTATACATATATTCTGTATATTACGAATCGTAATTTACGATGAATTAAACTTTTAATTGAATTTTTTATTTTTATGAATTTTACGGGTAAAACTGTGTTACGATAACCCCCTGAATAGTATATATATATTATAACCAGAGCTTGAAAAATTTGCGGACGCTCAGGAAAATGGATATATTTTTAAAAATTGCAATAAATAAATCCCTCGGATAATTTCTTCGGATACTTTTATTCGAAAAAATGTCCAATAACGAATACTTTTTTAATATAAGTATTATGAACTTTAATATTGTTTAATATTGAGTAAAAGTACGAGTGCCGAAACGGTTTTTGACTATATATATGAATTTTAATAATTTTTGAGAAAATTAAAGAGCTATACCATTAACTTTTGTTCGCTCATAATAAATTAAAATTTTTTTTTATTAAATTAATTTTTTTATGCTTTATGTTGACTCTAATTATTAAATATGAGATAAAAAACTGATAATGTGAATTGTACGTAAGTTGGAACATTTAAAATAATTTTGTAGGTTAGTTATTAAAATAATATATTTGCAATACATTGTCGACACTTCAAGATGATTAAAATAGTTATTAGTTAATAAAAACTAGCAATAAGACATTTAAAAAATGTAAATAAATATAAAATATGTTAGTGTTAAAACTGTTCTACGAAATGTACAAAATATAGAAATATGTGCCAATTATGAAACATTTTTTCTTGTTGCTCCAATACTTATGGACATGAGAAAATGATGTACATATTTTGGAACAGTATAATTTATGAATACATTAGATAGACATTTGAATTTTAGTGTACATCATGTGAAAGTGTAGCTTATATACGTAATATTATGTTTGTAAAGCATAATGAAATATGTTTAAATAGCTTAAAACAAGACTTCGGAAATCAGCACTACTGACCCCATAACCTTCCAAATTATTTAATTTTCGACCGTTTTATAATTTGTTTTTCTGCCCTCCGGCCGGAAAGCGGCAACTTTCCGGCCGCTGCGCGAATTGAAGTTGCCGTTTTCCGGCTACGTCGAGCAGAAAAATAGTATACACACCTTGGCCAGTAAGTAAGAAAGCCTCAGATCACATGTTCGTCCACCTCGGCTTCGCCTCGGCCGACAATTACATGTGATCTGAGACATTTCTTACTTTACTGGCCATGGTATGTAATATACTATTTCTCGATTAAATATTGTTTACTTGCCTATATTTTTAAATCTGCATTTTTTAACTTATTCGAAATTTGATTTATTTTTTTCACTTATAAAAGACTCAAAGTTTTGTTAAAATATAATAATTTAACTATATGTTCCACAATACAGTACGTTCCGTAATAGGTACTTCAAAAATATTTAAATTTTGTGTTTTTCTTTAATGCAATCCTAAAAAAAGTATCCACGTTTCCCGAGCGTCCGGATACTTTCCAAGCTCTGATTACAACTGCACTGTTATGAAAGATGTTTCTATTTGCTCGAGATTGTTCGCACGAGCAAAGCAAATACAAATTAAAACCCTTCCCGCAATAATCTCATACTATATTTTATAGCACAACCTCAAAATTTGAAATGAGATTGGTATTTTGGTTATCGAGCTGTAAATTATATTTGGATTTTACGAAATAGACATGTATTTGTTTCCATAATTAAAAAATTGTATTTGTAAAGTATAAGTTTCACATTTTCATTCTTTGCAGAGCTATAATGCTATATTTAATTTATTTCATAAGTTATTTCATGTATTTCATAACAATACGTAATAATAATTTTCATAATGGAAATATAGTAATAAATAGAACAATTGTTGAACCCTATAAACAAAATAAATAATAATTAATGGGTTTGTCATACTCAACTTTTATCCTCCATATATTATCGCCTTTAATTATCGGCATATTGGTACCCAATATTAGTTCAACATTGACTTCTTCTTTTTTAAACCCACACTACTCGATGCAAACTCCGTTTTAAACTTTGGTTCGACTATCTCTTTTAAGTCGTTTAGGGGTAACAAGCGAATATAACAAAGCATCTATTTTTCAATATTTTCCTTTAATTAAGTATAAAAATGCTCATGGGATTCTAAAATTCTGGCTTTTTTCATATTTCTATATTACAAAACAAGTCCTAAAGTTTGAAAGATCCGTGATCCAAAGACAGTGACCTCTCCTTGTAAGTTATCATATTATTAACAATATTTATTTATTGTAAAAATTATATTTTATCTGGGAAATTGGTTGAATTCCAATTTTCCTTGCAAATCATAACTTTTTTTTAACTTTTCATAATTTAATTGAATATAATAATGTTCTAAATATTTAATAAAATTTCATATAGTTTATTGAAATTGCTTAATTATTTAATAATAATTATCTTTTCTATTTTTGGTTGTATCTCTTTAATATTTTGACCAAATATATCAAATATGTCAAAATATTTAACAAAATTATAAATTGTACAATATTAGACATTTTAATGTTCAAATTAATTATTTAAACATTAAATGTTGAATAAAATAATCTACTTTCCGTTGGGATTAAACCCCGTAAAATTCAAGCTGTTTCGGTTTAATTGTCTTAATTTTTGTGTCTCAAGTTTGTCACAGTACCAACACTGGATCGAACGTTCGAAATTAACGTCCGAAACCAACGTTGGCTAACGGATTGGTAAATTTTCTATCAGGATAAGAATTACAAAAATTTAATACTATATTTTAATTATATCGGTTTTTACGTGAGATTTTATGGCGATAAGGTATAGAGGGTAGAATTTGAGTATGACGGCCCCTTAAAAAATAATTAACTCATTTTGTAAGTATTACCAAAAGTGATGACGCATTGCGAAATAATTCGAAAACGAAAATTTCAGCAGGTCCCAAGGATAATGTCGCAGTCGTCGCACCACCTCATCAGCAGGATTTGGAGATAATCCAAGATAAGGAGGCGAAGAAACAGGTAATCCACAAAGCTAATCACACCGACGTACATACAGATTTTCAGCAGCAATTGGCCGCATTACGCGAACTCACTGCAAACTGGGAGCGTGAAGAACAAAATCACATACACCCAGAAGAGAATGATAATGCAATTCGTATTATTAATCAGTCGCCGGAGCTACGAGATGAAGTACAAATACTTAAAGATGTTTCTGAAAGTTTGGAAAAAGAATTACTGAGAATTACTATCGAAGCAGAAAATAAGAAATTAGAAAATCATGACATTCACCATCAAACTGATAAAAATGTGGAAAGTGTTGAAACCGAAACACCTATTTACGGTGTTAATAGTAATGAAGTAAATGTTAAAGACAGAGTTTATTCAGAAAAAGGGGAAAATGTTAATTTTAACTATTACGAAAATGTCGATATAAATAACAAGCAATTAAGTGACGCACAGTTAAATAATGCATTAAATGAAAACAGTAATAGTAATGAAATACCAAAGAATATTAAATCATCCGATAACAATAACCAAATAAACGCAGGCCCTGATTTGAGTATAGTTAACGATGAACGCACTAATGATGAAACTATGTTAAATTCAAATGTAATACTAAAAAATGAAAATATCGATAATAATAGTATTGATCAATCAAAGGAAGAAAACGTATCATCTGACTCAACTCGCGATGTTAATAATAGCGTAGTCATTGAAAATAAAGTAAATGTTGATAACAATACCAATCAAGAAAACGTAACAAACCAAGAGGTAAGTAATAATTCGATTCAGACAAATATGGAAACTTCCAGAAATAGTAATTCAGATCAACCAGCAACGGTCCAACAGTTAGTCACCGCAATGAAAATGTTACCTGACCAATTGTTAGGTCAACTTACCGCAGCCATAGAAATGCTTTCGCCCAAGAAACCGGAGAATAGCACTTTTGAAAATAATGCGCCTGGAAGTCAAGAACAATTAGAAAATAATATTTTGGATTTGCAAACTATTTCTGGGTCACTTGATATTTCGCAAGTGCACAAACCTTTGCAGATAGTACATAACCAAAGAGAAATAGCTAATGAAGCGAAACATGATAATGATAATTCTAATGTACCTCAAGTTAATGAAAATGCCAGCCTAAATTTAGAGTCAAATAATTTAAGTAGTGAAGGTACAATTATTTCTAATAATTTACAATTACTCAATAATAATAATGCGAATAAAGCAAAATTGGCGAATGTTAACTATCAAACCGATAGTACAGTCGATAATGTAAATGCATCGAATTCCAAAAACACTGAAGTAAAAGATGTCGTAAAATTACAAGATAATATTCAGCCTTTCGAGACAGTTATTTTGGAGAATGTTGAAAACACGATAACAAACACAAATATAGAACCACGAACGATTGATTCTGATTTACACGCTTCGAACGTACAGGAAACAACAAATATTGATTCTAGCAATCCGAAAGTTCCACAGTCAAACGTAACTATAATTCAAAATGAAGAAATAAAACCATTGGAAGAATTAAAAACAATAAACGAAAAGAAGAATGAAACATTAATTAAAAATGATAGTAACAATCAAATGGATATAACGTCAAATTGCATTAAAGTAAAAAACACCGAGGATTGTGAACAACTAAAAATTAATGGAGCGCAAATAGAAGTTCAAGCGACGTCGAACCTATCGGAGAAAAGGGTATGTATCAAAGAAAAAACAAATATCGAGAATACGGTTAATTTATTGAAAGAAGAAACCGAGCATAAATTAGATGTTAATGTTAGCAATGAAAATAATAAAATTTATGTTAATAATTATGAAATCGATGTATTAACGAAAGATAAAAATGGTTTAAATCAAAGTTTCGATGACTTATCTTCATCATCTGAGGAATTTTGTACAGTACGCGAAGACATTCTTTACGACGATTTTAGTACAGTACAAAAAAGTCAAACTATAATTGATTGTGATAGTCATGATCATTTGACGGAAAAGATAACGGGTAACAATAATTTAATCACTGACGAAGAAGATTCATCCATAAAATCAGATACTCACAATTCATCCGAAGATGCGGTAATGACTAACGCAGTACTAATTTTATCACCGCTAAAGCAATCATCCAATGAAAACTTCATGCATATATCATCAAAGGTAGTCAAGTTGAATACAAAAAATAATAAAGAATTATCAGTAAACACTCCCGAAAATTTTAAAACAGATATAAAATCTTTCGAAGAACCTGATAATGTGGAAAGCACAACTAAATTAGAATGTAGCACGGAAAATGCAATTAACTCTGATGGTAAAGAAAAAAAGAAAACTTCCCTTTATACAATTCTCACGTGTATACCAAATTTCAATACGCAAACCACATCTGAATTTAGTTCGGATGATAATCCTGTTTTTCCTGAACTTTGTTCGGATTTCACGGAATTAAATAATGAACAATCAGATTTGTCCTCTGTAAGTCAGTTTAAACCGATTCGTAGTTCCAGTACCGAAGAAGTTAATTTATCTGTAAATAGCTCATTTGATGTTTTCGAAATAAAAATTTCTGAATCAGCCATGATAACAGTTAGGGATTCTGCTCCAAAGAATAAAGAAATAATTAAAACACTTCCGTTGGTTCAATTTGGAAAAGTTCACGTAAACGAATCAATAAATAAAACCGTGTCTACTTCCAAGAATTTTGTTCCAAAAACAAATGCGCAACATAAACAAATAATTGCGAACAGTACAAACATCGCAAATCAACAAAGGCAAATTAACAAATTCAGACCGAGATCGCCAGTTAAAAAAGTAATTATTGGTAGACGATCGCCTATAAAATATCTTAAAAAAGGATCCATTATCCAAAAAAACAGTTTAACAAAATGTAAAAGTCCACCGAAGATAGTAGGTAATCACAATAAATCAATCGGTCGTTTATCTCCTATAAAGCAATTGTTCGAAAGAAAAAAAATCATTTCTAAGATACCTAGAATGCAAAATTGTAATATAAAATGTGATTCTAAAGTGAAAAATATGAATACTGTACAAAGTAAAATTCAAAATCACCAAAAGTTATCTACGAGGTCTACAAAAATATTCTCTCCTTTATTGAGAAATACAGTAAAGGCAATTAATGTAACCAAAGGAGTGCAACAAAAAGTTGAAAAGAATGAAAAGAGAAACAGTGATCTCGTCTATCCATCTAGAATACCCATACTTAAGGGTAGGAAACGTGTTTCATCTCAGACAATTGCAAATACTTTAAGAAAACAATTTGATAGTGCCATAATAAAACCTAATATTACATTTAATAATTCACAGTTTTTGAACTTTCAACGTGAAAATCTATCAGCAAATCCTAACAAGGAAACCGATCCACAAATACTTCCCGATGTATGTAAAAATACAATTAAAAGTGATAACAAAAATATTAAAATCGAAAACAAAGAGGAGGAGGATTTGTGTAACGAAGACGTATGTTGCAAGAACGAAGAAATGGCGACAGAAATTATAAATACAAATGAAAATGTACATTCCGATATTCACGAAATAATTGATAAAACTATTGTTGATAAGAAAATTCTTGATTCTGAAAAAGTATACGCGACAGAAATGAGTGAGAAACTAGAGATACATTCATCCGAATATTGTAAAATTGATAATACAATGGATATTGTTGAACCAATAAGTGATAAACTGAAAGAAAATGTAAAAAGTGAAAAGGATGAAGAAGATGAATCTTATAGAGAAGAAGAAAAAGAGGAAGTAGAAGAAATGAGTAGTGAAAGTGAAGAAATGGAGGAAGAAGCCGAAGAAAATGAAAGTGAATCTAATGAAAACGAAACTGAAGAAGAAGAAGAAGTAGAATCTGAAGAAGAGGAAAATGAAGAAATAGTGGAAGAATCATACTCCGAAGAAGAATCACTATTATCAGTGGAAAGAAGTAGCAGCGAAGGAACGGAAGAGATCATCGAAGAAGCTTCTTACGATGCGAGTTCTGACGAAGTAGAAGAATTAAGCGTTGACGAAGAAGAAGAAGAAGAAGAAGAAGAAGAAGAAGAGGCAATCTCTGAAGAATCCACAAACTTATCAAACGTCGAGAAAATGTTAGAGAAAACTTTGAATCGTATTAAAGCTGAACTTTCGGACTACAGATCTACAGATGATGAAACTAGTGAAGATGGTTTGCGAAAGAAGCCGGATGTTGATAAATCAGAATCAGAAACTTTTGATACTGTAGCTGTTGAAAGTCCAACAAAACCCACAGGACCATCAATTCCTGAATCAAATGAGAAAGACGTGAGTAACTCGCACCAGACCGAGGTTAAAGAAGATACGAAGGTCGAGGAGAAACCGAAGAAACGATTCTCAATAGTAGCAAGTTACATCGAACATTTTGAAAGCGATCGGAAACCTCGTCCACGGTTGAAGAAGGAATTGAAAAAGGAGGAAAAGAGCGGAGTATCCAGAACCGAGAAGGAAACTACTCCCATGAGTGAACGGGAGGTCAGTAGCGTGCAAATTAAACGACACTGTCAAGTCTGATTGTTGACAGACCAATGTCTACAACAGAGCTCGAATGCAAAAACAAAAAACAAAAATAACATCGTTTTGTTGGTCGATATTGTTGCAAGTAATATGTCGTAACACACCGAAAGGGAAGTAGAAAATTTCTGTCGGGATTGAAGAACCAAAAATTCATTGACCCATTAGTTTTCTTTTCTCCCGTTCATGTTTTTTCGCATTATGCAATAATACTAGATTAAGGAACCATTCATTATTCACACTATTAATCTTGCCACTTACAAAAATCATAATGCAATTATTAATGATAAAGGTGAGTACATGTAAACATTTGTTCAACTAACTTATTAATTCATGTCGCTCCTGTACATGATTAATCTGGTCGATAATATATTAAATAATTTTCCGAAAATGATTTGTCAATCAATTTTTTAATACATTAATATTTATTATATTATATGTATATTCAGTTGACCGTACAATAATTATAAAAATAACTATACATTCGAGTGTTAAATTCGAAAATCATTTTCGTTACGTATAAATTTTTGAATGCCACTTCTGGATAATAATTTGTAACATGCGATGAGCTCGATTTTAGACGTTGGTGATTTTTAGTTATCCTTGAATTTATCATTATTTACATTTTATTCCGCATGATCCTCATGTGCATATACACATTTCATCGTTCATCATGTTTCATAATTCATTTTGCTCGCAACTGCTACCAATAAACTAAAAAATTACCATACAAATTCGTAAGAGAAGATAAATAAAAAAATTTTTTATACACATAGCATATAATTTTAAAAAAATATATTTTACCTTCATTTTTCGAATTTCGATACACAAATTGAAAACCGTAATACGACATTATTTCCACTTATTTATTTTCATCATAATTTGTTTTAATTATCAAGGTTTTTTATACAAGTGCATAAATCGACGATAACAGTAAATTATAATGTAATTTTTACTTATTTTGTAAATATTTCAAAATTATATTTATTAATTAGTATATATTAGTGCAGTCTTAGATACAAGTGTCCAATGTTTGAAAGACCTAGTTTTTCTATTTGTACGATCCATTGGTATACCCTAAGATGTCGTTTATTTCACAATAAATACAACAACGCATTTCGCACTTGTCTTTACAGAGAGTCGCCAGACGATTACTTGCCGAGGGAAGAGCTTCGAGCTACGAAGAGGCCGAAGTAGCAGCAAGTTTGCTATCCCTTAAATTTAACGATGAGGAGGCTTTGCACGCGGCGAAACAGTGCACAACCGTTGAAGCAGCTTTGACATTTTTACAACAAGAGTGCGAACTTTGCACTGGAAGATTTGCTATGAGTCAGGTACTGGTCATTCATTCATTACAAATTAACACCGTGTGGTTCATACACTAAATTATTACACTTCTACAGTCGTGTTTGTTTTTCAAAGAACAATGATATAAGAAATATTCGTCTGGCGCGTATAGTCAAATACCTATTTTAGTCCAAATTTTTCTTCCGCAGATGGTATCGATGCTCAGATGCACGCACCGATGCTGTAACGACTGTGCCAAAAATTATTTCACTATACAAATAAGCGATCGCAGCATCACCGACGCGGTTTGTCCATTTTGTAAGGAACCAGATTTGCGAGAGGCTAATGAAGACGAAGTACTCGAATACTTCAGTATACTCGATATTCAGATGAAGACACTTTTGGATCCCCCGATTCACGAGCTCTTCCAACGGAAACTCAGGGATCGTACTTTGATGCAGGATCCTAATTTCAAGTGGTGTGTTCAGGTAACACTCTCTTATCGCAGTATCTTCAACAATATTTACCTAGAAAGTGTGAATTGGCTACAGTATGCTTTTTAAACGTGTAAATCGCGATGATTGCAAATGTAAGGTTCGTTTTATATAAATGCCGCGCATGAATACAAGATTCTATATATATAATCGATTAATGGTTCAAAGTTAAGGAATTTTAACAATCACTATTCTTCATTTGAGGACATTTTTTTAACATTTATCATTGCAAGTACGTACTATTAAAGATTATTGATCGTCATATTCATTGTTTAGTGTTCCAGTGGCTTCTACGCTGACCCTAATCAAAAAAGACTGATTTGTCCAGATTGCAGATCTGTAACTTGTGCCTTTTGTCGCAAACCAGTCAGTATTATTACGTACCTTAAATAATCACCCAACTCCTATTGATTAAGTATACGTTTATTATAATTTAACGTTGTTGTTGTTTACATTTACTTACCGCAGTGGGAGAAACAACACGAAGGTATAAGTTGCGACCAGTTCGCTGCTTGGAAAGACGAAAATGATCCGGATAACCAAGCTATAGGATTAGCAAAGCATTTAGCGGATAACGGAATTGATTGTCCTAAATGCAAATTTAAGTATTCTCTATCGCGTGGAGGTAAGAATCAGTGAATACATCGGTGCATCTCGTAAATTGCGATCGGATAATTTCGATTATTAACGAGAGGAAACGTATTTAATTATACTCGACAGGTTGTATGCACTTTACCTGCAGCCAGTGCAAATACGAATTCTGTTGCGGTTGTGGAATGAAATTCGTTATGGGGGCTAAATGTGGAGTTAGTGCTTATTGCGCGAAACTTGGACTTCACGCCCATCACCCGCGCAATTGCCTATTTTACCTGAGGGACAAAGAACCTGGACAGCTGCAACGGCTGCTCACGGAAAATGGAGTGAGCTACGACACTGTAGGTCCGGCTGGTCAACGCAGGTGTCGAGTTCAATTGCAAAAGGAATCGCCTGCTGGTGTCGTTGATGCCGTGTGCAACAATGACGTTGTCGATGGTCATGCTGGGCTTTGCAGGTACGACCACCTAACTTATTCTCTTGGTCTTTCTACTTTATATATACAATTATCCGTTACACAGACTTTACCATTATTCAATTTACATGATAAGGATATTGATAAATTCTTGATAATACTTGTCTGTCGATCAATTATTTATTTCTGTATAAATTAGAGGAACGCATCTCTCTAAAACCCAGGTTCAGTGAAAAGTCATTACAAAAGAGTCACATTTCGCTCTTACAACTACAATAAATATCCATCATTTAGAACTCGTAAAAAGAGTAATAATTTAATAAATTTATTGGAAAAAAATCTGTAACGGTGTTGCGATTCCTATAGATATTCTGTGAATTTTTTCTGATTTCATTTATTGATAGATTAGCGAGATTTTTGGGCAGCCTTTATTCATTGTATTATAGTTATATCATTGTGTTATAGTATTGAATACGTAATTAGTAATGAATTGACAGCGGTTTTTGTTAATAATACGAAAAATACTAATTTCCACTATTTTCTTAAATATTTAATCTTTTCACTGGTGCAACCTTTTTTACTGTACGTGCCAAAAATGGTAGGATAATAAACTAAAGAAATTATACGATTAACTATGAATAAAGGGCTTTTTGGGGACGCAGAATCGATTCTAATGATTATGTTTGCGCCATTTTGAATTTTTTAATTCTGACCTTAGATTCGTAATCAGCAATCCCCAAAACTCTTACACACCGAATTTCAAATGAATTGGTTGAAAATTGCAGCAGTTATTCAATTTGATCATATATGATACATCGCCAGTTGTGGCACACCTTTTTTTTGATCATATATTATACATTGCCAGTGAAAGGGTTAAAGAATTTTTCACCTTTTTTTAGCAAAACGCATTAGTGTATAGTAAGTGCGCTTAGAGGTATTAAAAAAAATACGTATATGCATGTATGAAAGTGCATTATTCGACAATATAATAATTCAGACAGTCATAAGTGCGGTAATATGAAAAAATTAGTTTTTTTATTTATTCATGAAATGTTAAAAATTTTTGGCGAGGCGACAAAAATCATCGTCTGAATAAACGTCTTCTCCAAGCGATTTTTGAGTTAACGTGTTTTCCAACCGAATTTTGAGTTAACGATTTTTCCAAGCGATTTCTGAGTTAGAATGTTTTTATACAGAAGCGACGATTTGGTGCAATTAAGAAAACCGCGACCAATTAGTTGGCACGTAGCTTCCTCAAATTAACATATCGATCCTGTGTGTAATATATTACTCAAATATAGTATTATTCAATTATATAAAATTTCTAAAAATATTTCCTTTTCTTATTGAAATTTATATAAGTATTTATTAATTATTGTTATTAATTCTAAATAAAATTAGAAAAATATACAAAAATTTAGTAAGATAAATTTCTATTTATAATTTATAAATTAAATTAAAAAAGAATTATAATACAACTGTTTATTTTTCAGATAAAATTTACGTATATCGAGATAAAGACTGCTAATAAATATCGGAGCGAAAATATAATTTATTTAACTGATTAATTTTCAAAATATAAAATAATTTAAAAAAATCATTTTTTTAAATAACAAAAAACTAATAGAGATAGGTCAATCCAAAATCGAGCGGGTAGATTTTTTTTATTCTCTATAAAGTACATTTAGTCTGATTAATAAAAATTAATGATATAATCAAAATTTTGGAAAAATTAATTTTTCAAAAATTGAATATTGTCTTTAAAAAAAATTATTTGGGGATATATAACCAAAGTTTTTTCCGGAATTCGGAAACTGAAAAGTAAGCTACACACGCAAGCTGAGCGATATTGACCGAGTAGTTTCGAAAATACGGCGGTATACGTACATATCCACTCACACACACACACATCCATACAGACTATTTGTAAAAACACGTGATTTCGACTCTTGACATGTTGAAGAAACAAAATAATTTGTCGAAATGTATAAAATTGCGATAAAATTCCTGATTGTTTAATTATAAAGGTATTGAGGATGTACTCTATTAAAAAATGTCTTGTGAGATCTCACATCCCTCCTGGGGGTTGTTATCATTTAAAAAGTGACTCCCTATACTAAAAAATGAATTTATAATTATTTGGTAAGTTCAAGTAGCGTTCCGATTAAAAAGTCACATGAGATTTTGGTAGATCTTACATATATGTATTTTTAATAGGGTAGAAATTAAATTAAGAATAAAAAGTAAAGAACGGTTGAAAAGAATAAAGACTCGCAACGGAGTGGAATTATTGCGGTCACTCTAGAGAAACTCGTTCACTTTTTTATGTGGTGATAGTAACGCATAGATCGCTCTCTTGTAAAGATCAATAACTTAAATCTCGAAGGAGCACAAATTCCGTTCCTGGGTTTTCGAGAGATCTCTTGTAAAATTGAGAGTGTGAATCGCGATGACATGTACACCTGTACGATACCTATAAAATGATCGATATAAACGCACCCAATACGGGTGAGCTCGCAGGAGTCACTACATCGAATACCTCGTGCGTGAGATACGCGACCGAGGATTAGAGCCGTTGAGCCTGTTGTCGATCGATGATCTCGAGACGTGCATCCTAAGGGGTGGTTTAAAACTCCCAGCAAATTGGTACGGTCGTGATCCGGTCGAGTACCGTGAGGACCTCCTCGAGGTAAAGAGATGCTTGTAGTGATCAGAGGCGCTTTAAAAGTGGTCGTACTTTTCCCCGCAGGCAGCATTACATTGAGTATCTGGCAGGCCTGGTCCTCAAACGGAGACTCGATCCAGTCGGTATCTTTGACTTGAACGACGCTAGGCAGGAGTTGCGCCGACGGGGAAAAGTCCCACCTGCTAAGAACCAGGAAATGTCCGAGCAAGATTACCTCGACGCGTGCATTCAGGTGAATTTTCCTATATCCATGCGGTAGAGGCATCTTTCTTGCCCTCTTCGTTCAGGCTCGAACTTTTTTACATTTTCGTTTTCCGTTTTCCGTTTTCCGTAACGTCACGCGTCTTTTGTATATCGATGCATCTCTAAATTTTGATTTATTTTTATCTTTTCATTTCGGAGCCAAGAAGATGCGTTTTCCTTGTTTTTAGTTCAAAACCCGTCTTTTTCCTTGTATATCCAGTACATAGATGATTTTCCTTTCATTAAAACTTTAATGTTCCTGTATTGCTTTACTAATTCGCATTTTTACAATGAAACATTTAGATTACTTAATTCACCTTTCGCATACTAATACTAACCGTATTATTTTCCCAAATAAATCAATATTCAATATTATTACAAAATTAATTTATTACAACACTGCGAATAGGAAAGTGTCAGACCTTCAAGTGATTCGGTTCTTAAAACATAAAAATGTTCTATCTAGAAATCCAGATTTTTAGACTTTATTTACAATTATAGCTGCCACTAAAGCAGATACGCTAAAAATATGGATTTGGAACAAAGTTATAAAAAATAACAAGAATATGATGAAATTTTCAGAAGAATTATAAGCGAATAAAGTGAAATAATTTTTTCATCATTTTTTGTGGCCGAAGACCTGACATCGACGAACTCTCCTAGAACTCTCTGCGCAGCTTATTTTATACTTTTTCATTTTCACTCACTATACATTTAGATATTAATTTATTGTGATTTATTTTTCGCATACATAGGCTACATCAACTGTTTATTTGCATAAATATCGCACGTTACCCTCGCCGTAATCTAAGATTTAATTAATCCTTCTCTTTCCTCATTTCAGGTTGTACGGAAGGAAATTCCACTGGAATAAATCAATATTTATATATACAAGGATATATGCATTCAAGTTTTATGACCACAAAGCAAGTTTGAAATTTCGTGATATTCACCAAGCTTGTCCATTCATTATACATAATAATAAATACATATTTATTTATTCTATAAGATTAAATTTTAAAATACATACCACAACACACATTGTAGATAAGAAGCAGATCGATACATTTTTTCTTAGTTAATAAAGTTCTTTGGAAAAACCAAAGAGACTACTTTCTTATAAACATTTTCCATATATTATCCTCGCATATAAGTATTCCTTTCATTACAGTAGTTTAATGGAATGTTGATAATGGGATTAAAGAAAACAAAGAAAAACTATTTTATATTAGGTGAAACCAAATCGTCCTTGCTCTTCAATTGAGCATTCTCGGTCACTGTAATTTATATTTCCTTTTAATACCATTTTTTAATGTATATCGTTTTTTTTTTAATTTAGCTAAATAACACTAAAACAAGGGAGAACGATGTCTTCGTTTCCCATAATTTTCCATACTTATTTATTTAACTAAAATACTTCTAGATTTAATCATTTAAGTTTTTCCTTATTAGCTATAGGTCGGTCAAACGATGACAATTGTCCCTGACATTTCTTTAATGAAAGATAATATTTCATAATTTGATAAAAAAAATACCTTGATTAGAGACATACAATAATTTAACATGCAGTTTTCTTACGAATTAAAGTACTTGGCGTTACACTGCACCCTTGTTTCTTTCATTTATTTTTTTATCGTTCAAATTCTTTATTCTATAATTCTTACTTAGAAACGTACAGAACGTATAGATTTCTAAGAGCGCCAAATACAAAAGAACAGTAATGGTTTTATATTTATTAAATCATTAAAATCATAATTATACGACTTATGAATTTTCCTCGTAGATCTTTACATATAGTTATATGTGTAATTATATATCTTTCCTTATTTATAAAATATATTTTTCAACTTTAATGATCAAATACTTATTAAAACGCGTAACTTAAGAGAACTGATAAAATTGTAGTCCGACATATTTTAATTTCATCAAGAAACATATTTTTGTATTATTTTTAACAAAATTTGTTATGGTACACTTTATTTAGATTACTAAAATAAAAACATATTGTTATTGTATTATAAACAATGAGTTTATTTATTCTTACTTAATAGATACATCATGATCTAACCTTATACAGCGTCACAATCAATATATTGTATACAATTCATTTTTTCTTTTATATAAAAAATCGATTTAACAATGATTATAAATTGATTCACAGAAATAATGTAAAAATATGTTCATAATATATGTACACTTCGAACTAAAAATCATTACACTTTATAAATACATTATAAAATATTATTTTCCTACATTTACTCACATCATTATAAAGGGATATCAAATTTTTCCATTCAGTTTATCACAAAATATATAAATTTCTTTTTCATTTTAAAATATGAGTACATTATTAAGACGCAGTACCCGAATTTCAAAGGTTTACAAATTTGAATCTAATAAATATATGTATAAGTTTATTAAATATTATAAAGCTAAAAAGAAAAAAACTTGAAACAAGTTTTTCTGTACTCAGGGTATTACATCTTTTTAATTCACATGATTGTAAAGTAAAGTATAAAATTATTACTACCTAGTGAGTACCGGCCGTTTGTTGTTTTCAAATTTTACATGCTACTACAGTAAAATTATGCTAAACAATTAATATCTTTGTAATCGTTAGTAGCCAGTCAGCAATTAGAATTAAACACTTCAAATCAAATATATAAAAAATAATCTATGTAAAAAGAAAAATTAGAAGAATTTGTAGAAAAAGAAACGACAACAAGTTTTTCTGTCTTGCATTTGCATATTGAGCTAATTATTTTCTAATTACTGATTAATTACTAAGGTTAAGATAGTTAATTTGTTTGAGATTTACTACTATTATTATAAAGAGACAATCTTCCATCACCGTCAGAAAAGAACCTACGTTTTGGAATTCGTGACCTCTCTTAATAAGTACAATAAATGTAATAAAAAATATAGAAAAAAATATTTTAAGTATTGAAAAATCCGTTTATAATAAATTTAACAGTCAATTTTCCTAAGTTGTAGTGGTCGTATTATTTATATAATCTTGAATCTGTAATCTTTTTAAAGCTTCTACATTAGATCCTTCATCCGAATCGTTATCACTAAGCTGCGAAGGTGACAATGCGCAACCTTTGTCTAAATAAGCTTTTAATTTTCCTACACTAGCTAAAATTAATCCTAAAAATGGTGGTGATGGTTTCAATGGCCTTGATAAATATTCTGGATGAAATTGCGTTGCAACGTAATAATTGTGCCCTTCCAATTCCACAATTTCCATTCTGATATTTTCTTCATCGTGACCTACAAACTTTAATCCTTTGGCTTCTAAGTCCTTGACATATCTTGGATTGACTTCATATCGATGTCTATGCCTTTCATATATTGTTTGAGCATTTCCATAAAGTTGTCTTAACACAGATTTCTCAGTAGTGAAACAAGTAGGTCTTTTTCCTAGTCTCATTGTTCCACCCATATCTCCTTGATTATGTTCAGGCATTTCAATAACAACTGGATCTTTCGTACATGGATCAATTTCTGCACTATTGGCCTTTTCAAGTTTCAGTACATTTCTAGCAAATTCAATTACTATTGTCTGTAATCCTAAGCAAATTCCAAGTAGAGGTTTGTTATATTCTCGACACCATTTACATGCTTCAATTTTTCCATCTATTCCACGTTGACCAAAACCACCTGGAATTATGACACCATCTGCACTGCAAAGTTTTTCCCAAGCTTTGTGATAGGATACAGGATCCACTTCTTTAGTTTTAATTTCTAAATTCACAGCTTCAAGAAATGACAAATTCAGTTTATAGCCAACTTTAATTGATGCATGTTGCAGTGCCTTTATTACTGAAGCATATGCATCTTCTAGTTTTGTATACTTACCAACTAATACAATATTTACATCTGCAATAAAAAAAAATATTGTTTTTATTTAACTTTTCACACAAATTTATATTTATATTAAACAAATATTTCAATAGTTATGTGATTTACATACTTTTATGCAAATGATCTATGCGTTCTGCAAGATTTCGCCATGTATTCATAATTTGAACTGGAAGGGGCATTTGTATATTTAATTTCAGTCTTTCATTCAAGTATTCAATAATCCCTTGTTCTTCCATTAATAAAGGAACTCGATATATTGATGAGAGATCATGAATTGTTATAACTTGTTCAGGTGCCACATGACAGAAATTTGATATTTTTTCCTTAATCGAATTTCCTATTGGCTTCTCTGACCTGCAAATAATTAAATCTGGTGATAAACCAAGACCTCGTAATTCTCTGACACTGGATTGAGTTGGTTTGGTTTTGGCTTCTCCAGTTGACTTTGGTAATGGCACAAGCGAAACGTGAGCACAGCAAAAATTTTCTCTTTTTACTCTAAATTGAAACTGTCGAAATGATTCCACAAATGGCATTCCTTCAATATCACCGATAGTTCCACCTAATTCTACTATACAAACTTCTGGAATTTTACCGTCACTGGTTACAGATTGCGATGCTACCTTTTCAACCCATTCTTGAATGGCATCTGTGACATGTGGTACTACCTGAACAGTTTTACCAAGGTAATCTCCTCTCCTCTCCTTCCTAATAACATGCTCATAGATTTTACCTAATAAATAAAAATATACATTATTAAATTATTGTCAGTGTTTTATATTACACAATTAATATGTTATAAATAATATGATTGAATTTTAACTTAATAATATTTCTCTTATCTAGCTAATTAAAAAAGCTAGTTTTTCTACCCAATTAACATTATTGTCAATTAAAGCTAGTCATTTAGAAATTATTACAAAACAATTTACCTTTTACAAAAATTTTACTGATAACACTAAGTTTACATTGATAACAATCTATGACTATGAGATTTATAATTAGAGTACTTGTGATCTAAATTATTTATCTTTAAAATATTCAAATTTATCATTTACCAGTAACATATTGAATTAGTTGCATATACAAGGGATGATCAATATAATTTTTTAAAATTTAATTAAAAAAGAAAATTACACACGGTTTACTCTAGTGACTAAAATTTTAACAGATATTGATATACCTATTAATAAATTTTACTTGATTTAAAAATTAATTTTTTAATCAATAAACAACTAATTAATTATTCATTATAAAAATATTTTTATATTCACCACCAATAGTAAAATGAATTTAAAATTAAAATTAATAATAATTATGAAAATGTAAGCATACAATGAAAAATAAAGTCTGACACACAGATTTTAAATTGTTTAAACAGGTGAGAGTTAAAAATAATGTTATCTAATAATAGATTAATGGATATATTAACAAATTATAAAATGACCAGGAGGAACTTTCATTTGTTGGCAGAGTTAACTACAAAATCACATTGTTGGATAATTATATATTACAAGTAAAAAAAGCAAATTGTTGCAACCACCAGTTATCTTAAATAATCCAAATTTTCATGTGTCTTTGAACAACAAAGGTACACCTGCAGTAACTGGGAATGAAAATATTGAAAAATAGGAAAAGGATAGGTATTATAGAAGAAAAATATTAGGAAAATCGATGAAAATAAAGATTTAAAAGATGAATTGGCAACTGCACTCTCGGAATTCATACTAATATTATAAAAAAAAAAGATAAACATTTGTTGAGAAAAAGAAGAAAATGATAATGAGAGACCGAGTGACTAAATAAATGGTAATATTTGTAAAATAAAGTAAAAATTGACCTGTAGTAATGTTATTATCCTTGTGTAAAACGACATCGAGGAATCTCTCGTAGTTGCCAAGGTCGAGGTCGACCTCACCGCCGTCGTCGAGTACGTAGACTTCGCCATGCTCGTAAGGTGAAAAAGTGCCAGCGTCAATATTAATGTAAGGATCAATTTTAATCGATGTCACGTGGATCCCGCAGGATTTAAGTATCGTGCCGAAACTACTGGCGATCACACCTTTACCCACGCCGCTGATCACGCCGCCGGTTACCAGAATGTACTTCATTTCGTTTATAATGAGAAAGACGCGCGACGAAACACGTGGTAAAACTCCTCGCACACCAACGGAAGACAAGACGACTCGGTCTCGCACGGCGCGCTATGCTATATAATTTCGTCTATACTATACTATTTTTTTCTCTCTTTCTCCGCTTATTTTTGACGCGCCGCCGCGAGAGCTCGTTCACTACTGCCAACGCGACGACGAAAACCGCGGGTATACTACAATCATTACAACCGATCGTTACCTACGTTTTTACATTCCCCACGTTGTTGCTTCTGCTTCGTTTCGATAACAATAATAATAAGTATATTACGTTGTACGCACGTTCGAACTTCGAGTTTGGAGTACGGAAGTTACAGCTGTTGATACTAGGTGCCGCCTGTCGTACCTCGGCGTCGGCACTCGGCTAAAACTATACGTTTTCACTTTACACACTTCAAGAAGACGTAATATTACATTTTCAATATTCAAAATGTTATATTAGTCAGATTTTTTTTCACTTTTTATTTAATTCATCCCGATTAATATTCCGTTATTGCAGAACAATTATTTTTTACATTGTTGTTTGTTTCGGTAAATTTAAAATTATCTATTTTGTTTATATATATATATAATTAAATTCGAGTATCTATTCGCTCGAGGCGAGTAATAAAAAAAGTGATCGAGCGGATTTTTCCAGTTCGTCACGTGTGAAAATTGAGATAAGTTTATGTATGTTAGTATATTGTAATCGGAAATGAAATAAAGAAAGAAAGAAAAAAAAATCCGGCGCACGCATTGTTGCTTATTGGACCAACAAAAAGTTGCACGTAACATAGTTTATTCGAGACAAAATAGGTTTTGCAATAACTACTACATCCTCGCATATTTCCATTTTAACTAGTAAATTTAATTTACTCAAATTCAACGTGTTTTTGCACATATTTATAATTGTAATTAATTAATACAATTAATATACTTATAATTATGATTAATATACAATAAATATATATATAGATTTATGAGTGCCATATCCTGATCAGAATAATACGAATTGAGAAAAATGAGTTGTTTGAAAATTTGCGTAAAAATTACGACATACTTACTGTGTTCTTTGAATGATATAAAAAATAGTGACATAAGCAGGGTCATTGTCCGATTGCGTTGGCGACATAATCGACACCCTCGCAATCCTGCTACCAAAAAAACGCCTTCTTTGCAAAAACAAAAAAAAATAAAGACTCATGAATATTCCGATCAATGTTTCGTGCAGATATAATTATTTTATTTATAATGGCGTATCTTATGTATATATAGTGACTCTATCATTATGGATATATCAATATATATTGAATAGATATATTTGGTAGTGTCGATGTTTCTTTTTAACGATATGCATTATGATTATGATTTACATTATGAAAAAAGAAGTATACGTATAGCAAATAAGATTTTTTTGTCATAGATAAAGTACCTATGTATTACACATTCGCGCAGTAAATATAAAAGTAAGCAAAACTGGAATCGCTATTAGCTAACGTAATATATGTCATTATTAGTAACTGCATATATATAGATAAATGTAATTTGAAGGAGAACGTTTTCGGTAAAAGTATATGCACGCATCAAGTATATATACCATCTATCTAGACTAAAACTTGTCAAATAATTTCTATTTAGGTATATATATGTAAGACAAATTTAAATAGCAAGGAATTTAATAAGTTTTATTTTATTAACCCGTTGACTGTAGGCGTATATAAATTAAATAAAGAAAGAAAATAGCTAATATAATTACGTTTAATCGTATCTACGATAATTAATGGGTTGTCGGACCCAAATTACAGGAACCTGCACCTTTCAACTCAAAAATTATAACTAAAATATTGCATTAAAAATTTGAACAAAATTCATACGGATAGCTGAAAACGTAAGGAAGGGCTTGACGGTTTAATGTTTTAATGAAAAAACATTACTTAAATATTAATTGAGTAAACAATATTTGGTCGGTAATTATTAGTCAAAAAAAACATAATTTTTCAACCCAAACATCGTGATCAAATTATCGATTTAAAAATCTCGAAAAATTTGGGTATATTATTTAAAACATGCCTAAGGGCTTGACGTTCGGCGTCTTTTAAAAACTTTATTTATTTGTTTATAAAAAAAAGTACAAAATTACCATTTTCTGGGTCCGGAAAACTACAATTTATTCGTCAAAAATATAACATTATTACTTTTCCACTCTATATAAGGCGAAATAAAGTACACATCGATTATAAAATTACCGTGTAGTCTTTAGTAATGAAATGGCAGACTGTTATAATTCGATAAATTACTAGAAAATCTATATTGAAATTTGATTGGAAATTAATCATTTTTACTAGAGTTTTTCTAATATTTATAATATGAACTTAGTCACGTGCCTTCGATATTTTCGGACATTCTTTATGATTTTGTTATGAAATACTATATGAATCCACATATTTCTATATAGAATATTACAGTATTTCACGAAAGAAGAAATTAATAATCATATCTTTTAATTAAATACATATATCATCTTGTCTTTCGAACTTACACAATGATGCTCAATTCCAATAAATATAATATCTGTATTCCTATAATGATAAAATAATGCATATAAATCCTAAATATATTAAGCGCAATTTGTTTTTTATAGAATTAAACAGAGCAGTAAAAGAATAGAGTGTATAAGTATACACTTGGAGTGTGTACACCTATATACGCAATTCATCTGTCTGTACAGCTTTAATTGTAGAAGAAAAACGTATATACCTATGGAATTTATTATTATTAATTAGAGCATAAACAGTTTGCATTAAATTCACTTTGTATTTTCTTGGATTCGCGGAAGGAAAAACGACGCGATGTATATAATTATATGTCTCTGTATATACACGAATCTCTGAATAAATACGTATCCGGTATTACTCAAAGCCATTCCGACCTACGCAAAATTTGTCTATATTTTTTAAGTATCTTTAAGAAATTTAACGACCTTTGAATGATCATAGCGTTTACAATTTTTTTAGTTTCGTCTTTCTTTTATTTGATGAAATATCATTGCTAAAAAGTATATATTGGTAATGATCCTGCATTTGGATCGAGTGTTTATCGTATCGGTTGTTTTTTCGTATATACACGGTTGCGGATTACAATATTCCGGCGTTTTACGCGACCCTGTGTGTATATATATATATATCTATAGGTTTTTCTATGCCTTTTGTGTTGATCTGTTGTCAACGACTGGTATTATGACAGTCACGATCTCGTGAACAAAATACAATTGGTAATTCGATAATTAAATCGATTGTCTTGTACATGCAGTAACCGAGATTTTTCAAGATTTCGTGACTACAAAGATTTCGAGTGGTATAATTCATTCGGATGTTAGCTAATAAGAGATTAAATTTTGAATTATAGATCGTCCCATCTTTCAATTTATTTTTCATCTTGCATTTTCATCGTTATTATTCCGTTTATTCGTTCATTTTTAATTTTATTATTATTAATAATAACTACGATATGCATACAATTCATTATTATTGCAACAATTGTCTCTATCTCGTATGTTATATGTGATCGCTCTTTTTACCCTCTCTCGATCTAAATCGGTATCCTTATATATGTTTATTGGAAAATAGTAATTTTTTATATGTAATTAGAACATCAAAATAGAAACAAAAAATAAAATAAAAATAAGAACGATTTAATTAATAAAAAATAATAACGTAATAATAACTTTTAGAAATAATTATAAAAAATTAAATTAGTGACAGAAAGTAAATAATAATTATAGACCAAAATCTGGACTTAATGTATTGTTATTATTTTTACATTAATAATAGTTTATAAAATTTATATTTTTTATAATCGTTACTATAAAATAAATATTAGATAAAATATCCGGTCGTGAAAATAATAATTTTGTCATTTAATTGATATAATAAGAAATAGCATAAAATTATTTATTCACAAACTTAGAAATTTGTGTATATATCTCATAGCATATCAGTCTGTCTGCATTAATATATAATTGATATTAAACCAAAATGATTTTATTTATTTTATTTGCATTAAACACTTTTTTCAAAAATAAGATCGACGATGCGTGCAGATTGCAAACAAAATATATAAGTATACTCGTAAAATCTACCTGATGGGCGTACTTGGATCGAGATCGATATCGTGTAATGAAAAAACGCAGGTTCCGCAGGTGACGCGTCAGGAAGAACGACCGGTAAAATGACGGTCAATCAGTATCCGTAGACATCCCTACTCTCGAGTGACGAGTCTCGAGTCTCGAAAATGTGTTCAAGTGTATATATTATAGATATATAGATGTGTATACAATGTATATACGAGAGAACCGCACCGATCTCCGCAAACTCTCTCTTTTTCCTCACTCCATACGTACCTGTGAACGGTGTGTACGTGTGTGTGTGTGTATCCGTCTTCGTCTCTCCCGTCGGTGGTGGTCGTATCTCGTATCGTATATTCGGCTGCGAGTCTGCGTGTCAGAGCGCCGCGGAAGCTCGGCAGGTGCGCGTATATATGCTCGTACGGTGTGGACGCGGTGATATCAACGCGGGGGCCAACAAGACCCGATGACCTTGATCCTCGATCCACTTTGACTCCAAAGTGCGTATCCTCGCTGTGTTTTCGGTCGCGCACTCGCATATGTAACATATACCACATACCTATATATATATATACGCACGCGATATATATACAAGTGACAAGTGACACGATTACGGATCGTTTGTTTTATTCAAAAAGAAAATAACTACTTGTACTTATAGGTACTTACTTTTTTGCTTTCATTCAAAAGTGGTGATCGTATTTTGGTTTTTCTTTTAAGGTGGATTGTTTATTCGTGCGGAGTTTCTTTTTTTTTTGTATAAATAGTGCAGCTGATCGAGAAAGAGAGAGAGCGAAAGGCAGACAGGAGTGCAGGATTGAAGTGCGTTTGGAGAGAGACGACAATTAGTTTTATGGTTAGTTTTGGTAATATCCTTCCGTATAAATAACATTTCATTACTTTTTCTCTTTCCTCTTGACAATCCATTTTTCGTTTCTCGTACATCTATACTGGCGGCGGTTATGTGAAAAAAAAAGCATACGACACTGCACGTATCGTATACGTAATGGATCTTCGATGATAAAATCGTGTACAGGGTGTGTATAAGTACATACTTACGTCCTGATCTTTAAGACTATATTACTTTTTTTTTGTTCTTTCAAATGTAAACTTATATATTTACCCTAACCTCTATTAAGTTTACTTACTCTCCAGAAACGCCGTGTGAGCAAGATAAACATAATATTACAGGCGAATCCTTTTTTTTACAATTAAAATCTAAGAAATATAATAATAAGAGATAAAAAGTTAAAAGAATACCTATCGAAACCTAAAAATTAGTTTGGAAAAGGGGGAAAAGAGTGTACTTATACGAGGATTGTTAGTTAGAGGAGGAGGTTGATCAGAAGATTAAAAGACGAAAGATTACAAGTACCAAGTATGTATATATGTATTTTATACATACACACTGCACCTTGAGGAAATTATTACTTATACACGAAAAGAAAAACGTTGGAATCGCCGTGTTACCTGGTGCATGGAATTTCGTGGGTGACTCTCTCTTTTTTTCGGTTAGAAAGGTGTTGTCGGCTCGTGTAAACTTGAGAATGGAAGATAAAACGCGTATACTTACATATACACACACGCCAAGCGTTTTATTAAAGAATTAGGAGATTTCATTCTTAACTACATACACACACACGCACACACATATGTATCACACATACGTATAATGCCTGTGCGAGGACGTGTGTATAACGTTACTTTTGATTATATATACACGTACACACGTACCTACTTACACGAACGCGCACGTCGTTTATTTAAATTGTATATCCTTATTTTAGGAAAGTGGATAATTACGCGCGATCATTTATTTCGTATTTCATCCGAGACGGTTAATAAACTGCAGTAGTGCTACTTAGTACTTACCAGACTAATTAATTCTATATGTAAAACAATTGTATTTTTGATAATTCGTACGTATTAATAATCAGAGCTACTTATATAGCGATTGATCGATCAATCCGGGCATTAACCAAATTTTAAATATCTATATTGAATTATGTCAAATGTACGTTATAAATTAACTAAGGTTTCTTTTTCTTTTTCGTTCAAATATTGTATTACCGTAACGATAAAAGTAAAGTATATATTTTTTACTCGGTTTTACGTAAAACAACGAGAATGATAAATAAAACGTCGCCTTAAACACACACACACACACATATATATATATATAGGCTTACATAATAAAATAATTATTGCTGCGCTATCGCGATAACCTGTGTCTATATCGTAAATACAGTAAAGAAAAAAACAATTTTTGTTTTTACATTAACAACGAACGGTCGATTCACGATCGACCGAGTAATCCTTCGTTTCTTTCAATATGTATTCCTTGATCTTATATATTTCGCGTAAAATAAAATCTACGTATATGTATCCGTGCAAACTACCCAAAATGCAAATATATAATAAATTTATTTAGAAAAAGATCGTTTAATCTAGTATATAGAGAATAGACGTCCGCGCGGCGATACTTACATATCGTCCAAAAATGCATCGTCGCAACTCGCAGTAGAACAATTCGCTAACATTGTAATTGCAAGTTGCGCGCACGCGTTTTCAAGGCCTGTTTTTTGAAGCGTGACATATATATATATATATATGTGTGTGTGTGTGTGTGTGTGCGTGTGTGTGCACACGCACATATCCTCGTTAAAACCGCGCTCGCGAAGACGCTTCTGTCGAAAAAGTCGCACAGGTGGAAGAGAGGCTTTCGAGAGAAACCTGGACCAAGAGGTTTATCGGATGACTCATGAGTTATACAGCGTTATTTCGCCTCCGGGCTAATATAAGACACACTAGCACACACGCACCGAACGATCATAATTTCCTCTTAGTTTCTTTTTATCTCGATATATCTTTTTTTTGGAGGTGTCGAATATGCGAATACGATCACTATATCTACACTTTTATATGTTTTCGCTAAGTTTAAGGGATAGCTATTTCGATTGTGCGAACTGATTAATCAACTCAAACCTTTTCGAGGACGACGAGTTTTTGAGAAAAAGTGACTTTTTTTCATTCACAAATATACACAATTCATAATTACGTCACGAGAAGCTCGCGTTTATATATAAATGTAATTCATTGAATAGAAAAAGTAGGCTACACCTATAGGTCATTAACCTTATTTTACCCTTTATAACGTAAGATCCTAACTGATAACACGCGCCGATGTATATATATACACACACACGTATATTGGATTATTCATTAATGAGGTCCAGAAATTAAACATGGGAAACGTATAGTATAACCGCGCGCCCGCGTTAATTGAATTAAATTTGTTGGAAACTAATGCATCATGATTTTTCTACGTATACATATCTCATTAAGATTTCGGTTTAGATAAAAATGTAAAGCATGAATAAACCTTACGGTGCACTGCACGAAAAACTTCCACGCTTCGACTTATATACAAAAAATGACATTTTCAAAATAGAATTCAATTATTTTTATATTGTTTAACCTTTTTTCGCCTCAAATCAACGCTGCATTGTTTATCTTTAAATGTTAATAAATCGAGTCGTAAATTTTTCCGTTTTAAAATTACACCTATTACAAAATCAGGTGGAAAAAAGGTATAACTACACGCTCTAAATCATAGGAACGGATAAACGAGCGAATAAATAAAGAAAATTGAAAAACGATGTAAAAATAAACGACGAACAACATTGGTAATGTATGTTATAACTAATAAAATTTATTACCTTATGGAAGGTATGTGTAGAAAAAAAAGTAAAGTAGAAAAGAGAATTAGGGTTCAAGATTATCAGAATTGACTACTTGTGTAACATACCAATATTGCCTACTTTGAGAAATGCTAGGTGTCAATATATATATATAGATATATATATACGTATGCAAGAATTCTTCGCGCATATCGTAAATCAATTCTCTTTTTAAAAGAAAAATTTGCATTTAAAACGTGTCAGTGAGAGACGGGAAAAATTTTCTATTCACTATTTCCTTGTTTGCCTATTTTGCACAAATGAAATTTTAATATTCCAAATACTTCGTTTAATTTCTGGAGAAAATATATATATATTTTGTTTACACTAACTTGTTTTTGTTTGTCCTCTCTCTTATTACTAAAAATCTCACTTTTGTAAAAAAAAAAACAAAAATTTGTTTCAATTATATATTGTAATACGCTATTGCTTGAAGGAAAAATGGAGACACGCTTATGAAAAATTAAAATAAAATGACACAACGATAAAACAATTGATAAATATGCCAAAACCATTTTCCATGTCGTAAATATGTATCCATTCAATATAATAATCGATGTACCCGCAAACAATTACATCGCGTAAAATCGAGGAAACAAATGCGTTTGCGCATATTAAATTTTCTTTACTCCCGTAATGTGAAAAAATGTATAAATATATATATATAAAAAGAAAATAGCAATGTTCCCGAGAACGTTTTTCCGTTGGGTGTAGAAACGGAAACGATGTCGCGCCTCGTCGTCAATGATTTTAAAGTCTAAGCGTTTATTATGTGCCAATAAAGGTGTGTCCATATATTCTATATGTATAACCGGAGGCGCTAAAGGCCTCACCCTTTCTCTCTCTCCTTCGTCAAGTCTTGCAATGCTTGCGTACCTCGTTTCTCCAAAGGATTTACGGAATATTTTCTACTTTATCGGTAGAAAACACGAGGTTAGGAAGTTTATTTCATTCGATCGATCCAATTATTCTATATCTTTATTACACACAGAGAAATGAAAAAAGAGAGGTGTTAAACAAGTTATTCACCACCGTTGTTTCTTCGGAAGTTGTCCTAGTCAATATTAAACTATTTCATTTATTTTAATTCATATTTTAGAGTCGTAAATGTATCCTAAATCTCAATTTAGGTATTATGAAATATAATATATAAATTTGATTTATTAGCTAAGAAATAGGAGAGAGAAATTCAAATTAATCTGTTTTTATTACTTATTAAAAATGCAAATATTTCTAGACGATTACGTTAAAGAGAAATATTGTTCATTAATTCTTTTACGAACATTTTTTGCTCTCTATGTATACCGCATATTTTATTTCCTCATTCGTGTGAAATCTATTATTGTCCAGTATGTTTTTAACGGTTAAAATATTAATTATTACAGGAATATGCAGAATAATGTCTATTATAGTATCTTTTTTCAAAATGGGAATTCGGATAAAAATAGAAAGAGGTGGTGTCGTAAAAAAGAGACATAGGTTATTTATGTGCCAATGTCATCAAATCTTACATACATTTCAATATAACGTGTTTTTTAAATCAAGTTATTTAATAAAAATTTCCTAATGGTGTATATATAGTATATACGTCGCACGTGCTCGAATTGATCGGCGAACTTTCTCATAGGTAAGGACGCGATTGAAAAACCGCGAGTGCAAAGTACCTAAACAAACTCGCCGATAGGTAGGTTTTCATCTATATAGCCGCCAGTCACATTCCACACTGGGTCGCGCCTCGCGAGAGCATATAGAAGAAAATCGCACCGCGAAAATCACTTATACTTGTATATACTCGCCGTTTGATTTATATATATATATATATATATCGATGAGAGAGTACAGTATATGGACGCTTTTTCTTTCCCTCGACTTTTTTTAACTGTAACAGGTGATTTATGCCTCTGCAATTACTCTTTTTAACCTTTCTTTTAAGTTTTTTTTTCGGAAAGTGCGAATGGAAGTATTTTATAACCGACCTATATATTTTTTGAAAATTTAAATCTGTTTTACTCATTTGACGGAAGTATATTCAAGTGAAGCTAATGGGAGAAAATGACATTCTTTAATGCAAACAAATTCGTGCTAAGATAGTAAATAACATGAAAAATTATTTATTTTTTTTAATAATCTTCCAAAATTAAATAGTATATTGCTCTCTATGGGAATGTGAATACATGGTATGGTGACATAAATACACGTGTTCTGCGAAGCTCGATTAAAAATTAAAATTTTTATTAAAATACATTAGAGTAAAATTCTGTTCTATATATATATATATATATATATATATATAAATTACACTGAATTGATTACTATTCTACAAATCATCCCATATCTCAAATTTAATAATTTTACTTTCTACCATCCATAATAAAATTTTTGTGTAATACCATGTTTTTGTTTTCTCCATTCGCATAATTACATCTCGAGATAAATTAACATATACGATAAATAAATAATAATTAATAATTTAAATTAGATACCACGTATAAAATTCCTTTTTATTGAAAAATTTTCTCCATTTGTAGATATATCGCGCAGCAGGTTTCTAATTTACCTCGTATGGACAGTTAATTTTTTTGTCAGTGTTAAACGCTTAATATATAGAAAGTAATTAATCGTACCATATTTTCGAAATTTAATTGAACTCGAGTACATAAAAATATTCGATTGAAACTCGCTAAAAATTTGTTTACCCTGGTGTTTATTATGAAATTTAATTAAAAATTATCTTCTCTATAGGTATACGTACGTAACTGTATATTTACGTTATTCTTATAAAACAAGATGAAGTAATTAATTATCTACAACTGTACATATCAATACAATTAAACGATATAAACGCAATCGAATTAAACGATTATCGTGCTACTACGATACGGTGCAAAGCAAACAGTTAAATTGCTAGATTTACGATAACCTGAGTTATTTCAAATATACCAATGATTTTTAATCCTTTTTTTTCGTAGTTCCTCATTTATAAAAGAAATTTCTATCGATATAGACGGTATAACGTATATAACTGTACAGAAAAATTAAATCAACGACTGTTTGAATACAGGAAACAATATTTTATCAGCGGTTAATCCGCATGACGTTCGACATTGAAATTTCAAGTTTCGTATAAATATATACACTTGAGATTTATTTTCAAATTTAACAATAATTATTTACTTAATAAATAACGTACGTTCTTTAGAAACGAAAAAAAATATTTTCAAGCACTATACGTGTATACATATATATTGTAAAGATGTAAATTTTTGAAACTATATGCAGTTTTCTTCTTTCCATACAATAGAAATATTTAACTCGTTCTCTAACTGTTCTGAAAAAGCATAGTTATACATGTATTTGAGATTAACTCGTAAAAAAAAGTAGAAATTCTTTTTCTTTTAACTGACACCAATGTTATGGTTCGCGCTATTAGTAAAGTGTACCATTTGTTTCGTGTACTTTCGTAAATTTTAGTTTAAATATTCGACGTTCCGATGTGTATAAACGTTAATAGACAAGTGAAATGTAGAAACGTCTAACAAAATTGAAAAAAACAGAATGTTAAAAATTAATATAAAATTATTGAAATATATATTATACACGTATAGACCGTGATCGTTCATCATTATTCTAATTGTAAATTCTTGAATCGAACCTCGCGTATAAATATACCGTCAATGAAGCATAAAGCGGGCGCGAAATCGGTGGATAAACTAGGTGCGAGTATTACAATCCACTTTCCGCCTACACTAGAAGGATCATCGTCCGACTGACAGTGTCGTAATAATCCCGAGCGATCGTAACACTGAGGTGACTGACTACTATACCTCCCGATTACCCATTTTTAGGCACGAAAGATATATAAATGCGTGGGTATACTTACTTACTTTATACGTGTGGGCTCACTAATATATTTATACACACACATACTTATATATACGTATAGTTTATCTCTGTCGGTTCAACACGCACGTGTCTATCTCTATACGTAACTTTAGACATTCTCTCTCTCTCTTTTTCGACAATTCAAATGTTCGATTAAGTGGTTTGGGTGGTTAATTTCTTAATAGAGGCAATTGCTTGGTAATTCGTTTGAGTAAACTTCGAAACATTCAATAGAGATATATATCGCGTCACTTTTGCCTTTTTCCAATTACACGAATTGACGTGTAATAGAAATTTGAGTTTACCCAATTACATGTACACCAGCTGGATATAAAAATTTACTATTTGCAGAAATAAATACCTACGTCATTTAATATTACTAACTATAAAATATTTGTCTTGGTGTATATACATATAATACACAAAAAAGTATCCACGTTGTACAAGAATGTAATCGAATGCATAGTTATTGGCAATCTTCATTATCTATTCAAAATATGTTTTAACCGTTAAGAATATTATTAGCGATCGATGAATATTTGTCAATAGATGTATAATAGAAATTCTTTCTTTTAATGACTCAGGCAATTATGGTTTCTATATAAGTACTCTCTGCATTTATAATTCACTTTATAGAATATCTTAGCTTAAAATATTTCTAACGCGTCATTATTATATTTTTGAAAAAAAAGATTAATATATTTTTAGTGGTGTACGTATAAAATCAATACATAAAGTTCAGTTGTACGAAGATTTTTACTAGTTTCGTTTTAAGAGGCATCGAGCTTTGAAAACGGGCATTCTTATTAGTTGTAAGAAAATTATAATATATGCCTTAAATACGATAAACGAAGCTCACATTCTATTTGCAGGGATGGTCGATATTATGAATTGCGTTCAGATTTTTCATTGAACATTGAAACATCTAGGTGAATAGCAATGTCGATCAAAAAAACAAATATTTATTTCGAATAAAAAAATTTTATAATTTTTTATTAAATACCACTCTGGATATAAATAAAATCTATCAATTTCTTAAGTTTGAATCGATTGTATTCATCATTAAGTTATTAGAATTATTTATTATATATATAAATGTGTAAGTCATATAATAATATTTTAAACAATTGACATAATAAATGAGTGCGCATAAAATTTAAAAATTTACATATTGTAATTAGAAGTCAAGGAAAAATTTAAAGCGTCGAAAATAAAAATTAGCAGAAGAAGATTCATTAATCTTGTTTAAAAAACTATGAATTTTCAAAACAAAGTTAATATTAACCAAGTGAACGAAAGCAAAGCAAAGTAGTAAATAAATACGCGCACGCGCACACCCACACACACAGATACATATAGATTAGTGATAACTTTCGCAGTGTACCCTTATCAAAGTTGGATTAAAATTCCATCGGGAGATTTCGCTTTCACCGATATCCGAGCAATTAGCCGGAACCTCGCCTACTTTCCCGCGAGATCAACGATTTTTCACGTTCTCGTTTGCGCGCAGGTGGTGGCGACGAGAATGACGCGGCCGTCGTCGGAACGTACAGCCTTGAGGCGAGGCTGGTATATCGAATGAGGCTGCAGTTGGACGACTCTAGGCGCCAGTGAAAGGAACTCTCGAGAAGATCCCACCAGGAAGAAGTCATTTGGATCCGGGAAATCAAAGTGCGTATAAAATGAAAAAGGAATAACTCTGTATATACCAATTTTATTTTCTACCTCGTTAAACTATGCCCTCTCCTTCTTTCTCAATATATTTACAATTCCCCTGCAAATTTTACAAATGCATTAGTGTATTACTCTCGTATCTCGCTATAGAGTCTCTCTGCGTGTATACGTAAAATTTAAATTTCTAGAAAAGGAGATATTTGGGTTGATTGCGAGAAATCTTAGCCATAAGAAAATTCTTTATTTCTTTTTTTTTCTTCCTCTTCTAAACAGCTAAATGTGTCGTAAAGAATAATTAGGATAGAAATCGGTCGTGAAATTTACATCAGAAGAAGGAGTATATCCAATTTCAGAGGTCTTGCTGTATTTTTGTACGAAGCATTAATTTTCTAAAATACAAAATTAATTAGTATATATAGTTAATGTAATTGAACATCAGCAGATATCCATATATACATATATATCGAATTAAAACTTGTCGTTACAGTTGTGCACGGGTAGGGAAGATTAAAGAGAAAAGAAAAATGTATCGACCAAATTTCTACGAGAGCACGTGCTTGAGGTGCCAACAAACCGTCTACCAAGTGGATCGAGTAGGTCCATTGAAAGACTTTACGTTCTTCCATTCGGGTTGTTTCAAATGTGCTATATGCGGTACGAAGTTAACGTTGAAAACGTACTACAACAACCAGCACACGATAAACGACAAAGAAGTGTATTGTAGCAGTCACGTGCCAAAACCAGGTCCAGGAACGTTAGACGGTTCTAGCGTCGGTATTAGGAGCGCCCTCAACGTACCTCGAAGCGGTTACGTCAATGAGCAAATCAGGGCAGGAGGTTCACCGAGACCAATTTATCCACACTGGTGAGTACTCATCTTTAAACCCTTCGAAATTTCCGAGATAAATTAAATGATCAACTGCAAATTGAAATTCAAGTTACGACAATGCCGATTCACCTGGTCACGGGCGACAAATGAATGGACATGGGGTCTCCTCACCCAGTGGACACAAGGATGCTCATGGGAACTGCCATGGAGTTGGCGGTGCTTCTTCACCTTGCAATCACAGTTTCAACAACGACGGATGCTATCAGTACGGGAGATTCGACGCGAGCGCTTTGCACATCGCTCACGCGCTCAAGCAAACGGAACTCCAAAAAAGTTACAGCAAAGCCAGAGAAAAGCCTATAGACTTTTATCTCGTAAGTTTTTACCTTTAAATATACTTTCTTTTTGCTTTTAAATAAACGAATATACTAAGCGGATCAAAATCGTTAAAGCGATATCATTAAAAATTTAACATTCAAATGCAACGTTTCGTTGTCCAAATTCGACAGTCTCTTTAGGTTTATTAATTCGAGAGTAATATATTCACGTCCCAGCGTAAATAAAAATATTTATTAAACATCGTACGATAAAAAATTATTAGTGAATCCATAAATAATGGGGACTACATTTCAATCTTGAAAACCGATAACATTAAAATAGAATCGGTCGCATAAAAATCGGTAACTATAACCAAGAGAAAGGTAAAAGACAGCGTCAATCGATTTTTTCATCCACATCGGCGGCATTAATTTCCCTATAGACTAATTTATACATTCAGAGCAATTTGTATAGAGCTACCGTTCATTGTTTACAATCACCTCGAAACTCATCACACCGAGGTATAAAGGCTATTAGCATAAGAAGTATCATATACGAAGAAAGAGAAAGAGAGAAACAGAGAGAGAGAACCGCCTTTGATCACATCATATAAGCGTTACGCGCTACTAATTTCCGACGGAACTCGAAAAGATATATATCGCAATGTAACTGATAACGTTCAAATATATAGTTAATAAGACATTCCGGTCCGTTCTTATCAATAGGGTCGGTTGTGCGTTATCGAATTTATTCAGTTGGTACGCAAGGTTTTTTATCTACCTTGTGTAACCTATGAAAAGACGAGAAGCGAAAAAAGGCGGACCTTGGGTTACAAATCTTGTACTCTAATCATCGAATAGGTGCCACTTATAATACACTCAAAATAATAGGTTTTTCATCTATACGGAATTCTTGTTGAATATGTCTCGAGTAAAAAAATAATCAAACGGAATCTCTTTTTTAGATGGTTAGAAATCTCTTTTTGTAAAAAATAAAAAAACATTCCTCTTGATTCTGCAGGAATCACATTAATCGGCCGGTTATCCTTCCCAGATCAACATTAAGTATTGCAATACTATGTTACAAAATAACATCCATCAATCTAATAAGGCACAATATATCATACTTATAAGAATATCAAAATAATTCAATTGATCCATTTACCGGAATCGGAAAAATGAATCGCAAATAATTCAATCGCACAACTCTAATTCAGGGAAATTGCAAAGTTGAATCATGATTCGATTTTCCACAATTTTTTACTTTATTATAAATGATATTTTTTTACATAATTAATATGATATTATTTTATAACAAAACTGTTATACTATTTAAAGAGAACATTTTTAAAATGCAATGTTAGAAAGTGTTAATCTACATCATCAGAAAGATTATTTTCTACTACAACAAATAAGTATTCTTTTATTTCTAAATTTACAAACATATTTACGTATTACAATTAACTGATTTTCTATATATAATCTATGCAAATGTCATTATAATATCCTCCGTAGAGTGGTAAAATGGATTCAACATAAAGTTCACCTTTGATCGCTCGATCAATTTATACCATGTCACTTTGTTTGTTCAAAAATATGTCATTTATTAATTAAAATTAATTATAAATTAATTTTATTTTGAGAAAAATATCAAATATTCCCAAAAATGGTTGTAAACTTTAAAAAATTTTCTTAATTTAAAAATTTATTTATCAATATATTTAAATTTAAGGAAGCTTTTGTCGGACTCCGAAATCAACAGATTGCGCGCAAACAAAACTGTTCATAAATTTATTTATTTACTAAAAATAATATTTTATTAATTTATTTATCAATTTTCAGTCACTTTTGGTTGTCTCTAGCACATTTATATAATTCGCTACTTAATATGAATATAATTTGTACATCCCGTTGACTAATGTCTGACATGATGGGGATATACTATAGAGGTTAGAAAAATAGGTATTTTCATATTTTCTGCTGCAAGTACTTTTTTAATTATTTTGGCTTTCCATACAATACGTTATTTAAATGTATAAAATTTTTAATTTATACACTTTTTTTCATTTTTATTCACGCAGTGTTTATAAATAGCTGTAAGAATATAAAAACTCATAAGTATTCGACAGTATGAAAAATCTAAATTGTGTAATATTTTTTAGAAATATGTGCAGTTTTCTTATTTTGACAAGAATCTCCTTAAATAACACGTATTTCGCACAAATCTATAGTGATAGGGTCTAAGTTATAGTTTAGCGGTCAAAACATGTACCTTATGCTAAAGCAAATAAATGCATTTTACTACTTTACGTAGGATATATTATGAAATTTGTATTTATTATGAACAAAATCAGTTAGTTCTGTGTTGTGTATAGGGTATAAGTTTAAGTTTTGTGCAGTTCGAGTTAAGCCAATATTTTATTTTTATTTATTTTCAATACATCTTATTACAGGTTTTATTATAAAAAGTTGAATACTATTTAAACATAATTGAAAAGGAAATAAGTTCACTATTCAGGTCATATTTTTTGCATAAGGGAATAAGTCCATTTAGATTATTGTGACATTTTATATTCGAAATGTATTGAAAATAAACTTTTACAATTTACTATTTATTGGTTTTGGAAATTCAATCTTAATTACACGCTCTGCTTTAAGTTATAAATTTAATTGCAAAATACTCGTCCAATATCTTAATAAAAAGTTTATTTGCAACAATTAGAGCGAGGATAAAAAAATCTAATAATAGCCAAATAGGGGTTCCTCTATGGGAAGCCCTGTTAATCCTGAATTTGCTAATTTAGTTATGACTATCTTGGAGGAAGATTATTTGCAAAAATTAGATTTTAAACCCGTTTTTTGTTTTCGTTATATAGATGACACTATAATGTGTATACCAAGAAATAAATTATCAGTATTCAAGTTTGAGGGATGTCGCACCCAGAAAATGGTCATTTTGTACTTTTCTTTATAAATAAATGAATAAAGTTTTTAAAAAACGCTGAACGTCAAGCCCTTAGGCATGTTTTAAATAATATACCCAAATTTTTCCAGATTTTTAAATCCATTATTTGATCACGATGTTTGGGTTGAAAGATTATGCTTTTTTGGAATAATAATAACCGACCAAACATTGTTTACTCAATTATTATTTAAAAAATGCTTTTTCATTAAAAAATCAAAACGTCAAGCCCTTCCTTATGTTTTCAGCTATCCGTATGAATTTTTTCAGATTTTTAATGCAATATTTTAGATATAATTTTTGGGTTGAAAGGTGCAGATTCCTGTAATTTAGGTCCGACATCCCGTTAAATACCTTGTGATGAAACACTTTTTTCACCCATTTTTTTACCCAAAATATAATTCATATTTAACAAGAATAACGCTTAGATCAAACATTTATTTGTTTGTCAGTACATCGCGCAATCTATACATCCATATCATTATACTTTCTAAATCGAGACACCTGATCCAGAAAATATATTATCGAAATAAAGTATTTTAATTTGTAAACATGATGGGAATGTAGAAGGAGTTGATCTTTATTAAAATATCTATCTACTCGCACGTTTTGTATAACGTTAATATTGCCCATTAATGCATGTATTTGTAGGTTTCAGTATAAACGATTGGCGTATCGTATATGGTCAAGCGTAAATGCGCGCGTTACGTATCACTCGAAAATGGGAACTGGATAATTTAATTCTTCATTTTGTCGAAAATAATTTACGATGAAGAAGAAAAATATGATTTTTCGTATAAAGGTTATTCATCCATTACGTCGACGTCGATATCTCTATACGAAAGAAAAAAGGAAAAATGAATCGTCTAATGCAAACCAACTTCCCATGGAGTAATCGGTTGAAAACTAATCATTTTTACGTAATTTAAAAATCGTCGCATTTTTCCAATCGACTGACAAAAAAAGATCAAGTTTCACCAGACTTATAATATATATATATCTATATACCCGGTACAATCAATTTTTCCCTACATCGACGTGATTCCATGGAATTCCCATGTGTGTGTGTGTGTGTGTGTGTGTGTGTCTACGGTTGAAATGTCGTTCTGTATTATTCGTTACATATATACACGTTTTCCTGCACGCGGAAACCAAAGTTACGAAACCAAACGCATTTCTACAGCCAGCCAAGTATGCAATCTTAATAGCTGACTTTTAAGCGTTCCTCGTCTAAAAATTATAAACTATTTTTTATTCGTGCATTCGAGTGTATTACGAATTTCGGTGAGGGGAAACTTTTTCATTTTGCGAAAAATTAGAGGTATATCTAGGATATAAATTCGAAGAATTTCAAGTAGCTTCCTTATTTTTGTACCGTTACCTTATATATAGATCGATCAGTGTTGATTTTAGTTTAACAACCCAGTAACTAAGTACTTATTCTTTAACATATACGTTCGATTGATATTCCGTTTTAAAAATAGATTTACACTTTAACCGGGAATGACATTCAGAACAATATTATTAAACATTGCTATGCTAATTCCGTGATTTGTAAAAAATTATTCATTTTCGCGTATATCAGCAATCTGAAGGGAAACGCGAATAATTAATTTAACGAAAATTCACGGACGGACACACGTAAACGTTAAAAAATATATCGTCGATGAGCGCATACAACATTTTGTAATCGAGTAAGCAATTACAATTGAGTTTCGTAAAAAATGATGTGTGCGCACCCGTTCGTTAACCGCAAATGGTTTTGTGGAATATAAGTACGTTCTATAACGTATAGGTATATATGAGTGAATTGAGGCCGAGTTTAAATTCGAATCGGCAATGAGTAGCGCGAACACGTGCGAATCCGGAAAATGTTGCGGACTGCACGTGTGTAAAATATATATAAGAAATCCGCGCAGAAAGAGAGGACACACCTGATACACATACACTATATGGCGCGAGCAGTGCAGCTATATATATGTATATAAACGAACTAGTGCACCGGGTTAACTGCGTTCTTTGTTTACCATGATGTATATAGCACCACAGAAGGAAAGTGCGTTTGCGATCTCTCTTGTATACATATATATAGACATAGTCATCGACGCATCTCAAGGTGCTTACTTTCTTTTCCTTTCTTTTATTGCGGTTCCTGGATTACGAGATCTCTTTCGTTGATAATATTAGTTTTTCCTTTTTCCATTGAATGTACTATCCTATACCTTTTTTCCTTTATTTCAACTATACATTTTTTTTTAATTTTACAATACGAAATACGTCTAATATCGAAATGTAAGAGAACATTTTTATTCTCTAATTATTAATTCCAGAACTCGTTAAATCTTTCGATTACCTTTTGTCCATATATATATATATATACTTACTATTATTCTCCGGAACTTCCGTAAAATCGTACGAAAATTGATACCTTACTCACTCTAGGGGAGCGCAATGATTATTCTATAATACATTCGCTAAAACTGAATTTTCCAAGATGCCAATCGTCCAACCAAATTATTTAAAGTGTAAAAATACATTTCTTTTTTTTTGTTCTCCGTTACAAATTGTTTCTTCGTCCTTCTACCATATTCCATTTCCGTGTATTTATGTTCGTGTATTATCCGTGTATAATTACGGAATTCCTATCGAGAGATACTAAACATTTTTACATTGCTTTACAATAAATAAAGATAAATATAACAATTGTCCTTTGATGCGCGTCTATACGAGATCAATAAAAGAGGATTACGCGTGAAATTTAGATTACCCTTCGTGATGTGTATAACTTACGTAAATATGATGTTTTATATATATATATATATCCCACATTTGCAAAAGACGGCCTTGATTATATAATCCTGTGTGTTCCTGTGTGTATGCGTGTGTGTAGTATGCCTCATTGTCACACCGATTTCATTATCGAGTTGATATGTATTTTACTAAAATAAATATCATTTTTATGTTTTTTAAACTATAAAGTATTTAAAAATAGTCAAAAAAAAAAACAAATTATCTCAGGATCAACAATTTTTCGATCATCGATATGTAAGATTAAAGGAAAAAGATCTTTTCGATCGATTAATTACAAAATTCACTTGGTATAGTATACAATCGAACCTTCTCGGAATCAATCACTAAAACGTTGACCAGTCTCAAAGAAATGTACCTATATATATAGATCCGATAGAACGAAAAAGAAAAAAGGCAATCTTCTATGGGGATCGAACAAAAAAATTAACCACATCCCAATCTAATGAAAATTGGCGTCACGAACGAGGTGCGCGCCTTTTATTTGATCGACCGATCGACAGCGGAAAATCAATAAAAAATGAATTCACCGCAAATCATTCGGTTCTTGATTGTATACTTTTTCATCTGCGTACTATATATATATATATATATATATACACACGTAAAGGCCAACAGGACTATGTAATGTTATTTATAAATTACATTTAAATTAAAGAATAACAAATTAAGACGCTCAAAGTATTTTACAGATCTATTGTCGTGATAAATAAATAAAAAAATATTGAAATACTGTTACATCTAAAAAAGTGTCGGGAGTTTAATAAAATATTTAATGGAATATACTTGTATAGAAATCAATATTTTCGACGATAAATGAATATTAGAGTTGTATAGGAACGAAAAAATTTTAATCGAAAGAAAAGTAAGACATTGAATATTACAAAATATTTGAACGAGTCGGAGCGAAATTTTCGTTTGGACGTGCAGCATACCATCGGTGCAGGAATAGAAAAAAAAACGGTAAACGATCGGTATAGAGGTGTATGTATACACATCTCGATCGATTACAACAATCGTGTAATAACAAAAAGAAAATCGTGCGTGTGAGTGTGAGTGTGGGTATAGTCGTATATATATGTGTGTGGAGGAACGTTTGAGTAATTAAAGAGAACCTTAGCAATGAAGCGTTGGAATTAGTACGTCGAAGCGGCCCGTACGTGTGATAATAAATGAGCGGGGAACGCGGTAATATATAAATTTACGTCCGAAATGCCCCCATAAACCAAATTACACACTCGCCGGGTACGAACAATAAATTCTCGTATCGGCCTTACTTACACGCGCGCACACGTACTCGATGACTCGGTAGAATTTTCCCTCTCTCTCTCTCTCGCGCTCTCTTCTGCAGAAGCAACGGCGATGACTCGGGCTCTCGCGAGTATTATTAGGTCGAAGAAGAAAATCCTGCGCGCGTGCGTTCTCTCGTGTACTCCTCGGCGCTTCGCCGCTCGTCATGCCCCAATTCTTATTCTGCACTCGAAAATGTATATATATATATATACATAACTACATCTAAAGGAACAACGAGAGTCAAGGATGTATATATATGTACACTTTCAGAGTGGGATAAGGACTAAGATACATTATTTTATTTAAGGGAGTTTTATTTACAACCTTGCCGGAACACCGTACTTTTCCTCTTTCTCTTCGTATACATTCTTATTTTTTCCTTTATTTCGCATATTTTGCTAAATTCACTGAATAATCAATAGTTCTGTATTGTATTTCCTTTATGTAAATATTATCTACTCGTATAATTTATATTTATTATTTATTATTATTGTATATTATTATTTATTAGGCTTAACGTTAACATTAACTTCGTCAAATTTATTGCGTCATTGGGATGACAAGGTTTCTTGTTTATTAAATAACTTTAAGAAATATAATTTTTACCTTTTACATTTCGTATTACACACCTCGTTAATTAACGCACAAACAATTCCAATCAACGAAATAGACTTCGAATCCTTGAAAATTAATAAACAACCGAATTGCACGATTAAAAATAAATAAATAATTTTATTCAGAAATGACGAAAAATATACGTTTTAAATAATATTCACACGCGCACGCGACTCGTTTAAAATCTCGAGTGTATACAACATTTTTATTAACACGAGTTTCGCAACTTCTTATCATTTATTACGTAGTTGCAAGGAAGAAAGGAAAAAAAAGCCGGAAAAATCCCAAACTCCATAAAATCCAAAGTTAACATTGATGTAGAAACAAATGTGTATAATTTGTACCGTAAAATTGAATGTACGATATTAACCAATTAATTGCAACTTGGAGAAATAATAATTTCCTCAGCCCGTTTGCACGTTAATGACCTACATAAAAATATTGCGTGTATATATATATATGTGTATATATATATATATGGGCCGTGCAACCTAAGCCCCATAATAATAAGAGTTACCGAGCCGCGACGCTCCGGACGATTAAGACGCTTTAATTAGGAAAATTTCTTCGTTTCTCTCTCTCTCTCTCTCTCTCTCTCTCTCCTTTTCCACCTATATCCACATGTATATCAATATTTCCTATTTTGGTCGTGGTTAATTAGATGCTCGTTCATACGTTTCTGTATAATCGATCTCTTCTCTTTTTTTTACTTTTCTTTTTCAAATAATCGATCTTAATTTATATGTTTGGTTGTTTGAAACCCTAATGTCACAATTACGTTTCCTAATTACATTAGCGATCGGTCAAAATTTAACAAAATCTATAACATTTTTCGCCACGAAATTTTTATTATACGTATAATTCATATATATATATATGTATGCTAAGAGAGTATACAGTTATTAAAAAGATTTCTAAAAATAATTCAGTCTAATCAACTTTATTGTACTTTCTATTATTTTTTAATCTATACTGAGAAAAATGGTACATTAAAAATTATTGCATTTTATATAGTAACGTAAGGAACGATATTCGAAGGATTATCGCAATATTTACTATATTGTTAGAATAATTTGTTCTTATAAATTTCAATATAGAAATACATATTAATATTTGCTAAAAACGTAGTAATTTTCAATATAATATTTTTCTCAAGGTAGCTTTAACATTTTTATTTACTTTTTAAAGTACATATACGCGCAAATTAGTGTCATCGGCCGTTGATTAATTAAAAATGTTTTCAATATAATCTTTTTCAAGGTAGCTTGAACCTTTTTTATTTACTCTTTTACAAGTAACATATTACGCGCGCAAATTAGTGTCATCGGCCGTTGATTAATTAAAAATGTTTTTTTTTTATTTTCTTGAAAATTCGTTAACGTAATAGAAATTGAAAATCTCAAGATAATAAAGTAGGTACACACGATCTACTCTCATTAAAATATTTGAATAACATTGAAGAGAATCGTGATGATTATATATATATATATATATATATATTGGATCTTTATTTCATATACTTATATATTACGTTACAAATATTGATAATGCATCGAAATTGTTCCTTTCTTTTATTTTCTCCATACTTTAATTCGACGTACGTGTTCGTATACATATCTGATTAGATCCAGGGGTTTTCCACTTGCATTAAATAATATTATTTAGACGATCTGCAATGATATATTAAATACGATACGCTTAATTATTTCGTTATGTAACTATACATCGTGAATTCTTTTTTCTTTTATATTTCAATGGATATTTTTATCGATGCTTGAGTAACATAAGATGACATTAATTAACCCATTAAAATATAGTATTTAAACGATATTATAGATAAAATATTACCTAAGAAACTTCATCGACCGAGTAACATTATTCCTAATCTATTGATCAACAATAATAATAATTCACATTCCCGCCGTTCTCGAACCACAAAAATATGTTAATTAGTGTATAAAACCGATAAATAATGTTAAAACATCAATTGAAAAGAGTACCACAAAAATTAATAACAAAAAAAAATGCGTATCACCTAGTTCTCACGGATTTGTCAAAGAGAATTTTAATATGCAAAGGCTGATTACGAAAGACCAACAACCAAAAGTTACCCATTAACCTAAAAAAAAAAAGAAAAAGTATATCTATAACTTTGGAAATTATTATTTTTGAGCGTTAAAAAAATCGAGGCCTCTCAGCTGTTAGCGAGACGATTTACTGTTACTGTGAAATCGCGAAAATATCCGTGTGTGTATACACACACACACACATACATACACACAGATATATAGACGATACACATTGCACTTCGTTTTGTATAGTTTATACTTGCGTGTAACCTCGTATTCTTTTTTCCTTTTCTTTCCCGCGGTATATAACGCGATCGTTTTACGTTTTCTTTAATGTTTGCACGGGTGTTTTATTTTCACCTGGCTAATGTACACCATTTTCTTCTTACGAATCTTAATTTTATTTACACTAAATATTACTGTTCCCGCGTATTTTCTTTGATATATCGTTTTTTACGCTATATCGTCGTTTCAAATAATACAGATTGTAATCATTTTTGTTCATGTTTATTGTATATTTACATATTCATTTTTTACGCAATCGAGAAGAATTCTCGGAGTATAAACAAAGATTTTTCGTATTAATAATCAAAATTAAAAAAAAAAAGCTAGAATGATAATTAAAACAATAAAATCTTCACTAAGAAAATTTTTCGTTAAAAATAGTTATTCTTCAGAAATGAACGTACAAACTGTTAGATTAAAAGAAAATTCGTATATTAATAAGTAAAATTTACAAAACTTTTAGTAAATATTAATACACTATATATATATATGTGCGTGTGTGATTTTCTACTAGATATACATTACTCAACAATATGTGTAGTAAAATTAAAAGGATGAATATAATATGATCTTTGTCGAAGTAATTGTTGTAGATTTTATAAATTAAATAACTTAAGTTATATTAAAATTAAGTATTATACACACGCGCGCATACGCACATCTATATTATAAAATAATTATAATATCATCATGTTCGTTTCTAAGCAGTTAGTACTTGGTATAGAGATTACAATGTAATTTACCGCATAATTGATAGCACCGAGTAAGTAATAATTAAGGAAGAAAAAGTTTCAAATTTATTTAGGTCGACGCATGATCTATACCCACTATATCATACACTACGTTATCGGATATATTCCAAACTTAATTTATTATTTATACCCGTAGGTATGCATAAAATTATTTAAATAGTATGCAATTGGCGAAATATTTGTTGAACAAATGGCTATACATTTTGGTATAATTAACCTGATAGCTGAAGAATTTAAATAAGTGTGCACATATACGTTGTACGGGAGAACATCGTTAATGTGTATAAACACGTGAAATTTTCATTGAATATAGAATTCTTGTAAGATAAAATGAAATCGTTATAATTGTCTGGTGTTTTTGTATTACACGTTATTTATTTATCGTATGATTAAATTAAAAATTATTAAAACCAACTTAACTAACTTGTGCTTATTAACAAGTGTTTACTTTATATGTAGTGGAGAATACTCAAGACTATATAGGATATAATTTCATTGAACGAAGAATAGTTGATACACGCACCGATTACCTTATCGCGCGTAATTACTTTTAATTCTGATAATTTGTGAAACTTAACACCGCTCGAACAAAACGATCAAGAAGCACTCAATAATAAAATTGACGATCCGTTTATTTGTACATAATGTAGTGAAATCTAGCTATTTAATCTCCGAACGAAACGACACCCCACGATTACCGTATACAAATGTTACTGCACTCATTTATCTATATTAATAAAGAAAACAGGTGATAAAATGACTTTCTTCGATCGCTATATACGATAAGATATATAAATGAACGAAAACAACGGTACGCCATAGGCTAAAAAAAATTGAGAGACCGCGCAAAAACTTCCCACGTATACGAATAGAAGGGAAAAAAAATAAACAAGGACGACCCCCTCATTTCAAGTAAGGAACGAGCGTCAAGTTGAACAAGAATCGCGACACCCGCGTTTCTCCTTTACCTTACCTTGCGGGGAAAGCCGTTCGTATTTCCGCGCTCGGCTGCGGAATCGCTTCCGGTTTGCGGTACACACGCGGGCTAATTAGAACGTTATTCTCTCTCTCTCTCTCTCTCTCTCTCTCTCTCTATCTATCTTTCTCTGTTTAGCAGGGAAGAAAAAGTTAAGCGCGCGAGAGTAGGGTTTTTTTTCTTATTATTAATAGTATCTGCGTATTGAATTTCAGATTATACCGCGTTTGTTTTTTTTTTTCATTCGCTTGTTATAGTTATAAGAATATTTTGGTACATTATATTTGTTAATGGTTTTTTGTTCCAAAAGTTAAGAATTATGGACAATCGCTATTATTTTAATCAATTAAAAAGATCAGGTAAATGTATATATCTTTAATTTATCGTTTACTATTACATTTTTGTGAATAAAAAAACCTAAGATTATCAATTTATATGATTATCTAGATAAAATTATGATGCAGTACGTATTTTTTTTTAATTATTGCAATTAAGATTTTTTTTGTCAATTTCACGATAAGGGAGAAATCAAAAACACACGTTTACTCGAACTGTGTAACTAATTAAAATAATAGCGATACCGATACCAATAATTCTTAAATCTCCCAAAAAAATAATTACCATTATCATATATTGTTTGTACAAAATTTTTCGTAAACTTAAATAACTACAATATTATATGTAATCATGTAACAATGTACGATAACATTAAAATGACGCGCCACTAAACTATTAACATTTAAAATATTAACATATATATGGGTGGTTCTCTGTGACATCGAAGATGAAAAAAATAAATATTGCTATAACTGTGGGAATATGTTTTAGAGGTATCCAGTAGTTCTCCTGAATTTTTTCAGATTTTTTCTGGGCCATTATTTTAAGTTACAGAGAGTCAAAGTTGACATTTTAGCACTTTTTTGCATTATATGCCCATTTTCATGAATTTTTAACTCCCAGGGGAAGCATTTTTCACTAAAAACATAAGTATGACTTTTTTTGTAAAATTTTCCGAACTTTTCATTAAAAATACTTTTAAAGACATAAATGTATGCTGTCACACTCTTGTAAGCCATTTAAACCTTAAATAGTGAAAATCAGCAATTCTGCTCCGGACTCTGGTAACCTAATACTGTCTAAAAGATGTCTTTTTATAGTCAGAAACTGCCTAAAAATTTCCAGAGTGGGTCTAAATCATTAAGATCACTTATGGTCAAAATATCCGGGAAAAGTGCCCGAAATATTAATAGAAATGTATATTTGTTGCCTTATAACGATGAATCTATTAGCATGATCATTGCAAAAAAATTTGTGCACTTACCTTGGAGTGGTAGAAAAGTATCTCCACTTGTTTCAGTATCCATCTAATCCCCTGTAAGCTGCTAAAAATACAAATATTATTATACAAATGTAAAAAATTAATTTTTAAACATTTATAAAACTGAATTTTTAGTTTTACATCCCTTACAAGAATTATAATACTAATCTGAAGGACTACTATAAAAGTATCAACATTATTATTATTATTCAGCAATACATTGTTTAGATTTCACAAACTTGTCACTGTCACGTTATCATATTATTCATTATAATTATATATCCGATTTATTTATATATCTTTTGTATTAAATACGTATATTCAGAAATTGTAATAATAATATTTATATATTTATAGTAATCCTTCAGATTAGTATTATAATTCTTGTAAGGGATGTAAAACTAAAAATTCAGCATTATAAATGTTTAAAAATTAATTTTTTACATTTGTATAATAATATTTGTATTTTTAGCAGCTTACAGGGGATTAGATGGATACTGAAACAAGTGAAGATACTTTTCTACCACTCCAAGGTAAGTGCACAAATTTTTTTGCAATGATCATGCTACTAGATTCATCGTTATAAGGCAACAAATATACATTTCTATTAATATTTCGGGCACTTTTCCCGGATATTTTGACCATAAGTGATCTTAATGATTTAGACCCACTCTGGAAATTTTTAGGCAGTTTCTGACTATAAAAAGACATCTTTTAGACAGTATTAGGTTACCAGAGTCCGGAGCAGAATTGCTGATTTTCACTATTTAAGGTTTAAATGGCTTACAAGAGTGTGACAGCATACATTTATGTCTTTAAAAGTATTTTTAGTGAAAAGTTCGGAAAATTTTACAAAAAAAGTCATACTTATGTTTTTAGTGAAAAATGCATCCCCTGGGAGTTAAAAATTCATGAAAATGGGCATATAATGCAAAAAAGTGCTAAAATGTCAACTTTGACTCTCTGTAACTTAAAATAATGGCCCAGAAAAAATCTGAAAAAATTCAGGAGAACTACTGGATACCTCTAAAACATATTCCCACAGTTATAGCAATATTTATTTTTTTCATCTTCGATGTCACATAGAACCACCCATATACCCATATATATATGAAACAAAGGAGTGTAGTGACGTAGGTACATTATCAGCCCTTGGACATACCAGTTCAAAGAAGACATTAACTTCTTACCGAGAACGGTATCCCTGTTCAAAAAAAAAAAATTCGCGTAAAAACACGGAGACGTCCAATATATATATATATACATGGGCATAGAAATACATACCATATAACTTAACAATACCGACAGACTTAGCTATGGATAATTCACAAGCCTCGCGGAGCTTTCGAATTACCCGAGAGATGCAGTGTGTGTGTGTATATATATAGAAACGCTCGTTTTCTTCCACCGTGCCGATTTTAATGGAGCACTCGAGTAATATAGACAAACGTTTGTACAAATTTAAAATAAAAGGATTTACTTATAGGTATATACTTATCTTTTTTTCTCATTGCGTTGCGTTGTGTTTAACTGCTTCTTTGAAAATGTTCGGTTTATGGGATATGCTTTTTTTTCTGCCATTTATTTTAAATAACGCGAGTCGAGCTAACAATTAAAAATAGTTATTTTCGTCGTTTATATTTGAGATCTTGCGCGATATACGGTCACTTTACGTGTTTCTTTTTCCAATATTATCAATCATCCACGCTATCAATGATACACTTTTTCAAGAATCAGATGTGACATATACGTATATATATAAGTTGCATTATACGTTTACAATGAGCTTATCATTATCCGAATGAAGAAGCGGTTGATCGCCGTTTAAAAAGGTTTGTTATTGTGAAAAATGATAAATAATAACACGTAATACTTATTTGCCAGCTTGACGAATGAAAAATGAGTCCCTCGCGTACGTAATTATACCGGTAATTTCCCTTTTCAGGTGTGGAATTCAATTTATTCATATATCTATATATATATGCTTACATATATTTGCTTCGCACGTGATTTATATATATACAACACGTCAACGTTTCAATCGGCTTGTTACAATTTAAGTTAGAAATTTGATTGAAATGTGGATACCTATAATATAAACAATATATTCGTATCGCAATTAAAAATACTATTCTCGCGATAATATTCAAGTAACTCGATTGCGGAATCCAGAAAAATTAACCTTTCTTATGTATATATACAGATTTTTCAAATTTAATGCGTAACACTCTAAATTTATAAAATAATTATTTAAATTTCCTACTGCGTATATATTAAAGATGAAAATTTGTCAAATTGATAATTAAATGTTTTAAGATGCATAAGTATAATTCTAAATTCAATAATTAAAAAGTCCAGGTATATCCTTTTTATTTTGCGAATTTACATACACGAATACGTTTTTAAATTGAAGTTTTAATTAAAATAATCGGACGATGTAATGATATCTTATTAAATAATATAATACGACCTTTTAAGTTTGGAAATTCTCTTTGTGAACTGTATTTCACTTTCTTCGTAATTTGGCAAGGAAATTGTTGACCCTCTTCCCCTATAATTTACTCGCATTAACAGAGACAAATACACGTTATATAAACCTCTATCCACCTAGTAATATTCGGTAATATTCGTCAATTTTAACAACTTATTTATTAAAATTTTCAACGTATATACTCGAGAGCATGAAAATATAATTTATACACCGCGCCGTGCATATACACGTCTTAAATTTCGAATTTGAAAGAGAAAGGTATATACGAAATAATAGCGATTTAACCAAATACCCGGCATTGACACATTATAACGACCGAAAATTTTGACGATTTTTTTTATTGTTGTTGTAGGATCGAGATGAGCAAACACGATTGGAGATGAAGCACCGCAAAGAAGAAGACGATCTTTACCGTAAATTTGCACATCATCGTGAAGAAGAAGATCGTCGAATCCGTGAAGAATTCCGGGTAATTATTTTCTAAATTCTATTTAAAACAATTAACCCGCGGCGCCCTCCCGCTGTGGTTAAACAAAAAACAAAGAAAGAAAGAAAAAAAAGGAAAAAAAAAAATTCATGGTTTTTCCACTTGTGTTATATAAAGGACGAGTGGGAAAAAGAGCTTGAACAATTGTCGGAGAAATGGGAACGAGAACGAGGTGGTAAAGCAAGAGCTCAACAGTTCCAACAGGAAAAGGAGGATCTCGAGAAAAATATGACTTTACGCAGGGATAAGAAAAAAGAGAGCCTCACTCGTAAGATGCTCGAACATGAACGGTATGATTTATTATTGTATATACATATATAAATTTTATACCTTTGTTGTGAGATTTTTGTAAGATCGGATAAAATATGTATTAATATAGTAGTTTCATTCTATTTTATAACGAGGAATCTTTGATAGTCAATAGATTGTACGAACATCTGGTATAACAATCTTGAAATAAGTAGTTTATTTTTAATTTTATTATGTACAAAGGGAATGGATTATTTTTTAAATACCTCGCGCTCAAGTTGTTATACTTATTTTAAATAATATATCATTATTTTGCGTGGCGTTCAAATAAACAACTTGAACAACCGGAGGTATCAACTGACATACGAACTATAAAATTCAGGATAATAAAATAAAAGGTTTTATTCTCTTCTTTTCACAAAATCCGTAATAATTTATCTTAAACCTTATTATAGCGAAAGCGATTAAAAGAAAATTTAGTATTGTTTATACAATAATTTATTAAAAGAAGATAATATTATCTAAAAACGATGCGGTTCAACCGCGTATTAGATTTTTAAAATAATAACTCTTTTTCGCGAGTCTTTATTTTCCGTTCGCGAATTCAAGATCGATCCAACACCGCGCGCGTGGAAAAGGGAAGAAAGTGTAAGAAACATCGTGGATATAGGTATAATAAGGAAATTATTGAATTACGTGTATATACAGGGCAGCGACAGCCGCACTCGTTGAGAAACAGAGTTCAGAAATGTTGGAACTGATAAACGAAGCTCGAAGCGAATATATGCAACAGGAGAGTCTCTACTTGGACGAAGGCGTTGATTATATACACGGGGCACCACCAAGTCCGTATCCGTCTCGAGCACCCCCGCCACATCCACCTGCTCTTGCCAAGTACCATCTTTACAACGATCCTCTCGAATTCGCTGATATCGATGAGATCGCCATATCCGTAAGTGTACATATATGTATCACAGTTTCAATAAATCTATTGAAAATTTGATACTTTTAATTTGTCGAGATCGTAATGTGCATCGTTATAAAATATAAAAGATAATAAAAAATATGTATAAATGAGAAAAATTTAGTATTATATGATAAATGAATTTATTGATCTTCCCAAGCCAAAGAAACATTCCTCACATCTCAAGTAAGGCGGACTGTATTAATACCAGCCACTTTAGAAACCTCACAGGATGAGTGTTCGAAAAAAGACTAAGACAAGCTAAGTCAACTAAAATGTAAAATTTAATTGATTGTAGTATAAAATTAATTAAAACTTAATAAGACGGAAGAAAAAAAAAATTAAAAATTATGTATTTCGCCCTGAGTATGCCTGGTGGGCTCATCAGTAGAGTCCAGGCATCTCGTCTCTAGATACAAATGACAGATAAAAATATTTGAAAACCTGACGATGAAGACATGGGGTATATATGCCCTACCGATAGCAAATTTTAATAAGTGCCACATATTAACAGGTAGCCCCTAACGCACTTACATAGAACTAATGTCTTAATCGTCAGAATATTGTTACATAAGGCATATTCGTGATCCAATGCCATAGAATTTTAAAATTTGAATTTTCCAACTATTAGAAAAATTCGAGAATTATTGCTTTTGTACACTCTAAGTGTATTATTAAGTTTTAATTAATTTTATACTACAATCAATTAAATTTACATTTTTGTTGACTTAGCTTGTCTTAGTCTTTTTTCGAACACTCATCCTGTGAGGTTTCTAAAGTGGCTGGTATTAATACAGTCCGCCTTACTTGAGATGTGAGGAATGTTTCTTTGGCTTGTGAAGATCAATAAATTCATTTATCATATAACTTAGAGTGTACAAAAGCAATAAATTCTCGAATTTTTCTAATAGTTGGAAAATTCAAATTTTAAAATTTAGTATTGTTTATTCAATAATTTATTAAAAAAGATAATATTATCTAAAAATGATGCGGTTCAACCGCGTATTAGATTTTTAAAATAATAACTCTTTTTCGCGAGTCTTTATTTTCCGTTCGCGAATTCAAATTGTTATTTTTCGAGTTAACGAGATCGATCCAACACCGCGCGCGTGGAAAAGGGAAGAAAGTGTAAGAAACATCGTGGATATAGGTATAATAAGGAAATTATTGAATTACGTGTATATACAGGGCAGCGACAGCCGCACTCGTTGAGAAACAGAGTTCAGAAATGTTGGAACTGATAAACGAAGCTCGAAGCGAATATATGCAACAGGAGAGTCTCTACTTGGACGAAGGCGTTGATTATATACACGGGGCACCACCAAGTCCGTATCCGTCTCGAGCACCCCCGCCACATCCACCTGCTCTTGCCAAGTACCATCTTTACAACGATCCTCTCGAATTCGCTGATATCGATGAGATCGCCATATCCGTAAGTGTACATATATGTATCACAGTTTCAATAAATCTATTGAAAATTTGATACTTTTAATTTGTCGAGATCGTAATGTGCATCGTTATAAAATATAAAAGATAATAAAAAATATGTATAAATGAGAAAAATTGAGTAAAATTTAAATGAAAGTCTATTTTGACAAAGAAACCGTCATTTTCTTAATCACTGGCTCTTCTCGGTGAATATCTTTATCTGTAGTTTCTGCCGCGTTTTATTTTTTACTTTTCTCTCTAATTTGTAGAATTTTGAAAAGTAGTTATGTATAGAAATATAAATACATTAAATATACGTATATTAATGGTTATAACTGAAAATGTGTAAATAATCCGCGTTGATGACCAGGTTGCCCAAGAAAACCAAAAGACGTTTACCGACCTCGTTCGTCAATTAGTAAGTAAATGCGGTTCGGACATCGAAAAGGCACGAACGATCTTCCGATGGATAACAGTCAAGAATTTAAATACCATGCAATTCGACGAGAATTTACGGGGCGATACGCCAATGGGATTATTACGTGGAATCAAACACGGGACCGAATCGTATCACGTGTTATTTAAACGATTGTGCAGCTACGCTGGATTACATTGCGTTGTTATCAAAGGATACAGTAAATCCGCTGGTTATCAACCTGGTGTACGTTTCGAGGATAATCGTTTTCGTAACAGTTGGAACGCCGTTTACGTCGCTGGCTCCTGGAGGTTTGTCCAGTGCAATTGGGGTGCACGACATTTGGTCAACGCCAAGGAGGTACCTCATCCCGGTCAACCTAAGGAGAAGAGCGATAGTCTAAGGTTCGTAACGCTTTCCCGCACTATAACGCATTTATACCAAATAATTTTATTTTTTTTTTCTTTACAAAATTCACCCGTTGTATATTATATACACACTCTCGAAAATGAACTTTATTAATCCTCAATATACAATTATAATTAAACGTGTAATAAAAATTACTAATTATTTATTATACATACTAATTATCAAGTGTCGATTGGAATATTTTAAAAAAAATAATTGTCTTTAAATTTAAGCGTATTTTATAGTAATTCGTGGTAAATGAAACTTCGTATGTATATATACACACACATTAAATATTTTGATATACATTTCACAATGATTATCTTGGACGAAGCGAAAGTCACTTTTATGTCCGATATATATTAATTAAAATTGGTGAAAGGTATACGTATATTTTAAAAATAAGATAAACTTCCGTGAAACGATTCACAAAAGGAAAGAAAAAAAATTTTCCGTTTATGCAGATAACTTTCTAGCTTATTTCCTTTTTTTCAACCTACAATTTCTACAGTTCGTTCTATCATTTGAAATATTAATTTGGTGTAATTTGGATATATATATATATATACACGTGACAAACTTTTTTTTCTTTATTTAAATAATATTCAAAGTGATATAAAAAAAAGCAAGACGTACTTTTCATTGAATAATTTAATGCAGATTAAAACAAAAAAAAAAAGAAATACTCCACCAAAAAAGTGATTGAATATATAAGTTCTAATAGGTTTATCGACACCTATTAGAAAAAAAATAAAAAACGAAATTGTTGAATTTACGTTAAAAAAAAATTTAATTGCGAAAGTTCGATTATCCACGGAAGATCGAATAAGCAATTTACATTTCTCGTTCTTCGCAGATACGAATACGACGACCACTACTTCCTAACGGATCCACGGGAATTCATATACGAGTTCTTCCCACTACAAGAAGAGTGGCAACTTTTGAAACAACCAATCTCGCTTAAAGATTTTGAAGAACTACCCTTCGTTCGATCCTTATTCTTCAGGTACGATAAAACTAATCTTCATTAATTAAAATATTCATTTTAAAAAAAGTATTTGTTAATTAAAAAAGAAAAAGATAATTTATTTCGTGAATTTAGGAACTCGTTGTACGTATATGTACTCATTACCGCGGAAATCCGAGAGTTATTACGTACATTGAAATTCTTAGAGTTTCGTGTATACTTTCACGCGTTTATGTATATACGTCGATTCGTTGATTACAACTCGCGTTATTCTCTTTTTCTTTATCCTTGGAATATTTATCGAGTGTTTTATACGATCTACAGTAATTTTTATACAGTAATTATTTACTAAAATACATTTTCCGATTACGGAATCGTATAATACCAATACGCGATACGCTTAAACATTATTTTCTTTGTCGAACCCGCCGGATTTTTTCAATTTTAAGAGGGTCATTCGACACACCACTAACACGCATATTTAATTTCACTGAAACCCATCATCATTATCGTTAAAACGTAAAATTAGTTCTAATCACCATTTTCCTTTAAAAAAGAAAAAAAAGAAAAAAGAAACCAACTTTCACAATTCGATCGAAATTGATTTCTCGTTCTTCTATCTTTTAATTGAAATCATTTATATACACGTAAATATGTATATGTATAAGTATAAATATAAATGGTTAAAATATAGGTATGGCCTATACTTTCCCGACACAAATACCAATGCAGTTATGTACACTGATGCAACTGGAGCCGCAACAGTGAGGATAGCTATGCCGGCAAATATGCAATCTTCACTGATTTTCCATTATAATCTCAAGTTTTACGACAGCGACGGTGACAATTACGATGGCGTATCCTTAAAGAGATTCGTTATGCAAGTGAGTCTTCCTCTCAACTCGAATATTTAACACATCCGTGATTTATTAACGTTTTATGCAATTTCTGGATAATTGAATTTATCGATTTTGACCGATCATATTTTTTTTTGTGTAACACACATCCGCGCATACAAACAAATAATAATAAACCATATTAAGTCTCGTCCACGTTATAATATATAAAAATATATAAAATAACCGAATATATATACATTTTTAACGGGTTATTCCAATATTTAATATTTTGTAATTACATTGTGATAAAAGGAAATACAATATACAATTACAGTCGGTCGTTGGAAACTTGGTAGCATTCCGAGTGCACGCACCTTGCTCAGGTTCTTTCCTCCTGGACGTTTTCGCGAACGCAGTTACACCAAAGGAATACCTAACTGGCGAGCCAATGAAATTCAAGAGTGTTTGTAAATTTAAAATCGCATGCGAAGAATTGCAAACCGTAATGGTACCATTACCCGATTGCGCGAGTGGCGAATGGGGTCCTACTAAAGCGACCAGACTATTTGGACTCGTACCGATTACCCATCAAGTGAGTTTTACTATCGTCATTTTTATTTCTTAAACATCATTTTTTTTTCCTTAGCGACCTTTCACAAACGGGAAATGATATATATATTTTTTTTAATTGAATTTTTGCACAAATTGGTTTAAGTAGATTTTTAGAAATATTATCTATTATTTTACTAACAATTATCGACCACAAATTCTTCATTTTCAATTATTATCAACAACAATTGCTTTCGGAGCACAACATTGAGTATCTGCTCGACGCGCCGCTCAATCAGCGAGCGTCCAAGAATCGACTCCGTCTAATAACGCTATGCCATTTCGAAAGTATTTACAACACAAATATAAAACATTGGGAAATTCGAAATATGCAAAAAAAATATCGACTTTTTGAAAGTGATAAACTAGTCGAGCTCCTTAAAATATATTAAAAAATAAAATTGTTTGATTTTTAGGAAGCTTTGGTATTCGCCGGTCGTGAGCTAGAAATACAATTCCGTATGTCACGAGCGCTAACCGATTTCATGGCGACCCTTCACAAAAATGGTATCGAAGAAAAACGTCTCTCCAAATTTGTAAGTCATACCGTTACCGATGACGACGTCGTTACCTTCACGATCAATTTCCCTGAGGAGGGTCAATACGGTTTGGACATTTATACACGAGAATCAACGACGCCTACGCATCACGATTCATCGGGCGAGAAGCACTTGCTCACGCATTGCTGCAAATACCTCATCAATTCCAGCAAGAGAAATTAGATATTCGTCGAATTTTATACAGCATTTAATATTTTAATATGATTTGTACTTATCTCTTTTTTTTTTATTTATGTTTTTATTCATTTATCAAATTCGCGATAACGTTATTGCATACCAATGACAATATTAAACTATTGCAGTAATGCATCATGATGAAATATTTTATGCTGTCTAATAATTACCCATAATTTATAAACTTATAGAGATTTAAAATAGAACTGAAGTGTTTAACAATGCGACAAAACGAACGTTCAACAATTAAACGTTTCACACATTCTTTTTCATTCTTATGCATCGTAATTATAATTACATATTTACGATGCAAAAAGAAAAAGAAACGACACTGATTTTTTTCACATATTCAGTTCTATTTTGAAGTTGTGGTTTAGTAATAATAATTACACTTATATATAAAATGTAAGGTTACTTTTTTAAAGTTAAGAGACCGATTTTAACATTAAATTCCAAATATTAAGAAAATTTCAAATGACTACTGCATCTTTATTGCAACAACGGCGTATTGGAAAAAAAACGTCACCAAGTCATTTCAAGTTTTTAGTCTTCCAAAATAATGACAATCGAGATTCCTCTTACAGCCCTAACGAAGACTTACAAATAGCAAGAATAAAAGGGTTTGAACTTCACAGTTACCTCTGAATCCAGTGGCAGGAATACTTAATTTAGGTAATTTACTATTTACCTCCACTAAAAATTTTAAGTATATGTTTTAATATTACGCAAATAATATGAGCACGCAATATTATGAAAAACAATCGCTTATTTACAGTAAATAATATTATTTATGTATGTTTTTTAATACAGAAGAAATATTTTTATATGTATAAAAAATAAATTTTATATTACTAATGGACATTAATCTATAAGGTTACAGATAATTATATACATTAAATATGTATTAAATAGATAAAAAAACTTTAATAAGTTAATATTTTTTATTGAATAGACATTGAAATATGGGATTTTGATAGTTTTTTCCAGCAAACTATGTAAATATTTTTATATATATATATATATATATATATTTAAGATTTCTTGATAAAGTTCAAAACTTTTGACAGACATCAAATTGTTTTCTTTAATTTGTACACAACGTTCCGTCTTTTTACTGACCAACGCACGCAGAAAATAGTATTTTGTTATGTATTAACAAATTAATGTATTTTGATATCGATTTATATTTATAAAATATTAAATAGATGTAACCGTTTTAAAAATGTTTGGATTATGCAGGTTATAATAAATTGACTAAAAATTTGTATTATTTATATCTACGCAGTTCTTCCTTTAAAATAATTTTTATTAAGCGATGTATATCGCTATACTGTTTGTACATATTATATGATTGCATTAATTTTCACAAATATTCTTACATTTTATGTAACATTGTAAAATCATGTAGACTGACAATAAAAGGTCGCCAATACACTGTCTACGAGTTTTAATTTTAAAATTCAAATTAATCATTCAAAACGAATTTTCATAATATAGTATAATGATTTAAAAAATTAATTTTACAAGGTACTAAAATTACTATTTATAAATAAAATAAATATCTTAGTGAATTCTTAAAATATCACGTTTATGAAAATTCATTTTATTATAATATTACATAGTAATAATATTTTTTAGATAAAAAACTTTATACACGAAAAAAATTAGTGATTTGCAGTCAATTCTTCTGTCGAGTTTGTTCTTTGCATGTAAAATTGTTCTCCGAACCACTCACGGTGCATTTCCAAATAGCTATAAATTACGTGTAAGTTAGTATTATGCTATGAATATTTTTATTTGACGAATATTAAAACATTTATCAAGTTACCTTAAAAACATGTCTAGATATTTCAATAATACTTTCAGTTTTTTATCGGGTATATCCGTCATTTGAAGTAGATCCGGCAGTTTTACTAAACGTTTGAAAAATTGCCATATTATTATCTCAATTGTGTAATTTAATCATCTATAACTTAAAAAAATATTTACCAAATAAACGAACTAAATGCACAGCGCCATAAATCATCGAAGGTTCTGGATTTAATTCTTTTTTTGTAATTTCCGGCATCAATCGCCATTGATTTGATTCCTCAAGAAGAGAATTTATTTGTGCTGAATTTATAACAGGTACGGACATTCTCAGTGTTACACCACGTGGACTCGAGCATCTTGAGCTAGTACTGGCGATACTGTTTATACTAAAAGAAATAATAGATACATGAGAAACTATAAGTAATGTATATAACATAAATAAATATACCTGGACAAATTTCCGGTTTCCTGTTTTATTTCTTCTACAGGTCTTGGCGGTTTTGGCTCTTCTACTGAATTCAAACGACACGATCGTAATTTACGTCTTGTACTAGAAATAGCCGTATTGGTATTAGTTGTAAGAGTCGTAGGAGTCTGTTTTTCTACTTCAGGTTCCTGGTCCCGAAATGGCGGTAAGTGGGCGAATTCCGGATCATCAACCTCTTCTTTTATGACTATATCAGACCTACAAAAGCGAAGCTTACATTCATTAGCACAGTACAATAGTAAATATATACATCTATACAAATAAATTTTATTTTGTACTTTAAAAATACTAAATAACGTTTGAAAAAAATTCTTATTTTTATATATTATAAGCTCACAACAAACTGATGTTTTTAAAAATGATAATTCTTTTTTTATAATAATATTTACAAAATATTTTTTCTACATATAATAATGACTTTCTAGATAAGTTAAATCAAACTTACTCTAAAACTTCTTCTTTAACATTCGTAGCTTCCTCAGTATTTGTTATTATAGGTATTAGTTTCATATTGGAATATTGTTCCTTTTCTTCCTTGTATAATAAAAGATCACTCAATGTAAAATCAAAATATATCCTTAAGCCGTCCGCAATTTCTCTACATATATTTATATCATTAACTGTTTTTTCTACACTGTTTTGTACTTTGTTTCTTTGTGGTTTCTCAGGAATGTTTGTTAATTGCGTCGTCGTATAATGTTGTACCCATGATTCTAATATATTCGTTACTGTCGGTTGTGCAGGTAATACAGCAAGCTATTTTTAAGTAAAATAAAATATAATTTACTGTTCGAATTATGCTAATTTACATTTTATAAATTTATACAATAGATAACGAATAGAGGGTACCTTATTTTTATTAATTATTAATTCATGATCTTGCTCTAAAATACGCTTTAATGTTGCACCTATTTCGAGATCTATACCAGGCCTCATACTAGCACCTGATTGACTACCTCCTCCACTATCCTCATCTCCAGAAGTTTCTTCTTCATACTCTGAACTGCTTTCTGTATCTTCTTCAGTAACAATATCCTAGAATGTTAAATGAAGTAAACCATTACATCAATTGATTAGAAAAACAGTTATAATTTAACAAAGATTTAATTACTTCTGTATCATAATCTTCGTGTTGTCCAGAGCTACCGTCTTCAGATGAACCAGTTGTAGCAGACGTAGCACGACTACCACTACTCCTGGCTCGACGTTTTGCTTCAGTACCAGATTCTACTAATCGTTCAGAAAATTTGTGACTTCTCTTTTTCCGTTCTCTTCTGTACAGATATGCTCCTCTAAACATTGAAACATAAGTTTTAATAAAAACGTATATTGACTAACTAAATTTTATGACACAATAAACACCGTACATTTGTAATTGAGCCTTTTGTGCAAGATCTCTTTGTAATTGACGATTTTCTTCAGTATCTTTGAGTACATATTCTTCCGTTACACAACGATCCCAAGATGAATTCCACCCCTAGAATTTAATAAATACAATAAATAAATTTGTTTTTTAGACAAGCACTTAATAATTTGAATTTTACAATACCTGAAAATGAATTAAATACTCTACAGCTTTTCTACCTCTTTGATCTTTATTTACAATAACATCGAGTACCTGAAAAAATAATAAATTAATGACCTATCGTTATAAAAATATGAGTAAACATAAAACTATTAATACTTTTGAAAAAAATTAACACAACATGTAATTATATTATTTATCAACAATATAAATATTTTCACTAAAATTTCTCAAAAAATGTAATAAACAATACAAAGTATGGTTATAAGGTTACCTTCGAATCATAAAGTACTTTAGCCTTTGTAGGATCGGGTTCGTAACATAAAACTTTTTCACCATCAGAAAATTTAAATTTAGGTCCTCGAGTAGAGACCATTTTCTTTAGTATCACATTTATAAAAATAAAAATAAACACAGTTGACGATAAACAAACAATTGGGTACCGGTAATTTCCATGACCGCGAAATCGTCCATTTTTCATCCACCATAATATATATATAGCACGCCATCAGATGCTAATTATTTACCGTCAAATACCGTAAGTATGGTCAAAATCAATTCTTGGTCGTTGCTACGACCTTTTACACATTTGAGTTAACCAAACATACTGTAACGTAATTGATTTGTAGATTAATATTTGTTGACTATAAAATGTAAAATTTTTTATTATTTCCAATCAAATTTAGTAGTTATATTAAAAAAAATGTGCTTACGTTTGTAAACATATGTTAAAGTGATGAAACAAAACACATAATTGACTGTCAAAAACAAATCTCGTATTTCTGAAATTATGTTCTAAAAGTAATGATTTAAAAAAATTTTTTACAAGTACCTATTTCTGCATAAACGGAGCAATTTTAAAAATTTTATTTAACAGACCTTTGAGATTTTTAAATTAATAAGTTAACATTTACATGTATTTTAGGACTGATTGACATATATAACAACCATGAAACGTTTTTTTTCACAAGATGATTATTTTTGCTCAATATGCCAATATACCGTGTATTTATTTAGATTTTTACGATGCAAAAAATTAAACGAATCTTTATATAAGAGGGTAACCTGCAATAACGAAGATCGGATAACGAAGAATTGAATAATAATTGGATAATTGTCTGAAAATTATTAATCAGAAGCTAATCGTGTAACCAAGCCCTAACATTTGGCGAATAAAATGTGTAAACAACCATTGAACGATTCAAAGTTGGACATTTGTAGTATTTTACCTTTCACTATTTCAATTAAGTAGATTAAAATTTGTATTAAATTCTTGTTTTATAATGTTTTAAATAATATGAATGTATAAATTTTTCCATTGAAAAAAATTCATATATAAAACTTATTTGCAATTTAAAATAAGGATATCCCTTGATCAAAAACGTAAATTGTAGTAAATACACATTATTACATGTTTTTGCATACTAATCAAACCCATATTAATACAATCAAAGAATTATTTACATTATAAAATAATTATTCATCCTTAATAAAAACAAAGACGTTTTACATATTAATTAATGTAACAAATAGTGCACAAAGCTACTTCAACTAACAAAAATATTTATTATACTAAGCATTTCAACAAATGATAATTAGATAATTGGGAGGTAATGGAGAGGAGTTCAAATGTAAAACAAGTACTATAAATTTTTTATAACACTTTTTCATTTTCTGGTAAGTCTATGGTAATTAATAATTAATAACAAGAAAAAAACCTTCATCAATGTGTCTACAGTAATTATTAAAAGGTACAATTAGCAAATTACTATGTTGTGTATTCACTTTGTGTAATAATAGATAATAATATAATTGTAATTATTTTTTTTCTTTATAATTATAGCGCAATTTCTTTTTCTCACGTGCTCAATTTTTCGTTTTTCATTTTCTACAAATATAATAATATTGTTATCTAATATTTTTTTATACCACTTCTTGTTTACATTATCCACGTCGGATTATTATCATTTTTTTTTTAATATTTATCATTTAAACCTTCACTCCTATTTATATTTTATTTCCATGATCGAATACTAAAAATACAAATGTTTCATGTGTGAGGAAGGTGAATCTTCGCATAATTTGTACAAGTAGCGCAACTTGTCAAATTTACGATTCATCCTTCCTCTTATTATTATTATTTTTATTTTCTTTAAGATAGAATAAATTTGCATTAGCTCCGTCTATATAAAATTAAGGGGCTCGTGAAGAAAATTTGCACTTGACAACCATGTTATCCTTAGAGTAAAAAAAAAGAAGGATATATATATATATATATATATATATATATATATATATATATATATCTATATATTTTTTTCATTTTTTCAGCAACGCGATTACACTTTTTACAACAGCGAAGTCTCTTTACAAAAAACACATTTTCTCGCGCGAGAAAATAAACAAGGCTTTCACGTTATATATCATATACACACACAGAAAGAGAGATAGATTTATATATGTGTAATATATAAGTTGATTCGAAAAAGCGCGTTTCCTTCTCTCTTTCATCGTGTCTTACTTTTTCAATTTCTTCCTCTCAATATAATATTTTAAATATACACAATTCTAGATAGATACTACTTCAAAAGCCCTTTAATATTACCAAGGATGCTTAAAATTCACTTAGCCATAAAGTATACCACTTATGTACACACGAAGCTTGATTCATTTTTACGCCTCTTCTTTTTTCTTTAACTCTATACAATTATGTAATATTTTATTTGTTTTTTCTCATTAATAAAATTATAACGTAATAATGCCTAGCCTACCTAATGTCGACAGGAATATTTTACAACAAAAATTACATCGTACTTTCCATCGCATTAGCTCCCACAATAAAAGAAGTATGGTGCTTCTTTCGCAAACGCCTGTAACCTACAAGTTCTACATTACACTTCACCCCATCACAATGTAGAGTATAAACAAAAAAAAGAAAAAAGAAATTAAATTCTCTCGTTTTCTTAACAATCTAAAGGTTTTTTTGTTTTCATTATATACAGCTTCTTTCGACACCTGTCATCCCCTTTCGAATGAAATATAAGCATGCTATTATGTACAGATACAACGGTAAGGATAACAGGCGCGATTTTATTCATCGAAACGCATTCATTACGACAATCAACGTTGTTATACACTAAATAATTTAAATTATAATTGGCATTAAACATGATTCAACTAGCGAAAATACAAAATTAAGAAGGTAGAGAGAAAGAGAGACAGAGAGAGAGAGAGAGAGAGAGAGGGAGAAGGTAGAGAGAAAATAAACAAAAAAAAAAATTTTCTCAAGCAAAGATAAATGACTTGGTCAATCATTAATATTGAAACAGAATGAATTGATACTTTTAGTTCTTAATGGTTTTTCTTGTATAAGAAAATATACACAATATAAATCATTCTAAATTTCAATAATGAACTTTCGGGTAAACAGTAAGCACATTTAAATTAATTAATAATTATAAATACACATAGTGACTTGATTGGATATTCAGATACAATGATCCAAAATACATTTTATAATAAAAAATACAAATTTGTAGAATGACTATTAATTAATGTATATCTCTCCTGAAAAAGAAATATGTATATTATATATATATATAAATATATCTTTCAATTTCTTCCTCTCAATATAATATTTTAAATATACACAATTCTAGATAGATACTACTTCAAAAGCCCTTTAATATTACCAAGGATGCTTAAAATTCACTTAGCCATAAAGTATACCACTTATGTACACACGAAGCTTGATTCATTTTTACGCCTCTTCTTTTTTCTTTAACTCTATACAATTATGTAATATTTTATTTGTTTTTTCTCATTAATAAAATTATAACGTAATAATGCCTAGCCTACCTAATGTCGACAGGAATATTTTACAACAAAAATTACATCGTACTTTCCATCGCATTAGCTCCCACAATAAAAGAAGTATGGTGCTTCTTTCGCAAACGCCTGTAACCTACAAGTTCTACATTACACTTCACCCCATCACAATGTAGAGTATAAACAAAAAAAAGAAAAAAGAAATTAAATTCTCTCGTTTTCTTAACAATCTAAAGGTTTTTTTTGTTTTCATTATATACAGCTTCTTTCGACACCTGTCATCCCCTTTCGAATGAAATATAAGCATGCTATTATGTACAGATACAACGGTAAGGATAACAGGCGCGATTTTATTCATCGAAACGCATTCATTACGACAATCAACGTTGTTATACACTAAATAATTTAAATTATAATTGGCATTAAACATGATTCAACTAGCGAAAATACAAAATTAAGAAGGTAGAGAGAAAGAGAGACAGAGAGAGAGAGAGAGAGAGAGAGGGAGAAGGTAGAGAGAAAATAAACAAAAAAAAAAATTTTCTCAAGCAAAGATAAATGACTTGGTCAATCATTAATATTGAAACAGAATGAATTGATACTTTTAGTTCTTAATGGTTTTTCTTGTATAAGAAAATATACACAATATAAATCATTCTAAATTTCAATAATGAACTTTCGGGTAAACAGTAAGCAACATTTAAATTAATTAATAATTATAAATACACATAGTGACTTGATTGGATTATTCAGATACAATGATCCAAATACATTTTATAATAAAAAATACAAATTTGTAGAATGACTATTAATTAATGTATATCTCTCCTGAAAAAGAAATATGTATATATATGTATATATATATATATATACATATGAACGTTAAATACAATGTATTACGAAGCAATATAAGCTATATATCTATTCATCTACAAAGTAACGATGGACACTCGCCTTTATTAAACCAACTTTACATCATACAAATTAACATCAGTATACTTTGAGTAAAAAAAATAATAAAACAAGTGTATATCAGCTACTATACAGAATTACATATTTGTGATGTATTGAGAATAAACCCTAACCCAGTGAAAAAAGATGTTAACAGAGATGAATGCTATAATTACATTAAAGAGAAAAAGGGGGTGACAGGGGCTAATTACAAGCTTCTTTTATATTATCTTCCTCAGTAAACACTAATAAACAGATGTAAATAATAAAGTAGAATATTTGTTTCGTGTAAAAACAATAATATGAGAAAAACTGTGTAGGTACATCATCCTTCTATGTACTTGTTATTTCTCTTATCGATAGTTGAGAATGTCAAGCAAGGAAGATATTAATGAGCTCATTTTTTTAATTATACAAATATTACGAACAATAATAGCAATAATAATTGTAGAAATAATAGCACTGAATAATTAATCATAATAACGTAATTGTAATGATGACATTGAACTATCACTAGATTTTTTTTCAATAAAAATTCGAACAGGCTTCATATATACAATGAAAGGTGCCTTGCATACCTTTACTAGAAATTATTTACAAAATATATCCCATTCATATATTATCAATCGATTTTAACGTTTTATCGACATTTCTTTCTCATTTTCTCACTTTTATCTCAGTCTCTCTCATATTTTTTCTCATTCCCATTCGCTTGTATTATTAATAATTACAATTTTTTTATTCTTACATTCATAAATTTAAGCATGACTTATTAATCAATATTTTATATATTTTGTTTTCTTAATTTTGATAAATATAAAATAAATTCTTTCTTTTGACTTTACTATACCTCAGTCCTCTGCTAACTCTGTATTTAGTTTTGATTGACCGATAAACTATGTTTAATACTCATTCAATTCTATATAATTCATTACTGGAATGAATATATTAATTATGTACAATTAATTTTTAACTTACCTAAAGTTTACAGTTAATCATTAATATAAATATTATTTAATTTTTTGTACACTTTTATGCACATAACTTTTTCAAAATATTTTTATATCATAGCAAAATTAATAATAAACATATATTTTGACAACAAAGAAATATACTAAATAAAAGTTATAAATTCTATCGTCATCAATAATAGAACAAATTAGACAAAAACTTTGTATTTTTAATGGAAAATTAAAATGTGTTTAGTTAGAATAAAATATACATATTTTTATATACTAAAAATCAACAATAAATAATAATTGAATGCAATTTACACAAAGTCTATCGGTTCTATTTGGTTTAGCAACTTGACCTTGTTTTGCCATTATGTTTAATATAATTTATATTGTATTTTATCACAAAAACATAAAAATTTACAAAACCAAATCTACACTAGCATCGTGGCAGTTATAGTCAGATTCACGTTAAACACATTGAATTTGGCTTTGCTTTACCACCAGTTGCAGTGGACAATATTATTAAAACATTTATATTTTTATTTTTAGCATTAGACCAGACAAAATTACAGTTTAGTCAGGTTCAAGTCTTGTCGAAGTTGAAAAAATTGAATTTTTCTTTGTACAATTTCATATAGCAATAATATTACTTATATCACTGCTTAAAAACTATGATGTAGTTCAAAAAATGATGTATTTATTTGGAAAAGAAAAATTTCTGTAAATGGAGAAGATAAAAATAGTAGATTGCTTTAGAATTCATAAATTCTAAAATGTTGAATCAAAATTAACCAAACTATTTTATCCCAAAAATGTCTTCACACAGTAGTGCAGAGAGAACTAAGGAAAGCTAGTCTACAAGACTATTTGTCAATGCTTGAAACATACGCTCTAATCTTTAATAATTTAACATCGTTTCGATAAAAAAAGGAAAAGAATAATCTACTTAACTCGCGTTCTAACAATCACTGGGAGGTTGGGCAATTTTTTGTCAGTGATTCCACCATCAGAACTTTGTTTTTGTAATAGTTTGAAAAATAAAGCACAATCCACGATAAAATTCTTGAATGTACAACTCCTCCAACAGCAAAATTTTTTGTGCGCTATTCAACATCTTTCCGTTCAACGTCGCAGGTACACCAGGTGGGGTCCAGCCACACGGTAATTGTACACGTATAACTATTGATAGCAGACAGACAACCAAACACAGTGGCCTTGACGAGCGATGGTGGCTAATCACTGTCAAGGTCGCTTTCCGAAGGTCATTTGTTTTCACGAGATATTCGCCTCCTTTTCGCCTGCTCTGCTGTCTCAGCTGTCACTAAAAAATCGTTCCCGCTGTACGAGGTCGTTATATTAAAGCACTATGTTTAAATATGTATGTGTTAAAAAAAAAAATATCATTGCATGTTCAATGTACAAATTATTACTATACAGAAGATCTAAATAAAAGTCTGATTTGGTAAATAATTTAAACTAAGATTAATAGTTGTACTGTATGAAAGAAAAATAAAACTTATTTTTATATTGAATAAAATAAAAATGAATACAAATGAATCATAACAAAATTTTAATAGTACATTGAATATGTTATGTATTAATAGGTGAAATGAATGAAAATTGTGATAATGAATGACGTGATGTGAGGATGAAATAATATAAGTACACTAAATAATTGTTTGAAAGAGCACAGACGGATGAAATATTCTTAGAAAAAATACACTTGTATAGAAATATTTGTTTTAAGATTATATTTGTAGTTGAACAAAAAATGATTTACATACATATTTTATGTGAATATCATTGTAATTTGTCTACAAATAACATTAAACGTTATTATTATACAAGATTGCAATACAAACCGTTTTGAATTAAACTAATTAACTCAAATAAAATTAAAAACTTAAAACAAATATATATTTATTTACTTATGCACTAATATCAAACTCTACATTAATCATATAATGATGTTGATCGTATATTTTTTCTAATGATAAAAAGTCAGTATATATATATATGTATATATATTTTTTATCCTTTAATCTAGTTATCATAAACGCATAAAAATAAAACAAATTGTTTCGATCTTTTTAAAAATCTCGCCGATTACCGGGATATAATTGCATATTTATATCATTTACAGAAAAAGATTTACATAATAACATTTTTTTTATTTCACTTGCCTGTATTCTCAACAGATATAAGATAGATTTATGTTTTCTTTTAAAAAGTTTTTAAATCTGTACATTAGACAATGTTCTTAAGGGGATGTGAAATTATTCGCAACATTTCTAAGACTTAATTATATTTTATCGACAATATAGATATTTATCTTTGCCTTATAAATTTGCATATATTATGTATAATTGTACACTTATATTTTATAATTACCTATAACGTTACAAAGTTTAATGAATAAACTATTTTTAACATACATTTACAAACGTGGTATCGTATAGTAAATCAAAGCAGTTATTCATACACCAACTAATACGCAATTATTTTTAATAAATTCACAATCATTGCGATTAAGTGTGTACAAGATAAAAAAATATATTTAATGCTTTGTTTATATTATTACATAATATACAAATATTAAAGTTAATTACATAAAAGTATTATCGTCATACTTGTCAACCATAAGCCAGTAAATAACTGTTAAACTTTGTTGCGTCACAATTAATATACAAACATTACGATTTTGTAATAACATATTTACAAAATAGAGAAACAGTAAGAAAAGGAATAATACGCGATTTTTATAATATTGGATTCACATCCCCTTACCAACACACATCGATATTTCCTATACTTATACGTAGCACTTGACTTTTGAATGCACAGATATCACAGCAGAAGTACATGTTTTCTCAGACAAAATCGAACACGCCAAACTATGCATATTTTAATATCTCATAGGAATTACTTTTGGAAAAATTCGGTATTCCAAAATGCATATATTTTTCCCAACAGACATTCGGGGAACATTACTCACCGGTAGCTCCGCTGCGAGTCTTTCTTCGATTAACGTCTTCCATAGAGCGCGAAGCACCCCTTGTGTTACCAGCCGGTGTGGCGAGAGGCGAAGCAGTGCTTTGACGTACTGAACGCCTTGTTGTCACTTCGACCGATTCGTTGCTTGATACGGAAGTACCGCGAAGCCGTTCCTTGACTACCGTGGGTCCGACTGTCACAGATTGTTGTTGTTGTTGTTGATGTGGCTGTGACTGATGTTGTTGCTGTTGCGAATGCTGTTGCTGTTGCTGCTGGAGTTGCTTTGTAGTGAGCAATCGGCTTTCACGTTGTGCACGGCTGTTGTAATTCTGCAGGCTTGTATGAACCTGTGTCGTTGCACTACCGGTGCTGCTCCTAAAATTTGACCTGTTTAATAATGCTTAAAAATTTTTAAATTGTTTGCATAATCGATAACTTCATTAACCTAATATATGTATTACCCATATTGTAATAAGCATAGCCTAAATAAAGTTTCACATAGAAAATAAGTACATTTTTTACTATAATAAAGAATTATTTTGCATAGTTTACATATTGCTATTTAAATTTTTTATTATATATTTCATACTAAATTTTATTATAACATATTTGCAAGTTTGTAAAATAATTTTTTAAGTTCGTTTGGCTTTGTAATTAAACTGTAAAATAAAATGGTTGAGTAAGTCTTATCTACATCATTAAAATTTTTTTATTAATTTTATTTTTTATAATTATCCAACGTCACGATTTTAACTCACTAAAAATATTTTTTTAACATATATCTTATGTAAAATATCGACATATTAAGGCATAATAAAAGTTTACTTAATTGTTTTCTTTTGATTATAATTCAATTGGTAAAAGTACAATTAATTCTTAGTGTTATCGTTTGCTTATATCATATTATATTTACTTTTTAAATATTATTAAATTATTTCAAAATAAAATTATGTATTTTATAAATTAAAATTACGTACTTTTGATCTTTGGGTTTCGGAGATCCAATACAAGTTTCATCTGATGCTCTTATTTTTACCTTTCCGGAAATTTCAATCGAATGTTCATCGTCGGATGATTCAATATCTACTAGCATCGGTCCTTGAGCTGAAAAAATATTGCATTTTTGTTGCTTATAAATATTTGATTACATTTAGAATTAACAATATGTACAAAAAAAATGTCACACAAATCTAAGATACCAAATAAATTAATATAATCGACACACAAATCTAAAACTTCCAAAATACAACAATATATATTAAAATATTTAAAAAAATACACAACATCAATATATAAAATATAAAAGGTCCTTTTTGTAAGATCAACTTTACAAAATCTGGCTTCGTCAACATGTCCTTTACTATCTTTGTTGTTAATTTTATAATATAAGTACTGTAAAAGAGCAATTTCTTTTTATCATGAATTAATAGCATAAAAATTGTTTACACTTTGTAAATTTATAACTGTTTAAAGCTCTAGAAATGTGGCTCATTAATTAAAAAAAAGCACTCAATAAAGAAAATAGACACAAACCGATTCATAAAAATTATTTCGAACGTAACTGTATAAAAGATAAAAGCTACTTTTTTAAAGATTGTATATACATATATATATTTTTAGTTCAATATTGAAAGACATGATAAATTTATATAAAATAAGTTATTTTTAAAAAAGAAATAAAACATCTACTAAGTATATTTTGAAGAGAACTAAAAACATTAAATGGTTGATAAAAAGTAAAATGTGAATGTATAAAGTAATTCTAGATATTTTAAAAAAAAAGTAATTATTGCAAAATGTTTGGTAAGTCTTTTTCGATTTATTGAGTACACCTAACCCTCTCTGAACGTTCTCTCACTTCTATCATGATAGACACCTTTTTTGCTCTTGGACAATATGTTGAAGCCCTTCTTAGGCGTGTCGTCCTTGCCAGTAGCGAGTTGCTTCTTAACAGGACCACCAGCGCTTTCATCTACGCCCATGCAAGCCTTAATAAGTCCAGCAGCGTTCTCCGAGCATTTCCGTTTACCTGGCCTTGGCTGCTGGAGCTCCTCGTTATTCGACGCTACGCTGCTTTCGCTCTCCTGCCGCTTACGTTTGCCGGTCGTCTTGCCAGTAGCCAGGGCCACGTTCGCGGCCGTCACCGGTGATAGCTTCGTCGGAACACCTGCCGCCAACTTCGGAGTCGCCTTTGCGTAAGGCGAGATGCTACGACGTTCGTGAGGACTGCATTTCGACGTCTTCACATCGGGACTGTTCAAACCCGATGACTTTTGCGAGCGCGTGCGTAATGACCGCTTTTCACCGCTCGCACTCGTGTCATTAGGTATTTCGATGAGTAGTTGCTCGAGTAGAGACTTGGCAGGACCACGTTTGCCAACCGTACCTCCGAATTCTTCGCTGTTGTATTGAGCTACAGTCGCTTCGTCGCTGTCGTCGATACAAATTATGTCCTGTCGACCTTCAAGTTCTTGTTTTCTTCGACGCTTACGTTTAAGGTGTTCAGCGGCTGCAGCGACCGATTCTGCACTCTCGACTTCGTTAGGAGTCGGAGGAGCGGGACTCGGGGTTTCGTCTCTCTGCATAACCACGGGATTGGAGTACGTGTATAATGGTGGTGTGATGCGGATCGGTTGAGGATCGTCACCGGTTAAAGGCGACTGAACATTTATGTCGCAACTACCGGGCTCACTGATCATCTTCTTCACTATTTCATCTGCAACTTTTTGCAAGTTCACCGATGATTCGCGATTTTGTACATTCGATTTTTGGCTTTGATCTACTGATACTAACTCGGTTTTCACGGGTTTTTCCACTTTCAACTGTTGCCTCGTGTCATCGATTTTAGGCTCTTCCTGCTTCACTTCAATTTTCGTTTCAACCCTTTCGTCTTCGGGTTTTTCCGTTTTAATCGCGCTACACCCAATGTGATTTTGAACTACAGGCACACCGTTGTTGTTGTTATTGTTGTTATTGTTATTATTATTACTTTGTCTACGAGGAGAGGACGCGCGTTGTTCCTCGCTGCTTAACCTAATTACATCGTCACTATTCGCGAACGGTTTTATCTCGTCATCTGCGTTAATTTCGATTTTAACGTCTGTCGCACTCACACTTGGCGCCACCTCGGTATCACTGATAACAGGTTCGGGTTTCACCACCTCACCCACATCTGACGACAACGAATCCTTCGAGTCCGTCGCGCACTTGGACACGTTGTCGTCAGTCTTGATTTCCGTAATTGTTTGTGGACTGTTTGGTTTCACCTCGTCATCTGGCTTCTCTTGTTTCGGCTCCTCGTCCAGGTGATTCTCGTAGCCGCTGCTGCTCTCCGTCAAATTTGAACACATATCACTACTACTGGTACTAACTGTCGAGGAAGGCACGTTGTTCTTATTAGTGGTTTCTTGATGCAGAGCCGGGGGCGGTCCCTGTGGCTGCTGTGCGCCGTTTTTGGACGAGGCACTCGTGACGGATTCTTGGGTGGCAGCGGGCCTGTGTAAAGGTGATTCACCTTGGTTTGGAGACTTTTCTGACAGTGCGTCCATCGACTCGATCCCACTATCTTCGCCACCGGTACTACTATTATTATTACTCGTAGCACTTGGATTGTTAGCGTTTGCAATCTCAACGATTGGACTCGTGTTTTCGAGAAGCTTCTGTTTCACCTTTGCCTCCGTGACGTTAATCTCGCCAATCGGTAAGACGGGTTTTAATTGCTCGATCACACCTGGTTCGAGTTGTTCACTGAGTTTTTCGATTGATGGATTACTTTTAAGCAAGCTCACTCTTTGCACAGTCTCAATTTTGTTCGGTAAAATACCGGTCTGTTTAACTAAATGATTCTGTGCCAGCTTTTTGACTTGGAGTGCTGCTGTAGTGAGCCTGCTTACCTCATTTTTCGTCGACGTAAGCGTGTGATATTTTAATTTCTGCGCTATATTCTGCAGTTTTGACACAACGACTGTTTTATCTAGATCGGTCATCGTACGAACCGTTGCTGTTGTTGTCGTCGTTGTAGTCGTCATTGTTTGTACGGGTAACGTTTTCGAAGGTAGAGTCGGAGTCTCCACAGCCGCAGCATTGCTCTCGGGAGTTGGGTTCACGGCTTGTGTTGACAAGTTCGTGATCTTTGGTGGCACGGGACTGTTGTTAATGTTGTTGTCGTTTTCAAAGGACGAATTTGTGTTCATTTTGGTTCCCATTGGCAGAGTACCGGACAGCAAAGTTAACTGCTGTGAGCCCGAATCCGACGTTGGTTTCTGGCCCGCCAGTTGCATCGTTTCCACGTTTTGAGATTCTGAAAATAACGTTTTATCTTTGATTTCTTTCAACAATAAAATATCAAATATTTACGTTAATTTGTGAATATTTACCTGGTATATGCAGATCCTTCTCATCGACTAAACTTAGCCTCCTCCTTTTCTCTTGGTTCAGCAGGTCTTTTCTCACACCATTAGGTTCAGGTTGTCTATTGCTTAATGTAGCAGTTTTGGCGCCTACGTCACTATCACTCGTCCGCCTGATTTCGCCTACTTTTTTCGCCGTATTGAGATCATTACCGGACGTCGTAGAAGTCGAACCATCCGTTACTGCAGTTGCTACGATTGCCGTTGTTGTCGTTTTCTTCAGCGTTTGTCCGATGGCTGCTACTGACCCATCGGCTCCTTTATAACCTAGCTTACGCCATTTGGCTTGGTTATCCAGTATTCGGCCACCCGATAAAAGGTTTTGCTCTCGATATACACCTTCCCCTGATTCCGACTTTTTCTTTGAATCTCTTCTCTTTGTTTTACCTAAAATTATTTAATTTCATAGTTTCATATCACAGTACGTTTTTTTAATGTTTTAGTTAGAAATGTGTATTATTTATTACATCATCTTTAACTTTAATAAATATTTATAGTCATTGCAAAGGTTAATAATCTATTAGTATTATAAGATGAACAAAACAAAATACTTTAAATCATATTTATTGCAGACGACTGATTCTCAAAATATACTAAATTATAGAAAAAGGTAAAGAAAATTAATGTAAATTAGTATGCATAATCACCTCCACCAATTTTATGCTCGCTAGTGTGATTTGGTAAATCAGATTCAGGGAGACTTTTGCCAAGAGTTTGTTGAGGATTCGATGCCGTTTGCTGATTAAGAATGGAAGATTTTTGTTTAAGGGGTGAAGGTATTCTACTATTAAGGGGTATGTCGTCAACATCGTTACCGCCGACTTTCCCTGTCGACGAAGTTGACTGTTGTTTCGTAGTCGTGCTTTGTTGAGATGATCGCGGCGTTGCCTCCATCGGCGAGGCATTACCGCTACTACCACTGCTACTACTGCTGCTGCTGCTTTCTTGTTTTAAGGCATTGGTCTTGGTCACAACGGTCTGAAGCGTATTGTTCATTTTCGCCAGGGCGTTAGCGCTATTCACCATGGCGGAATTTGACAAAGGCATTTTTGAGGCGGACGAAGTTCCTAAAGTTCATAGATAACCATTAACATTCAATGTAAAGCATCTAAAAATGTAGTAAATGAAAAATTCTTATTTATGTTTATTGTTACATAATACTAATATTAATAATTGGAAATAAATTAATGTTATCAAAGGTGTTATGTAGTGTGTCTCTACAACCGTTATCCTTATTTATTTTAATTTTATTATTTTAGTAAAATATAAATAACCTAGAAAATCGCATGTATCATTATACAAATTTTCTAAATCCATTCACTATTTAAAAAAGTTGCCAGTGTTATACACTAAAATATTTTAAAAAATTAACTTTATAGTTTTTAGTAATATAATTATTAATACTAAAACTTTATCAAATCAATGTACCCTATCTGCCTTTACACAAGGAAAAATTTTTTTTCTGAAATTCTACCTAAATAAAAAATAATTATTTATTTAGAAATATTCTCTAATATGGAGAATTCATTTACGGAAAGTCAAATTTATTCACTCACCAATAATCATATTCAGAGACTTCTTTTGTAATAGCTTGTTGCCGTCAGTTCCATCTTTCATCTTCTTGAGTTTTCCCCGACGCTTCAAACTCGTTGATTCGAGCTCTGCGTCTTTTAACAATTTCTTTTCCTTCTTTCCTATCTGAACGACCGAAGCATTGCGACCTCGCAGAGATATGTGAAGTGGTGGTACACGAGGTTCCTCCCCCGAAGTAGCTCCAGCAGCTACCGCAACTCCAGCAGTTACGCCTCCTGTTGTAGCAGCTGTTACCGGAGCAGTGGCACCTCCACTAACACTCGGACCTGTTCCGGAAGCAATGCCGGCATTCGCCAAACCACCTCCACCCGCACTTGGAAACGTAGCTTTGCTCGTCGACTTGTCGGCCTTCCGAGCAGACGGCGCATTAACGAAGGACACGTCGACTTTATAGGCTGGGGTTACCGGCTCTGATTTTTCCAGTTTTAACCTGCAACGAGAACGCATTTTGCTGGAAACGAAGAAAAGAAGGAGAGAAAAGGAAGAAAGGAGAAAAAAACGATTATTAAGTTTGTTAATAATGAAACGAGTTGATCTTGAAAAAATAATAAATAAGTTTTTAAAATAAAGTAAAAGGGTGTCTCTGTTAGTTTAGTGTGATAAATAAAAAATGGGATAAGCATGTAAAATAATAATATAGGTGTAATCAACGTTAAGAAAATTTTAAATATAATTTTACTCTTTGTGTTTTTTTTTAATTCAAAATTAAATATTTAGTAAAAAGATTAAAATTAGTTGCATTATTTATGTATTTACATCAAGAAATTTACTGTTATAATTTTTATAGTGATATTATGCATTAAATTGAATTATGAACAGAATCGTTATAATTATGTTATCATTGATATTAAATGTTTAGTAGCATTATCATGAAAGTAGGCACAAAGAGTAATTTAAAAAATTAAATATTGAGATAACTAATGCAGAAAAAGAGACCCTTCTAACCAGAAGACCTGCAAAGCTTTTATTAAAATATTCACTAACTTACCTCAGCTTAATCTTTTCCGTAGGCATGGGACTGTGGGAATCCCTGCTCGATTTGAGCCTATTATGCTTGAGGCTTCCTTCGCTCGCAGTTGACTTGGCAGTCGTTTCCGAGTCTGACTGGTCTGTGTTAGTCGTCGTATCATTCCTTCGAGAAAAATTGCTGTCAGCATCATCGTCTGAGAATATCGAGTTCGATCGGTCGTTTGATGGCGAAGGAAAAGAAAAGAAATCGTCTTGGGTTTCGAGAGCACTTTCGGGCTCCGAATCCGATGTATCGCTAGGCATTGGCTCGAGAAGGCCCGTTAACGGATTTATAAGGTATTGTCTTGGTTTACCCGTTGATGTATACTCCGGTTCGGCTGGTTCTTCATCTGCTTTTGGAGACTTATTGATATTAGCTTGAGATGGTTCGGACTTTGTCTGGGCTACCAGTGACGTGCTCTCATGATTTGTCGTTTGACCCTAAGAAATATAATAATTTTTTTTAAAATAATTGTTCTTATTCCAAATCCGCAAAAGTTCTCAATATTAAACCAGTTAGGTCATTTAAAAACACAATAAAATTTCTCAAATAAATTATGTAAATTCATGAATTGAAAAATGCATTTTTTGTGTACCAGTGGCAAATTGCTAGCGCTCTGCAAGAAGGCACCGGAAGCTGATTGACTCGCAGAAGACGTAGCCATGGGCATGCGCTGGACTGTGTTCACTTGTGCACCTTGTGGAATGGTAATATTGGGCGTGCCCCACGTTGGGCCACCCGTGGTCCCGTTCGTCTCTCCACCGATGCTCGTCGTTGCCGCTGATCCTTGGAAATTTCTACTCAGTATATTCTGACTTTGACCGTACCGAAAATCACTTGTCGCCCCTGTATTAACGTTTATATTTTTAAGCTGATTGTGATGAAGCTGTTGTTGAACATTTATGCTTTGATTAATCTGTTGCTGTTGTGGTTGACCTGAATGCGTTGATTGAACAGTAGTCTGTGGTTGCTGTTGAACTTGCGACTGTTGTTGTCGAGGATAGGGGGGTGGCGTCTGTTGTCGCGTTGGATTAGCAGCTTGTAAAGGCTATAAAAATTAAAATATGCGTTATATAAATTGATATGATTTATACAATACCCAATAACCAAGTTCGATCAGTATTTATACGTACTCGACTTTGTTGCGTTCCTATGTAAGTCATTCGTTGAGGATTAATGTTAACTCCCGCAGGCGTATGAAGAATTTGTTGTTGTTGTTGCTGCTGCTGTTGTTGTAAAAGTGGGCCACTCGTCACCGGATTAGTCTGCATAACTTGAGATCCAACAATTGTTTGTTGACCTTGTTGTGGCAGGATCTGCTGTTGAGTAGTCAAACCTTGCTGATTAACTTGTGCTTGTTGTTGTTGCAATAGTAGTTGCTGCCTCTGTTGCAAGGGTGTTCGCGTTTGTTGGCCATTAACTGGATACCTCGCGGTGAGTTGATTTTGGATCTGAACTTGTTGTTGGACCGCCCCGACAGTTGTAGGTCTATAAACCAATTCTTGCCTTACGGGGAATTTTTGCTGTATTTGTACTTGTGTGTGCATCGTCGCGGGAACCACCGTCTGTGGCTGCTGCGATTGAGGCACTGTTGACGTCTGGCTTGCGTTAACCGTGGCGAAGGCCGAAGGTCCGTGACCGATGTCCGCTATTAGTGCCGTCGAGACTATAAGGTCCTCAGTCCTCAATGAGTCAAGACTCGGCGGTGAGACACTCGGTGATACCAGTAAGTCTTTCCTTCGAACCGTTGGTTTCTTTTGCGGACGCATACGATTTGTCATGCTATTCGTACCGTCAACTACGGCTGGAGGCAGCATCTTTTGTTGTTGGTTTGCGTGAGCAACTGTACTGGTACCGCTCGTGGCGTCGTTTTGAAGCAAATTCACCAGGAGCGGACTTGAAAGGGCCACTTGGTTACCGCCGCTTGGGGTACCAATTACTGCGTTTGTGACCAGTGGAGCACCGCTACCGTTCGGTGATGGACTAGATGCCATGACGCTCGACGATTTGTACTGACTCGGACCCACCACTGTCACCTATGTATTTAATGTTATTTTGTTAAAAATTATTACATTTTATTACACAAAAGAACATAAATTTATCACCTATGAAATTTATGTTTATTATATAGTTTAATAGTTATGCTATTCATACATTAAATTATAACTTTTACTAATTAATAAATAGATTTATTTTAGAACATTAGAACTGCAAATATATAATAAGAAAAATAAAATAAAATCCATACCGGCTGTGGAGGCGCGTGAACAGTCTGTGGCGATGTGACCGTTGACATGCCATCTTGTGCCGGATAAGGCGGTGGCGGTTGATTGTGATGTTTAAATTGCACTGAGGTTTTAATTCCACCCGCCTGGGAGACCTCGCGACTGTGTATCGCTTGGGCTGCGTGTGTCATACTGGCGAAGGGAAAGGGCCCGTTATAGCTAGTCCGTGATGTTGCGCTGCTAGTATTCGGCGCTTGCTGAGCGCCAACTGCAACGCCGCCAACACCAGCACTTGCCGGTTGCGCGGACTTAGTAAGGAAAGGTGGGATAGGATCACAGTCTGTCGGTGCGACCACGTTGGGTGAACGAAATTGCGGTGACTTTTCCGAAGATGGACCTAAAAAATGAATAATTAGTAATAATTAAATAAACATCATTTAAGAGTCATTATATTATGTGAAATTGTTTTTCATTTTTACCAGCTGCAATAATTTGGGCAACATTGCGTAAAGCTGAAGAAATGTTGGTAGCATTACTAGGACCAGGTACAGGAGTAGCATTAGCGTCTATACTAGGTGTACTATTGGTAGAGTTACTTTGGGATTTGCTTCCGCTGTCCTGAGATAACCCTGAATGCAAAACGATTTCTTGCGCTTCCCCTCCATATCGTCCAGCTATCCTTAATGAAATCACCTGTTTATAAAAAATGTAATATTAAATTTTTTATACAACAAAAATTATTTATATCTAGATTATAAAAGTAACCCTATAGAAATAAAAATATGATAAAAATTACTTAAATAATTAGTATAATACATGAAAACATACTTGATCTCCTTCCACTTGGACCGAGAGTATGCCAAGTTGCGTGAGAGTGGTAGAACCTTGGGCTGCAAGTTCTCGTAACCTTAAAGCAGCCTCTTTGGGAATTGAAAATGTTACTCTTACAGAATTCCATGGTTCTACTTTATCAACTCTCAGATCTTGCCCCTTGTCTATAAATATATTGAAAGTTAAATACAAAATACAATTATTTACATTAATTATAATTTAATTTATGTTTAGTCATACCTTTAAAGACAAGAGACTTGAGACGATCTACAATGACTTTGAATCTGTGTGGAAATTCAGGGTCCCCGATATCACCCTCACACGTTATCACCGTCTCAATTAGATCACCATCACTGTCAGCCGCCATTTCTACAAAAATTAAAAAGATCTAGTTTATATATAACATTAAATTATTGCTAATTAATTATGCAAATTCTCAATACACTCAATTATAGTAAGACTAAGAAAAGAAACACAAAAAGGCAATTTTTTTAAATACTTACCAACAATTAATCACATAACTACCCGAGTAGCCTGGGACGTCTCAGGGTACTAGTATAATCTCTGCACAGCGAGATGTCCGTTTTACGGTTTGCAGCCGAGTGCCCCAAACCCCTCCAGTGCTATGTGCTTAGCAATATACTCTACTGCAAAAATAATTAAAAACTATTAGTAAACATAACAGTAGTAAAAAAATGTAATTAATTTTTAAGTTAAACATTGCTATTCATTTATAAGCATTTATACATTAATTGAAACTCTTGAAACATTAAATACCATGAATTTATATATAATTGACTGATTTAAAATACATCTCGGATAAGATAAAGAACAAATCAAAATTATATATCCTGTCATACTCATTAATTAGAAATATATAAAAGCCCAAGCATTTTTATGGAAATAAATTAATTTATCATTTTTTAAAAAAGAAAGCTGTATTATCTTCATTGTCTAAATTACACTAATTAAAGTGAGTACTTCAAGTACCATTTCCATAAATATTTTGTTATTACTTGAAAGAAGTATAAAATAGAGAAACTAATACTTATTTTGATTAAATGAGTGAGGTTATACTAATAACTATATATATATATATATATATATATATATATAAACTGTAACTAACCTAAACAATAGAAATCAATTGAAAACAATAACAGTATAGAATTAAAATTGAACCATTATTAACAAAACAATTAAAACAAAGATCACCTACTTCTTAAATGAATTTAAAACTTGTATTTAAACAATTGATATGTTGTAAGACTATTACAGTCACAATTGTTTATTTATACTTATAATAATGATATAAATATATTTTAAATTTTTTAGTTACAAACATTTCAAAATGTATTACTATACATGTATACAATGCATCATAATACATTTCTTAAAACAATGGATACAAAAATGCAAAAACATAACTAGATTACCATAAGTAACCACAAATAAAAAGAATGCATAATTATATTGAAAATAAAATATTGAAACCTAAAAGCAAATGCAAAATTGTTTTTATTTATCACATATGATTGCTTATAAAAGTATAACAATTAAACATTATTTGTAAATTATTTTGTAATTATTAAGAATAATTAATGACAAAAATATGTTTATCAATTTGCTTAATATATTTGATAACTAAAGAAATAACTTGAATACTGAGGACCATCGATGAAAAAAAAAGTAAAGGTATACCCATTTTCCAGACTGAAAAGCACTGACGCAAATAGCAGAGCACAAGGTGAAAGTATGCGAATGGTACAACTTCCTAAATATAATGTGGAATATGCAAAATGCTATTAGATACGAGTGGAGGATCCATAAAAAATAAAGGAAGAGGATGAAAGAGAGAAAGTATGGGACAGAAGCAAGAGTAAGAGAAAAAGGAGGTTGCATCCCCAGTGATGCACCTGTTACCACCCCCAAACATGTAATCACCAAGAACCACCCAAAGGTGGAGAAAAATGATAATTGGAAATAATGACTAACTAACAAAAGGAAAAGGGCAAAATCGAATAATACGGGGAAAGAACGCGTGTATTGAAAAATAAAAAAGGAAAAAAGGGAGGAGAAAGAAAACCTCTCCTCGCCCTTCCCTGAGAAAGAAAGAGAAAAAAAGGAACCGCGCGCGCGTGAGAGAGAGAGAGAGAGGAAAAACACAACAGCGCTCCCTCCCTCTCTCTGTCGCTCTTTTTTTCTCTGTTCTGTTTAAACACTTAAAACGAAAAGTGATGCACTTTGAGGAAGGTTATCACCAGAATTTCGTTCGTCTGATCCGAGAGGAAGTTGTTACGGGTTACCCGGGTGTCGTCCTCACTCCCAATATATACACATACGTATAAGGGAAAGAGTAATATATACAGACGTCTATATATACGTCTAGATGCACGTACGTAGACGGTACAGCCGTACAGGGGACACATACACACGAAGGAGGCGCGTATACACTATACAGGAACTCGCCTGGTCCTCTCTTACACTCTTTCTCTCTCTCTCTCTCTCTTGCTCTCTCGTACACTCGTGCAAGTCGGAGAGTCGCGTGTGTGTATGCGTGTCTCACTCTAATGCGCGGCTGAGAAACGGAGTAAAAGATAGATTTAGGTTATAAGGTAACGAGCGATGGACAATCGGTTTTCAACCTGTCATCCATCCGTATGGAGAAACGTCGAAAAGTTTACGTTTCTCGGCAATACGGTCCGGATCCCCGTGAAAATACGGTGCGTGCACACTCGCTCACTCGCACACTCACACACGCGCGACCGCAGAGAAACAGAGAGCGCGCACATACACATAGAAGGGGGCCACCATTTTGTCCCCTTTGGGGGAGGTGTACCGTGTACGTGAACTGGTCGCACTTGTAACAATCGTATACCCTGCAATTCGTAAGGACCGTAATACCTCGCGGACCACGAACAAAATTATTAAATATACCGTGATATTCACGACCGTTGCAACTTTTACCCCATATTTCTGTCTATCTTTCTTCTCGCTCGACGATGCTATCTCTCTCTCTCTCTCTCTCTCTTTCTCTCTCTCACGGGACGGCGCGCGCGCTAGTGAGAGTGAGGGAGAGAGAGAGAGAGAGAAAGAGGTACACAAGAGAGATCCGCTCCCTCTCGGTCTCTCTCGGTCGCTCCTGTGCGTGAGCACACACACGCACACTCGCCGGGGAACTTGACGACCGCGGTCCGCGGGAGGGAATGGGAAAGGAAAAAAAAAGGGGACGATCGTCGTGAAAATGGGTATACCTCCCCGAGACCGTAGACGTAGACGTAGACGTAGACTGAGACTAAGACACGAACACTCACTGTAATCACTAGATATTGCAATGCATCTCGGCGAGTTGGATGCAAACACCAGCACCAGCACCAGCACCAGCACGAGCACGAGCACGAGCACCAGCACCACGCGGATCGTTCACGTAGACGTAGACGTAGACGTAGAACGTAGACACACAACACAACGTCCAGAACCGCGACTTTTTCGGGAAGGGGGCGCGCGACTGGGAGACGACGTATATACCATATACCAATACCCGTGTGCTCCGTGCTCCGTCCTCCGCGGTCCGCGCTCCGTGCCGTGGTCCGTAGTCCGTACCCGCACGAGAAGAAAATATATGCGTGCGGTGGCGCCTTGCGGGGGTGGGGAGGGGAATCAAAAAATGAACTAAACTCTCTGGCTCAGCCCGACTCTCTCGTATACTCCTCGGACGTACTCGCTCGCGCATACACATGCACACACGCACTCACACGCATCCGCTCCATCCACTCTGTCTCTCTCTCTCTCTCTCTCTCGCTCACTCGTTCTCCCTCTCTTCCTCTCTCTCCCTCGCACACACGTACACGGACTTGGACACGGTGTCGCTACTCGCCACTCGATGGATAGTAGGGTAACCTTTGTTGTGTGCCGTGTGGTGGTGGTGGTGCTGGTGGTGTTATTTTTTTTTCACTCCTTTTCAATTACCAAGTTGGTTAAAAAACACTCACCGGGATCGCCCGGATATAATCGCCGTCCGATTACTCACGAAGAATTTGGCGAGGCGTCACGTAACCAATACTTGGATGACATTATATCGCCGACGTAAGTGAACGGACAAGTCATAAAACGCCATGGACAATAACAAGGTGCCGCCATTTGCAATGCGGCCAACTGACATGCGCAAATCAATCGCGCGGGGTACACTGGGTAAACGTAGAGACGTGCATATGTATCTGTGCTCTCGCCTCTCGGGCTCAGGTCTGTCCGTCCGAGCAGTGCGCCGTGGTCCGCACCGTAGAGACCGTGGATATCTTTGTTGCTTGTTGCCTCCCCGACCAGTCACCCGTCCGTCACCCCCGTCCTCGCCTCCTCTTCTAACTTATATGCCCTCGCGGATCGCGGATGCCGAACCTCGGTATCGGTAACTGCCTCTGTTGCGCGTGCAATCGACATACACGTACATACATCGCACATCCTCATCCACAGACCACATCTACAGTTCTACACGCATCTATATCTATATATACACTCGACGTTTATAACTAAACTCGCGGACACTCTATGTACGATCGTTTCGCTTCCCGATTCGCGCGACCTCTTGCGTTTATTCTCCTATACCCCCATATCCCTGATCTTCTGATTCCTCAATCCTCAATCCTCATTCCCTTTTCCCTGCCCCTTGCCGCCGCCTGCGTTCTGTCATTTATGTAGTTGCTCAAGTTGTGTACCGTCATTTTAACGCTCTCTGACCGTTCACTTACTTTACTCATCGTTTATCCTACGTTACCGATTTTCTTTTACGAATTCACAGATTCATTATCTTTTATACATTTTTTTCTGCAACTACGCTTTATTTGGTTCACTCTCTTTTTTTCTATAACGCAGATTTTTAACATTGACAATGCTACATTTTAAATAATAAAATATACAAACGATTTTCATATATCGTACATCGTAAAAACATTCTGAATTTAAAGAACCACCCTGCTTGTTTTTGACGCTACGTGACCGTCACGTACGTCACGTAGTCTTCCTCGAAGCCTCGAGCCTCCACGATCGTTTTTGGATGCGCGTCCACGTCTAACGACCGTCCGTCCTGGTGTATATACGTATATATATATATATTGTATATATACATATGTATACTTACACCGAACTTTTCTCTTTTTGGTGCTAGAAACGAGCACCAAAACTTATGGAACGGGTTCTCATAAGTATAAGTACCTATACATGGGTTTAAATTTTTCTGTTTTGTTTTTGCACTATCTTTTTTTAGAATATTTATACACTTTTTCCACTGTTTTTTATTTTTAAGATAAAATGCGGATTTTTCTGTACTTATAGATCTTTAAAACAAAATGATTTTTTATATTTATACTGTAATAAGTCTAAATAATATATTTATAAACTCAACAAACTTTATTTTGTACTAAATAATAATTGTAAATATTGTTGAATAGAAAATAAATGTGATCTTTAGAAATAATAATTTGTGAATAATTATTTATTAAACTTTATTAGTTTATATGACTTAAATGTTTTTTATATTATTAAAAAATCATGATTGCGCACTTATGTTTTTCTGATACAGTTGCAGCTTAAATCACAATTTTTCAATAATTTTACAATATCACTATGTACATTTAAATTATCAAAGATTACTTTATTTTTATATGAGGGCCACAAGATTCCATATATCCAGAATTACAAGCAGTTTCAAATGCTTTCTTTGGATCGTACGTTCTGAAATAAAAGAAAAATATAATTAATTACACAATTTTATTACATTTGTAAGAATAAAATGTTTTGTAAGAATAAAGAAATAATTACTTGTAAAAATTTATAATTCTTTGTCTCCTTCGTTCCAAAACAAAGTAGTACCAAGAAGCTCCTACGATCAAGGTACCAATGACAGCACCGCCTAAAGCTCTTTTAATACTGCGTTCGAGCAATCCTCTCAATTGAGGTTTTGGAATTACGGTAGACATCTCTATAAACAATAATAATGAATGTTGAAGCGGTTCAGACAAATATTGTGATATTATAATAACCATAACATTCATGTATTGAATCAAATTTATAATCAATCAGAATAAATAGATTATTTTTAAAACGAATTTTATTAACAACGGAACCTAGAATAAATAGTAGCTCTATACCGATAACCCGAAATTTATAAGGAAACCAAAATAAAAAGTGAAAAATCTTTATAGAAAATGAGAGCAGAAAGAATATTACGTTCTATCAAACGATAGCGCCCTGACAAGACCCTCAAACATCTCCAATGTTACGTAATATTTATAAAATTATGTCAACGTTGAGATACATTATGAAAGTTCTTAATTCTAAATATCGAAAATCTATTTCATTATTACAATTACCTTTTGTTCGGATCTACTAACTATTCACGGAAAATTCTCAGTTGGAAATATCTACTTTGCACTCTCTCGGGCAGTAATAATATTCAACGTGAAGTGCGCATGCGTCGCGAACCAACAAATACATGCCGAGTACGACTCAGGTACGAGCCGGTCAACGTTCGAGATTTCATGCAATCGAATCGAAACTCGAAAATCAGATGGGAGAGAAAACAAAAATCGATGGAAACTTAACTGCGTAGAAGATTCCAGATGGATTTATTGATGATATTCAGCATTATTTGATAATTTGTGTTTAAGAATGATTTTAGATTAAATAAAACTTTCTATTTAAAGTACCTAAAAATACCTCCAAATCTTTAAATATAACAATAATAGGAAAATTTGAATTGCTTACATTTAGCTGTGTAGTCAGCCATTTGTATGACGTCAAGATTATAATCGGGGTAAATTCAATCAAACAATAATTAAGATATAATTATTTTTTTTATGTAACAAAGAAAAGCATAACTTATCGTATAATTTTGATAAAAATACATTATTTTAAATATGTTGAATTTTGAAGCTACATAAATAATGATATTCGTGATGAAAAAACTAAACCTTTTTTTTTAAGAAGTTTTATTAAATTAAAATTATTTCTCTTACAATTATAATATGCATACATATAATAATTATATCATATAATTGTAATTATTTTTAATTATACAATTAATCAAACTGAATTAAAAATTATATTTCAAATCTTAACAATCTATAAGATTCACTGTACATTATTACAAAGTGTATATATAATAAGAATTAATTTCATTTTAATCAGTCCAAAGACCCATATTTTCTCTGGCAATTTCACGATTTTCTCTTCTGATTTTAGATGTTAATGTAGATTTCTTAAGATTCCTTTTATTTTGTATCCTTTTGTCACGTTTCAATAATTGTGATCTTAACTTCTTTTTAATTTCAGTTTCTGGGATAATTGTGGATGCTACACTTCTTGCATCAAAAGGTACACTTTGACTGTTTATATTGTGTATAACAGTTGAAGTTTCTTCCTTTTCATCATCATTTTCAGATTCTGAGTTTTCATTAGAGGATGAAATTTCTTTTGGAAAATTCTTCAAATTATATTCAATATCCTCAGTAGTGACATCAGTTTTATCATCAAATCCTAATTGATTCATTTTTTCTAATATATATTCTTTATCAATGTTGATGTCTTCCTCCTTTTTAGTATTATTAGCATCATTATCATTATCACCGTTACATTCATCTTCATCATCACTAATAGTTGGTGTATGTAACAAAACTTTTGATGAATTAGAATCCTCGTTACTCTCATCTATAACATCCTCAAATTCAGGGTACATAGTACTTTCATAAGCAAAACGTCTTCTAAAAAACTCACGTATACAATTAACATCACGGTCAAAATACATTTGAGCATCTTCGTCATTAACTGGTATCATTTGAGGAAAATCTATTATAACAGGTTTTTGTTCAGTTGTAATCATAATGTTAAACTCGTTAAAATCTCCATGAATTACACCATGACGAGCTAATCTACAAATAATGTTCATAAGTTCATCGTACAAACTTTCTACATTATCCAGTTCGTGTACATTACAAAGAGGTATTCCATCTACAAGTTCCATTATAATACAATGCCTGTTAAAATCAATTGGTTTAGGAACTGGGAATCCTCGATCGTACAAAACTTTCATGTAAGCAAATTCTTTAGTAGCAGATATTCTTGACAAGTAGAGCCAGGACATATATTTTCTATGTTGATGATAATTTCTTTTGGTTTTGACGCTGCGAAAACATATTCTTCCCAATCTATGCAATTTCAAACAGTAAGTAGCTTCATCCTGCTTCAAAACAACGTATATGTTCGATTCTTTACCAACTCCAATCTGATTACCAAAACCATCGATCAGACCTCTAGCTGTCAAAGTTTTCAATGCCAAATAATCGTACCCAGTATTAGTTAATCTATAACCTTGATAATGTTTAGTAGTTTCATAACTCAACAATCTGTGTTTACACAATTCTTTTAAAATTTTGTGCAATCCACCGTGGTGTAAATTAGCTATTTGAGTTATCAATGCCATAGGTACCAATTCATGATTTTTCATTCCCATTTCAATAGCTGTTAATACACGAAAATCTTCTCTAGTGAGATAACGCAAAATTTTTACATCTAATTTCCCCATGATGGTAGGTAAATTTAGAAATAAATTCGTTTCTTCAATTTTTTAAGAATAAACAAAACAAATTTCGATAAACAATATAACCTCGAAGAAAATCATTCCTCATGGTATTTAAAAAAAACGTAAAAGAGAGCACGTTGCTCGTCTAATAATACCATATTTCCGTACTTTTTCTGGGTTTGAGCGACATCTTTCGACAAATATCAATACTAGAATGTATAAATTGTACACTGTACTGTACACTGCACATATTCTGTTCTGTACTGTACGTGCTACTGTGCATTACAGCAACGAGTTTTCTACGTTTTTGAATAAATACGCATTATTCCAAAAAGGTGACTGCACATATAAAAATTAAGGAAAAAAAGCTTTCCACTGTTCTACATTTAAATGAATAGTTTAACATTAAATGGCACGGATATTGTTAATTAATTAATTACATCAATCCAATTTATTACAATATATAGATATATTCAACTGAATATGCGTAATCTTTAAAGAAAATAAATGAAAAAGAAGAATTGCGCATGCAAACGATATGGGGAAAAAGGCCATTTATTTTATAATAAGGATAAGATAATTAGACGTAAATTACAGGTTTCTCCCCTATCGGCGTTACGTTTGTACATATATATATATATATATATATACAGCTGGGAGCCTCAAAAGCTTCGTCGTATACCGCGCCTATATCATATACATACTCATATATACATATATACATATATATGATAAAAATCCCCCTTCCGTATATGTAGTTCCGTGTGCGTCGCATGCGCACATTGTAATCAGGCCGTTTCTACATAAATAAATTGAAGCGTTTATACGGTGTAAGGGAATACATACTGCTTTGTATATGTATATACATAAACCTATATGTATATAGATTGCAAAGTGAGTTTAACTAGAATAAGATAATTTGTAGTTTCGCCAACTTTATTGTCTATAAATTGTACAAAAAAAAAAAGAAAAGTCTTGGTTGTGTATATAACTGCAACTCAAAGTTTTAGATGAAAAATTTAAAGATATATATGAACAAATAAATTTCTTTAGTGTGTATTTGGTGTATATATTTCTTTGCATTTGGTAGGTATTTCGAAATGTTAAATTAACTATTTTTATATTTTTCTAAATTCAAATAAATATATATAATAATTAACAATAGTTCAAATACACACCTGCATTTTATTTATCGTAGAATTTCGATATGTATTTATTTATTTATAAATTCTCTCATATATAATTACAATGCGTGGAGTTTATTGTGCGTATGGTGTATCGGTAATTTTTAAAAAATAATATTTAAAAAAATATTCTATGAATTTTGTTTATATAGGGAGTAATTTTCAATGAAAAAATGCTATGAAATGTCTAACGTGTCAAAAAGTTATCTTTAATTTTTAATTATCAATGTTTCCATTACTTTTGCATAAATGTCAACAAATAAAAAAAAAGTAGCTGTATGCCTAATTCGTCTTTACTTATGGACTATATGCTTTCTTTACACATTTGCATTGTAAAACGTAAACAATTGAAAGACTATATTATTTCACGCGCGATCAACTTTTCTTCCCGAAATTCAACGTAATTCTAAAACATCTGTTCAATTATTGACACGTTGAACAAAAATTATAAAAAAATAAAAAAGAAAGGTAAGTATTATTTTTATATTTTAAAGCGACGGGCGATTGGTGAAAGACATTTATATCGGAGGAATGTAGTCTAACCCTAAAAGTTTACAGTCATTCAACGCCTCAGCGGTGCACACAGAGGTAGGGGTATATCTATACGTACATACGTCAAAACCCACACACGTAATGTACGAGCGTTGATGCGTCGACTCGTCGTCGCGCCTTCCTCGCGTTCGCGTTCCGTTCGCTCGGTAGTCGGTGCTCTCGACTAGTCCACGACGTGAGCGACAAAGCGCTCGACGAACGTGCGACCGAACTCTGTTTAATACTTAGTTATTGTACTTTTTATTATTATACACAGACACACATACACGAGGATACATAAACATACAGTGGATTAATAAGTACGAAAGTTGGTAGAAATTCAGTGTTAATATTCATATATGTATATATATACATATACGTATATATATATATAACCACGGATTTGAGACTCAATGGCTGAGTCCAATTCTCGCTAGTAGCAGTGTGTTTGAAGAAAGGAGAGAAGAAGAGTTAAAAAAAAAAACGTTTGCGTCGCGAGTGCAGCTGCACTCGAGGCTTGACCCTACGTAGCCTGAGCGAAGAGACGAAGAATACGAAACGCTACCACTAACGCACTTGAATTGGAAGGCCGCAATTTAGGTATGTGCACGTATATGCTTACGCTTACACACATATATGTACGCATATACTTTGAAAGACGATACGCGTGCGCACACATTAGTGTAGACTGTATAGATGCATTATTTAAGTGACGTACTTTACGTATTTCCGTTTATCTTGCATATTCTATTTTGCTTTTTTATCCATCATTCTTTTGTAATTGTTTTATTTTCGGATGTTACATAATCACGGATGGATCGTCTCAACGAAATTTCCTGTTTAAGGTATACATCCGTGGGTTTTTAAATAGGTCGATATACTTCATATCTTTGTTTAGGTGAACATCTGTACTTTGATCACTTTCCTTACTTGGGATTTATATATGTAATTGCACAATTGATCAAAGGTTTGATAACAGCGCGAAGGGGGAGGTATGATTGTGTTTATCGGTTTGACTTTGCGTTAATGACTTTGTTACAACCAGGCTATCGGTGCTTCTTTATTTACCCAGGCAATATTGCATATATACAGCTGTCAGATTCTCTCTATGTAGATACATGGTCAGATTTAACATTGTAATTTGTTGATATTTCTTATATAGAAGGTAATTAACAAACCAATTATTATTTAAACACTATATATTTATCATCACATGGCCAATTTATTTTAATAAATATCTTCGCTGCTGTTCGGTATAGATGAATCATTATGCACACAAGAATTCTTATCACCTTTTTGACAGTTTTCTTTTTTTTTTATATACATACTTAATCGTGAATACATATTTTACTCTTCTTTAAAACTTGCATTGTTTGATATAAATATTATTCCTCTATTGCTTATAATATAATATAAATATTATTTGTCGGATAAAATCTTATTTAACCAAATGTATAATATCTCTATTAATATTTTCTATATTGAAATTAAAAATAGAATTTCTACAAAATACATTTCATCCTGTATCTTATTTTTCTTGTTTACAGATCATCTGTCATTGATGTTAAATACAATTTTTTTTAATAAAGTAACTCTTAGAAGTGATTTCTAAGAATTAATAGATTAAATCCTTTTTATCAATTACAGATTTAAAGTTTAATAAATTTATTTTTCTTATTAGTTTTTAGGTCATAAAGTGCGAAGGTCAGAAGCTTATTGCACTGGCCATAATTATTATCAATCATCAGTTGTTTATCTGTATAGCATGTGTTATAATTATTACTTAATTTTTTTTACCAATATCAATAAATTAAAAAGTAATAATAAATGTTAAAGTCAACAGGTATGATAACTTCCTTGTATGCATTAATTATTAATGTTTGAAACAATTTATATTATTTCTTATCTAATGATATACTGTATCGAGAATAATTCTCAGTATCAAGATCAAATAGTATATAAAATGTACAATAAGACTTATCTATTGGATATTTTATCATTAAAAATTTCATCAACTCTTGAGATGGATAATAATAATTACAAGTGCAAATCAAACAATACTTTTATTTTACAATGTAGAAAATAATTGAAATTATAATACATTTTCAAAGTCAACAATGGTTATTGAGTTAATTTGAATTATGTATTAACTTTGTTTTGATATCAATGACAAGATGATTGATCGATGTAGGTTGAGTATTTGCCTTTGGTGTCACAATGTCAATTATAAGTTTGGTGAGAAAACTAGGACATTTATCTTACGCAGCGCAAAAAACTGTTACAAAGGTTGCTTTAGAAATAGATACATAAATGCAAGAATAATATTAAGTATTTCATTTGAAATAAGTAAATTAATATAACATTACATTTTAAGAGAAGATATATTAATATTATCGATTGCATCAGTTTGCTCCACCATCAATATGTAGCATCTTTTTATCTAAAGATATTTGGCTTTAGTATTACTGAAATAAAATACATGTGTATATAATGGAGAGAAGAAAGCACAGATATTTCTTAACTATTGCAAAATAATTTGATAATTTGCCAAAATATGTTATATTTACATAATGTATATGCAATTTGTAAAATTTAGAATGTGTTAAAATTATATATATTTATACGATGACTACTCTTACTATTATAAAATATTTTCCAGAATTGAAAGTGCACTTTCATATTTATATATATATATATATATGGATGGCTTTCCTTTTCCTATATTTAATTTTAGAAATTAATATTGTATATACAAAACCTATTTAACAATTTTTTCTATTGGAAAAATCATAATGAAACTTACTAATGGATTATTCACGTTGTAGAAATGACGAAATATCCATGCATTTGAACAGATTTTATGATAATATATATATATATATATATATATATATAGCTGTATGTATTATATTATGAATGTGAAAAATTGCTTCTTTTCATTTGAAGGTTACAGAAAGGATTAACTATAATAAAAAATTTTAGATTTTTACATAGAGTATTTATTTAATAATAATCAATAAATAAAAAGAACTAGATTTATAACATAAAGTTTCAACACCACGTACACCATCGATTAACAAAGCTACAATCGTACACCTACTTCCGCTCACGTTAGATATAAATATATATATACTATCACATTTCGTGTGGGTTAACAAAGATTATTTTTGTCCTACAATAATAATACATTATTTTCTAATAGACATTTTTTTTAATGTATATATATTTGTATGAAAATGTATATCGGTACATGATATACAATTTTTTTTTATCACGGTACGCGATTATTGATGACGAGCAATTTGCGAATATAGAAATTGTATTAAACGAAACGAATTAAAATAAGCAAAATGTTATACAATAAAAAAAATCGATGTATATACTTACAAGAATCGTGAAGGTGGAATATAAAATTATTGTTGTTGTTAAGATTTTCTTTTGCATAATATAAAAATAGAGTTCGTATCTTTATAAATAAATATTTTTATTTTCTTTGGATAGTTTATTAAAACAAAAAGAGAGAAACACCTTCTGTCACTGTATTGATGATTCACACATTGCATTTTTAAAATGTTATTTCTCTGCATTTTATTGCCGTTTGCAATCTTTATTGCAAATTACATAATTATACATATAGGTTTTACTAATTTTGAAATCTATTACCTCGAGTAACTTTGACATAGTTTAATGAAGTAATTTTTTAAAATCGATTTATATATACATACACACATATATACGTACATACAGTTTTAACGTAATAAAAATACATTTTTCGTAAGTAGTAAAATAGCAAAAACGAAAAGACGGTACTTTTTTAAAAAATAAATATTAAGTATTGCAATACAATTGTGCAACTCGATTTTGGATTAAAAATCACTCGAATTTGGATAAAATAATCATTTTCATGTAAAAAAATTACCTATGATCAATAGGAAAATATATTTTTTTCTCAGTGATTACGTCAGATTTTTGCTTGTTTCAATTGTTAAAATCTTACATACATCGTTCTTCGATAAATTTTAATCAAACTACTAAAAATTTTATGACGCAAAACTGATGCATCGCAAACATATGCAGAAATACAGAGAGAACGTTTCTACATCGTTTTAAAATTTCTAGTCGTAGATTAATTTTAATTTATTATTAATATAATCATCTTAAAAATATATATATATCGCAGCGGCAATATGCACATTCTTACGGTTCGTTAAAGTTAAATACCTAAGTGACTTACGTAAATGTAAATAGACGCGTGTATATCTATAAGCTTGTAAGAATTTCTTTCGTAAAATAAATAAATAACGTTTGATATATATAAAGTTAGAGAAAAGAAAAAGAAATAGGTGAAAACGAGTATGATTCATGATGTACCAAGCACAATTGTGCTAATTGCATAAAACAGTAGACATTTTTAATTACGGAATTGACTACGTATGTCCAGTTGGAATTTTTAAAGCTATAAATTGAATCTAACGATTACGTTGTTAAATGCTTAGAATTTTAAATTTAGATATTATACAGTTTACACATATATATAAATGAAAACAAAAATTTATACATCACGTGCAATAAATTTAAAAAGATAACCGCAACTAAAGTAATAAATCGATTTATATAGTTTGTTAAATCAATGTTTTGAAAGGAAATATAATTTTACAAAGCAAATACATAGATTACTCAAATTTTCAATACCGACGACTTTTCTTGTTGACGAGATGTATATATTTTATGCATAATCAATGCAACGCGCGCATATATTTTTTATATAATAAAATATTTTTATTTACGTGACTTCATATATATATATACACGTACGTGGATAAATTAAAATCGATATTTTCGAAATCGTATAGGACTTGATTAACTGTGCGAAACAGAAAAACTAATCTGATATTTTAATTGAATATTTTGAAGAATCAATTAATATACGTACGTATACAAATATATATATAAACTGAATCTCGTTGTGAATTATTGAGCCATAGAACGAGAAACGACATTTAATCTTTAAATTAGATATTGAAATATAAATGTATCTTGGTAAATTTAGACTATCATTATCTCATTATAATCGTACATACAAAAAATTAATTAAATAATAGCAAAAAGAGAAACACTGTCATCAAACGTATAAAAGTCTGTTCGTAATTAGAAATAATTCGTTTGCCGATAAACGCATGTAATGTGTAATTTTTCTCGTTCAATTACGAAGAAAAAAATGTGTTTTTTCTCCTCGGATGTATATATATAAGTGTATAGGTAACTATATATATATATATAACATCCACCTGCGCGCGTTGAGCTTGCGAGGCTTTCTCACTGCGCAACTGACGCGTTCATTCTTCTTCGCAATTATCTAGATGAAACCGGTCGGAATTTCTTTCTCGCTTGTTGTCAAGCTGCTTGCATATATTCCACACACACACATTGTTTATATATATATATATAGGATTTAGCATTTTGAAAATTGATGCTTACACATTTATAACGTAATATTTTTAAGAAAATAATTTAAATCCTTTTTATTTAACATAAAAATACATAAGGATTAACGCGTATCTGTGTAATGTTAGATTAATTTTCACTTTTGAATGTTCGTATAATTTTTGTTTAATAGCTTAATCGTAACTTTGTCTAAGCGAATTTTATAAATAAATATATCTATTAGACTTTTTGCTCTCTTTACACGCGTGCAAGTTACATCGTCGATGCCAATATAATCGTTCGCGTAAATATATTATACAGTTTCGTTAGACACGATTAAAACATACACCGTTTGCAAAATAATGATGAAAGTTGGACGATTCTTCAAAAAAAAAATTAAAAGTAGAAACATTGTATTACATTGTTAATTTCCGCATTAATTTATAACGTAATTGGTAATCGTGAGTCATCGGGTAAGTTATAATCCTAAATTGAAAATTACCATACTGCAGATATACACTCAATGCGCGCGTTGTACATTGACGCTCAAAAGCCAAAATGTATATAAGTATCTTACGTACATATGTATCCATTTTCACGTCACAAATTCACAAGCTCGTATTGTCTTTCGTGACGTTTAACCGGAAGCAATGCTCGAAAAAATTTTCTTTACTGAAAACCTTATATATTTGTAACTATGTACGCAAGAAAGCCTCCCAACTATTTCAAAGAGAATATAAAAAAGAATGATGAAAACGCTACGTCTATCTGCGCTAGTTACATTTTATACCATCAGTTGCTCCTTTTTTTTCTTTTTACCTCGCGGCGAAGTGGTGCCCTTAAAAAACGAAATGCTATAAATAGATCGTATAGAAGAGCGCAGTGCGGTACGCATTTGTCATTTGCGCGCGTGTCTGCAATGAGAAATTATTGACGAATATCGCAGGTATTTATTAAACGGGATGTTGTTATTAACGGTATAAGTATATCCGGTTTTATCTAATTAAACAGTTTCTCAAATTGTTTCCCGTATACTTGATTCACAAGAAATTGCTTATATATATTTAAAAAAAAAGAAAATCCCATTAATCATTAAATTTGTTTTTACATATTTTAAATATGTTATTAATATTAGAATATATTAATGAATACTGCTTTTAGTGCACGATTGTATATATTTAAAAAATAATAAGGAACTTATAAAATAGATACTCCCCGTATAACTCTTTTCCATTGTATTAAATTGCGCGAAAGGAATGTTCGAGATCGTCTTGAGTGATCTTGATTAATTGTGTCATTACAGTCCCAATTAAACTGCGAGGAACAAATATTATTATTGTTATTATTATTATTATTATTATTATTATTATTATTATTATTATTATTATTATTATTATTATTATTATTATTATTATTATTTACGGAGGATTGTAAAACTTTCACTAATTCCTCTTCGACTTACTTTCGTTTTCTTTTTTTTTTATATATATATTTTACGAGAGTTTATTGTGAACAGACGAAACTGCAGCTGAGAGAAAATGTGCGTGAGTATAATTGATCGGAATACGTGCATCTTATACTGCGACAGCAGTTGCATTTTTTTCTAACAGAATTTCACTCGTCTGCGTTAAAAAACTTTATACTAGTAATTAAGTTTGCAAAAGAAAATAGAATTGATTTAAAATTATTTTTTTAATTTATAAAAGTGTTAATAAGTATGTGATATTTATGTACGCGTGTATAAAATTATAATAAAAATCTAACTTGATAAACTTTTTTGAGTCAAAAAATTTTATTCGAGTTTTTCATTCGTAACGCTTTATGTCCCCCTCTTCCCGTTATTTATGATAATTTATTACTGCGTGTTGCGCAATTTCAACATTTTTGTTATTACCAACGCGAAACATAATCCATGTATGTGCCAAAATTGTTAACTTCAAATTTCAACCGGTTACGTCGAATAAAAAAAAGCCAGACCGCGAATCACTCTAATTAAAAATAAAATAAAAAAAAAAGTGGAAAAATAAAAAGTGTGCGTGAGTCAGTCAGCCTCGGGTATCTTAAAATAATATTACACTCAATTTCGTTTTTCTTTATTTGATTTTGTCTTAACTGTTAAGTAAGTAAGTAAAACTATATGTATTATTTTTTTTTTGTTTTCGAACAGGGGACTGCATTAGTGCAGTCCGTCGGATCACCGGTGATCATGGAACAAATGATTGCCTTGAGTACCCAAAATCCATTGTCGCTGCTGGTTAAATTCGGCATGATGGCATGGAACAACACTTGCGGCCAAGACAATTGCTCTGGCCATGGCGAGTGCCACAATGGCACCTGTCTGTGTGAGGTGAGTTTAGAATATCGAACGAATTGTTATTTATTTATTTTTTTAATAATAATAACGGTTATCATCTTTTCGTTAATCAGTTATCGATGAAACAAATAAATGACGGGGTGGATTATTACTTCGTATTTATCGACCTTTTTATATTATTTATCTGGTATTTAATAATTTTTGTAAATTAGATTTCATTAAAGTTTGACCTTTACGCGTGTGTTAATTGTATACACATTCCGATTTACCCTTGAAACTTTACATGCATTGTATGAAATTTAATAATTTATTTTATTAGTTCTGCTGACAGTGACGAATTTATTTTAATTTATTTATAAAGTCATTTATTATTTTATAAATGTTATAAGGTGTTTTGTACATTCAAGCATTTCCTATTGTATATTAATATTCTTTTTTTAGATAAATTTTAAAATATATACGTATCATTTTCCTGTTTTGTCTATACAGAGATAAAGTTTCTTCAAATTTTGTAGATTGTTTTAAACTATTTTTTTAACGTAATAATTTTTATGTTAATAGATCCAGTTTGACGGATCGGAATGCCATGTACCGAACTTCAGCTATTACATAGCATTCGCAACAATGTTCTTCATTTTGGCGTTCATATGCTTAACCCAGCTGGTTATGTGCATCGTCGCGGAATGGCAGAAAATGAAGGCACCGTCGTTCCTTAGGGCATGTCGTGTTACTACCCAAAAGGTTCTCTACTTTGTCGTATTTTTGGCCTCGCTCATTAGAGGAGCGTATTTCACATCGCCAGTGAGTATATACAGATTAAAAGCAAACCACTGTAGTATGCTTTTTTTTTCCTTTTTTTTTTTTGAATTTGCGATTATTAAAACTCGTTACAAAATTTTGTATGATTATTTAATATCTTATCCATTTCTCTTTTTATGCACTGTTGCATATATATAAACTCTAGAATATTCGGTTAAAGATTGGAATTTTTTTTTAACAAGTATTGCGAGAAAGATAATTAAATAAATAATTCTTTTATTAAGATTCAATTTTTGTTATTTTTAAGATATAATTTGCTTTTTGGTCAATACATCCGTAATATTTTATTTTGTGATTTTACAGACTGCATTCAAAGCTGGTTGGTCAAGAAGTCTAGTATCTGCGTATTATCCTTTAGTATTGAGCGGTGCTTCCCTTATTGTATGTTTTTGGGCTGAAGTTTTTCACTTAAGAGATATTCGAACTGACAAGCCTCAATTCCTTTCCAAATCATTTTTAGCTTTTGTTGTATTCAATTTTATTACATACTCACTTTTGCTAGCCGAATTCCTGACTGCACAACTACATGATCAAGAAGATCAGGTAAGAATTTGCAGTTTCTGTAATTTTTTATGAACTTAATATGACTACATTTGATAAACATAAAAGAAAGTTTATTTATTTAAAGCCTGATATGTAAATATTTTTAAGACAACTCAAGTTCGTTGCATTACTAAGCTAACAATTATTTTATATTTTGATAATTTGTGAACATTTTGTAAAATGTTTATTATTCAAACTGTAAATAAATAATCATAAATTCTTAATACATTATTTCATAATTTTTTACAGCAAAGTTTCTACACGCACATTTTCAATGGTTGCTACGCAGTATTACTCTTCATCGTTGTCATATTTTTCCTCATTTACGGTGTTGAAGTATACTTCAAGGTAATGTCATAATATTTTATGCCTATAATATAAATTAAATTGATTGAAAAATAAATATTACTTTTTAAATTTAGGTTCGTGGTGGTTTCTTGAGTGAACATCAAGTGGCATCAATTGCAACGAACAAGAGAACACCCGACGATCCAAACGCGCGCGATGAAGATCCAGTGACGGCAAAATTATTCGATCCAAATCCGAATATTTCAACGCATTCATTAGAACAACGAGTTAACACATCGCAGCTTCATCAATCGAGACTCGGCTTATTATCTCAGGCATTCATGCTTTTTATCGTTGTAGGATTCTTATTTAGTGAAACCTTAAGTGAATTCTGGAAAACGAAGTAAGTAGCCAATCAATGCGTTGTTTTTATTCAATAATATTAATTTTCAATCATGTTATTAACATAAAATGTCGTGTTGCTGTTTACAGAGTTCCATTGTACAGTAGAAATTGGCATGACGTCGTGTTTCGTGTTATCGAAGTTGGCGTTGCCTTGTGGTTCCCATGTGTACTGTGGAACTGTATGAGGTAAGAGACTTATTTTATAATTTATTACCTACAAATTGAAAAGAAGGACACACAAAAACAAAATTATTTATTCAATATTCGAAAATGTTTGTAGCCCAGAGCAATTATGGATTTTGAATCCCAAGCGAATTTTGAAAAGATTAGACCTCGACCAAACGAAGCATCCAAAAGAAATTGAATTACAAGATAAGTCAAATTTAGCAGAATCCGAGTTATTAACTGACGCATCTTCTATCAGTAGCAAAGACTGTTGGATTTGTTACGATAGTGACAGACAAGATGCCGGACCATTAATTCAGCCATGCAGATGCAGAGGTGATGTTAGCGCTGTACATCATGATTGCTTGCGTCGATGGCTTGTAGAGGTAAAAAAAGTCTCATTCATAATTGAAATGTTAATTTTTACGATAGTTTGATAGATTAATGTAGTTAATAGTAGGTTTTTATGAACGCAGTTTTTGTATTGGAAACTGTGACTTTAATCAGTATGTAGTCAATTATAAACTATTAAACGAAAGCATGTTGTTAATTCATTAAAGCAGATGATGTATTGATTTTTCTTAAAGTAAAGTTTACTATTTTATAGTGATTTCTTAGACAATTTTAATAAATTAAATGCTTATACAGCTATGTAAAATAACGAAAAATGTTACTACTATTTTTCGGTGTTATAGACGTATACTTTGTCATTTGACGAAATGAATAATGTGAACTTGAATATCTTAGTTAAGCAAAAGAACTATTGAATACATTTGAATTGCAAAAGAGGCATCCTGGTTTAACTACAAAAACATAGTCACTTCGAGGCAAACCTGTTTAACGTTGTTTGTTTAATATATTTCAATTAACATAATTTTTTGAATTTTAGAGTTCGACAAATGTAGACAGTCTTACTTGTAAAGTTTGTGGTACACTCTATAATGTGGAGCACACAAGAAGATTAGACTGGCAAAACGGTTTGACTCCTCGCCATTGGCTGCAAACAATTGGTATCGTAGTTACAATGTGCGGATCATCCGCAGCAGCATGGATACTAATTCAGTTAGTCGAAGATCCAATCATAAGAATGCTGGCAGCTGGCACAGCACTTCTGATTATGTATGTCTGCATAAGGTTTGTATCATTTTATAATTTTATTCGATAATAAGTATATACATTGCTTGAAATGTAATTATAAACAAGTAGACTACCAAAATTGAATAATATAAAATTTTAAAAAATTAGTACTAAAGTAAAAACGTAAATATAAAAATTTAAAGTTATTCTTAATACTGTAATTAAATTCATCCTAAATATATTTAATTCTTAATATCTTCCGCAGATTTTTGAGCCTCAATACAGTCGTTGCTTATCAACGAGCCAAAATTTCGTCCTTGAATATTGTCAGTGCAGAGAATACTACAGGAGCCCAAGTTTCGACGATCAGTCATAGCATCTCCGTCGACTTGGCAAAGTAAAGAAAAATCCAAGAAAGAGAAAGACGGAGAGAATATATGAGAGAAGATATAGAAAAAAAGAACGATGAAAGTGTAGTTTAAACGATATATTTTCAAAGCGTTTGTACAAAAGAACAATTTTATTCCATGGTCGATACGAGTTAAAATAGACAAGTTCAGTTTTATTTAACACATTGGTGTTAAATTAATTGTAAAAACTGTTAGTTTAACTCTCGTGTAAACAAAAACGGCTGTTTATTTTACAAAAAATCTTTTGTATTGATAGAACGATAATAATCGGAGGTTAGGGATTGTATTAAATTGTTTCAAGTATAGTTTTTTTAAATGCGAAAACTTATGTTTTACTGAATTATTATTACTATTTCAATTGCATCTTTTTTGCAAGTAATATATTAGGAAGTACTGATTTTTTACTATGATTCCAACAAAGTTAACATTAATTGTTCTTTTTAAACTTACCGTTAAACTTATCAAAATTAAGGTGAAACAAATCAAGTATAACTATTTTTTTCACGTATTTTTGACAACAAATGTAGAAGCTTATATATATACTTAAATTAGGCTTCCACGATATTTATATTAAACGAAAGTATGTGTTATTAAACAAAACTTTAAGTAACTAAGTTTGCCGTGTAATTAATTACAATAATATTTTAATCCGTAAACATATAAAATAAAGTAAATTATACTTAGAAAATATGAAGAAAATACAAAAAAAATTTATATTTTGAAGTAATCAATATATCATGAATAAACAAGTTTGACAGTTTATCGAGGATAAAATTTAATTTTTCTAAAGTTTTAAGCTAGCATACCTACATTTAATTAACGTGTAAGCAAAGAGGATAAAGTCTTAGTGTAGGGAATGGTGCAAAATCAGTTACTCCAATCTGTTTACGACTTAATATTCGAAACGATTAGAAGTAATGATCAGTAGTTTGCGACTGTACCGCAAAAGTCTTACGTGGTCAATATCGTCAGAGATAATGTAGCGTAATCAATACCAAACGTAGAATTGGTAAAAAAAAAAGATAATTATTAAGAAAAAGTCTTCTTAAACTTGACTATATATAAAATTATATTTATTATAATATTACGTATGTAATTTGAAAATAAGCAATTTTTTTATTCATCAAAATTCACACTTTGACGAAGACGTAGTAAGAAAGATCTGTATATCATAAGTGAAAAAGTAAGTGAACTATCCGTGTTTTCATTGTTTTTTTATATCCATGAACCGACTCTATTACATGTATGCATACAATCTAAATTCTTTACAGTGTGCAGAAGAAATGGAAAATGAAATGTAGTCAGTTGATAAAGACAGCATCTTATTTTTACGTAGAAGAATGTTAAACGCGTGCAGTGATTTATGTTTTAAATTAACTTCGATCACTCTGAAGAATTTAGATTCTAAAACGTCAAAAAGAATTCAATACTACTTAATACTGTCATTAAGCGAAAAATTTATTTATACGGTGTAAATATTATATATCTAATTATAGTAATTGTAGGCTCTGTGTTTTCTATCTAAGAATGGTAAGATTTATGAAGAAAGGTAAATTTTGCGCTTAAAATGTTTGTAATAAAGAAATACAGCATTTTTTTCTCCGATTGAAAGGTTTATACAATTTAAATACTCGCTCATTTCACTTAAAATTAATAAAATAAACCAAAAAATTTGTTATCAGTTCTTTAGATCATTGTATTTCTTCATATATTTCATCAAAGCTTAAATTGTACGAATCTTATAAAATAAACGAGAACAATTTTGCGACCAATTTGTAAGCAAACTGACTTTGTTATATATTTTCAATCTTTGATATTTATATGTTTTTTCAAACTATCCGTTAGTTTCAACAAGCGCAAAAAATTTAATGTTTGACTGTTTTTTCCGATAATCAACATCCTAAATGTAAAGCAATGAATGTTGAATAGCATTGAGCGCTACAAATCAGTTAGAGTAACAACTTTACTCTTCTATGTTACAAGTACTGAAACGTTACGAGTACTTTTTATGATGCAGAGACAAATTTCTTGCCTTGCATGATTGCGATACAATATTTTTGTAGAGTACGTTTGTTATTTAAGTATTTTCGATCTGGTGCGATGTTTCGGTTTATGATTTCTTTTCTACATATATTGTTTGACATAAAAGATCTTACAATAATGTTTCTTTTCCATGATTCCCCCAAGTGCATATAATGCAACAGGATATTTGTACACATTAAAAAAGCCAAGAAAACATAGTGATAAGCTGTGATAATACAATATGTATAAATTAGCGAAATAAACCTTAAATAAAAATTGATCATAATTAAAAGTTTTGTTTATATTTCTTTTTAACCTGTCATTTATTTCTAAAAATTTATTTTTATCGTTACAATGCTTCAGTACATCTATACAAATAAATTGTGTAATTTTAATATTGTTATTATATTTTTTGGAGATTAATACTATTAAAAGTAATTGAAATAATTATATTAAATGGCTTAAAAATAAAATAGTTTCTTTTTTCGTAATTTTATTTATTTTTACATTACACAATAACCTTGCATTTCTATGCTATAATATAATGTGTTTCTTTCATAAATCATAATGTCTTGCAAATAAGTTTCATAGCTAATATTAAATTATTTTCACAAAATAGAATTTTTTTGTTAAATATACGATTAAAAAAATTATACTTCGTAGTTTTAAAATTAATTGAATTATATTCAATATTCTCGTAAAAGAATGTATGAGATAGTAAAATATTTCAAACATAAATTGTCTTGATATATTGATGTAATTAAATGTCGTTTGGATTAGACTTTTTTCAAATTTCAAATATATTTTTTTCTACATTTCTACATAGTTGCGTTAACATATATATTTTCTACATGTTTTCATTATAAATCATGCGTTCAAAAGTTTGGAGTGATGTTGTTTATTAATTATATTTCTTTTATAGACAATTACTTAAGTATTTACGAGAGATACATGTTACCAATTAAATTTAATATTCAATACTTAGTGTTATATTATAGATATACAAATACAACATAACTAAAAATGTCGTGTAACATTTTATTCTCTAAAATTTCAAAATTTTTTTCTTTTCCGTCGATCATTGGTACTCGTTAGCTTGACGTGACGCAAGTCCCCCCTAACGAGTTAATCAAGTGTACATTTCTTCTGTGGAAATAATGTGATGGTACATTTTGTAAACTGTCTTCGCTTACATTAGGGTACGTGGTAAATGCACTCGGTGATTTGACAATTCAACCTATGCTGAAATATTAAATTGCAATTCATTAGATTATATGTATAACCGAAACATAAGATAATTATAAAATAAAGTATTTTCTTTACATTAAATAATTTTCTTATAAAAATTATAATGATTTCTTTATTCTGAATAAATTATAATATTTAATACGTATATTATTTATGAAAAACAAACTAAAGAATAATGTTGTTACCTGCAATTCCGGCAATTGCCTCCGACGCAAAGTATTTTACGTCTACATCGGTATCTGTGTTCAATTTATCAAGAACAGGTTTGACTTGTGATATTACTGCATTCGGTTTAAGATACGGTCCGATTCGTTGAAGTGTTTTGGCAACATTAAATCTGACATTTGCTACATTATCATTAGCCATGGCCAAAACTGTAGGAAGCATAACTTCCGTCGTAATTTCTGGACCGCAAACTTCTGCTAGTACCTATACATTTTTATTAATATTTATTAAAATGAAATTTGCTAATTGTATAAGTCAATTACTACAATATGTATTAATTTAAATACTTGACTTACGTTAATGCAAAACAGACAAGTCATTCTGTGAAGGTAATTTTGATCCCTTGACATTGCTAGTACTTTTGGAATAACTGTATTTTGTGCCCATTCTGATCCAAATTTATCAACTAGCTTTTTAAGGTTTAATGTCGCGGCTTCCCTGATAGCATAAACATGGTCCACTAACCAAGTCATGCATAATGAGTTCAATTTTTCATCAAAGAATTCCACACCTAGTTGTCCAGCTAATAGTGGCATGTACCTATTATAATGTTTGATTAATATTTTTACAGGCAAAGAAATTTATACTATTGTATGCAAATAAGCTTTTAATGTATTAAATTTCATAAATTAATGTAAACCTTGCATTACTCGAATGTGAGAAATATTTTTTGTTTTCTTAATTGTTTTTATATTTAAATAAAAATCTAATATTTAATAATACAAATTTAATACTAAATTTGAAAGACTAACATTAAAATATTTGAATAATTTAAGTGGCAAGTGATAAAAATATTTTTAAAACGTAGTAGGTATAATATATATATATATATATATATATATAAATACTTATATTTATATCTTACAATAGGAAATTAAACAGATTGCGTAAACAAATAATTAACTTACTCAATGATTGCCAGTCTCACTCTCCATTTAGAGTCTTCTGCCAGTTCAACAATAGCTGGTAAAAGTGATTGCGAAAGTTGCTGGATACCAATAACTTCATTCACACAATCTAAATTACTAATAATATTCAAACGTACTTCAGGACATTCGTCTTTAAGTTGTGATAAAAACAGAGGTAACAAATGTTCAATTGTGCTAAAACAAACAAATTTATAATTATACATAATTTCGATTAAAAACTTTTTTAGATCAACTTGTTTATCAGTTTTTAAAATAAAGTTACAATAAATAAATAAATGTTCAACATCGAATTAAATATCGCTTAAAAAATGAAAAAATTGAAATAATTTTTCTTCTAATAAACCAATAATTAAAAATTAATAAAAAAAGAATCGTGCATTTGATCGTCGTGGCACGACACGCAAAACTTTTTTTTATATCTCGTATATAATAACATACAAATTATAAGTATAGCCGATCGTCACGAGAATTTCAGACTATTTCTAGTTTATAATACCTCGACGCACGAACAAAGGTCATTTGACCCGCGAAACCGGCGGTATTCAGACTTGTACTTTCGTTTAAATCACCCAACGAGGCTTTTTTCCCCATTAAACGAGAAATTGATATTGCCTCAATTTTACTATCTGTTCTTCTTTTTTCTCTTTTTGTTATTGTGCCACTATCGATGATACACTAATCCGAACTTGACTGAGGTTTGATTGAAACGCACGCGAAGAAGTAGCCAAAGTCTTCCGCGTTACAAAACTTTTTTCGCAGTGAAATGGCATATACCATGTGACCAACGAATAAATATATATAAAAGATTATTAAAGTGTAAGACGATTATAAATGATTCTATTTTTATGTGAGCTGGCATTTTATCGCATTCTGAAATGCAAACTCAATTATTTCGACTAATTGAAAATAAGATTAATGTTAAATACAGTAATTTTTTTGTAAATATTGTTGATTTTAAAGTGTTACCAAAATTTATATTTACGTCGTAGAACGTATTTAAATTTTTTTTTATTTTAAAATATATGGAAATAATTTTTATAATTTTTTTATTTTTAAATAAAAGTATCATTTATATTTTTTTACATTTTCTCAAAAGAATGTAGTGTTAACAATTATGAAATAATTATGTATAATACGTGTATAGATAATTAAAATAGTGAAAATATTAACAGTAGAAAAGCTTTTCATACCAATATTTCACATTAGATATTTTAATTATTGGATTCATAAGAAGAAAATTTAAGAATATTTAAAAAACACAAAAGTATATTATTTAAAAATACATACTTGATTTTTCCAAGTATCGGACTGAGACCCATAATGACACTAGCAAGAGCCGATTTAACGTGTTGATTAGGATCGGCAACCAATTCCTTGACAAAGGGTAAGATGTTTGTCATAATTATCGACTCTTGATAGAAAGGATCGAGATTTTGACAAAAGTCGCGAACTTTGTCAGCAGCTGCGGCTCGCACTTCCGCTTCTGTGTCTTTTAGTAAAACTTGGAACGCAGGTACAAGATCTGTACGTGTAATTTCCTGGCCAACAGCTTTCTGAAGATCAGTAAATTTATCCGCTACCATGTAACGAACTCGCCACGACTGATCTGTCGCGCATTGACGAAGTGTAGGCATTACCAGTTGTTCCACGTCTTCTTGTTGCAATAAAGTAGCGATACTTACGCAAGCTTCTACTGCTAGTAGACGTACTGAGTCCTATAATAAAAGAAAAGTATTGTAATAATTATTATATACGATTTCTTTCACACCTTTTTTTTACTTAGGTTTTTATTAACTTACTTGTTCGTCTTGAGCAAGAATAACAAACATAGCTATTAAATCGGATTTTAAGTATTCATTCTCTACAACTTTAGCAAACTCTCCTAGTTTTCCTGCAGCTGAACGTCGAACCATAGGCGTATCATCTTGACATAAGTTACGGAAATGATTCCTCAATTCAGCTGAAATAATATTAATTAATTAAATAAATAAATATAATTGGTTTTTAATCACTTATATAAAAAGTAAAATACCTTTAATCAATTGGTTAACCCGAGGATAACACACACTGAACAATCCACAAGCTGATGTCCTCGACGTGAACCAATCACCGGAAGCCAAACGCTGTACTAATGGTACAAAATGATGTTCTAAATCAGCTGAATCGTGTTGGCTGGCAATATTTCTCAATGATTCCACAGCTTTATCTCTTACAACTGTCTCTTCAACAGTTGCCAAAGATTCTAAGGGGGGCTGCAAAGTAAGTATTAAATTTATATATTTATTTACAAAAAATTATTTTATTCATCTTACAATAAATTTTTTATTTTTTATAAATTTTTTTCAGATATATAAAATATAAAATAAAAATAAAATAAACAAAACAGGAGTTATAAAAAATAATAGCTAAAATATACGTAATTGAAAAATAAAAACTTTGTAATAAATTATATACTGAAAATAATAAACAGATTTTACTTACTAATAAACAATGCACATAAACTGGTCCACCAACAAGTGGCGAAAATGTTCCCAATTGTTCGGCAAGTGCCAAAAGAACTTCATCTTCGTCATATATTGTTTCTGTCAAAAAAGGAATAAGTTCTGTACGAGTTCGTTCTACTCCAAGTGCAAGAGCAATGGTTGATAGCTTCTTAATAGAGTTTAACCGCAACTGGAAATCAAAATTAGATGGCAAGGTCATTCATCAATAAGTTTATTTATTGCTTATATAAAACTTTATGAAAGCTCTACAAAAAAAAATTAAATGTAAATACAGAAAAAAAAATATAAAAGACTGCATATAAATAAATTAAATATCTTTAATAATTCAATAAATCAATATGCCATTAATATAATGTAGTAAATTGATTTTATCTAATACTGCTGTCACAGTTGGCATTTCAATTCTATTATCTAATTCTACATTAATAAAATTAAGAAAGAAATACTATGTCAACATTCTGTAGAACATTTGTATTTTTAACAAATAATTAAAATAAGAAAAATTAAAAAATTATTAAATTTTCGATTAAATAACTGTTAAAAATAGAAAATTAAGAAAAATTAATAAGTAATTAAGCTTGTTTTTAAATTGCAGTGATAAGTACATTAATAAATATGGATACATATTATTAACATATTATATACATATTATTATTAAAGTAATTAAATTATGATTTATCACATCTTGAATTACAAGTTATTAATATTACTTGATTATAATAAAATAAGAAAATAGCAAAATAACAAATTTGTTATTATTTGATCACTGATAGTGTATATTATCATAGATTTAATTATCAGAGTCTGCAATTTTTATATGCAATTGAACACTGTACTTTCAAATATAAAACAGTTGAAATAATAATTTATCGTAGTTATGATACAAAATTCTAAAATTATATTAATAATATAAACTCTATGAATTTTGTAAATATGGATAGATTTATTGATATTATTGATTTAATGTTTTATTATTTATTTGTACAAGGTTTACCAACACTTGTATGCTAAGTATAGATGGATATATTTTAACACCAATTGACAAAATTGTGGTATATAAGTCAAATATTGTTGAATATAATATATAATATAATATTTGAGAATAATAAAATATACAGAAAGATTAATATATAATAATAATTCAACTAATAATATGAAATTAAGAATGTAATACATAATGACATGGCATTACCTTAAATTTACAATATTGCAACAGACTTAACATTTTCTTTCGATTATTAATATATTAACAACTAAGTTTGTTAACAAATACATTTGACACAATATATTTTTGGTGTCAAATGTAGAGATGGAAAAGATTGCCTATAAGTAAAAATTGATTGTGCAATGTGTATTATAGGAATAAACATAGTAATATTATTATCATTCCCGAACAATACAAAAGACAGAGATCCTGGCAAATGAAAATTGTACCTCCCATGTTAGGAAAGAAAAAAAGAGGTGAGAAACGAAGATTATTCGTATTGTAAAGTACGCGATAGCAATAAGATAGAGATATGTAAAAGGAAAAATAGGAATAGCCGGGCGGCGTCACTATACCTGGACATCTTCGTTCTTTAACTCATCGATGAGTACTGCAATGGGATAAAGACTATCGTCCGTAGCTGGATCGCTCGCTGCCATTTTGCCGTTACACGGTTGATCCTCGGTTAAAGTCCTAGGTCCACGCAGGTTCGAAATTTAATCGACAACAGGTTTTGAGTTTGATTTATTCAGGTGTTTACCCAATTCAAGACCGGGACGGCATTAAAGCATAATTGCGTGGGTGAACGACAATGAGGAATGTACGGGCGGTTATACGTATTCGGTACGACTCCATGAATCACTGAACGAGCAGGAGAACTGCTGCTGCTGCGCGTTTCACGCCGCCGCGTTATACTTACCCGCACCGACGACGGTGGATATTATATATTTTTCTATTCTACTCGCGCCGCGCGCGCCGATCGGAAGCCCGCGGAAACTATATACTTTATGAATAAACTTGCGCAATACGCCGCGTGCCCCTTATAAAACGGATATATCTAAGTACATCACTTCGGTATTTCTTTTATTATTTTTCTCACTGTCGATGGCTGCAAGAATAAAACATCCTTTTCTTCGACGATATATGGTATGTGTTATTACAATTTTATTATCGCAGTTATTTAATCTATTCTTTTGGTACTGTAAATATTTCCTTCTTATTACAATCTTCTGATGCGGTGAAAATACATAGGTATATACTTATCGTAATGTGGGTAATATTAAATACGTTATACTAACTATAAGTTATTAAATAAATACTTTTCTTTTATTATTATTTTTTTAAGTTTGTATAAAATAAATATAAATCGTTAAAACCATAAAAACTATAAAACAATGTAAATATACAATGATGTCATTATACCTAACTATTAGTTTTTTAAATAAGTACATTAGCTCACAGAATTTTAATTCATTTTATATAAAAAAAGTTTATTATCACATAATTGTATTATATATACACATGTTTTAGAAATACAGTCCCTATTGTTCTAAATTAAATATAATGCTTACATAGTATTATTAATTGAAAGTTTCAACAATAATCTATACAATTTAAATCATTAATATAAAATTAATGTACAATATAAAATGTTTTTTAAACACAGCTCAAATATATATATATATGTATATCATTCATTCTTTTTCTTATTTATTCATTTTCAACCCTTTCTTCTTTCTCTTTCAAATGATAATATACAGCAAATAATTTTCTTAATTTGTCAGGTTTTAGAGAAGTGTTTTTAATGGTATTGAAAATTTGTGAAAAATTGGAAGTAATTGAAGCAGGTATTAGAAGAAGTTTTAAAGCTAAGGCAGACAAATTATTGTGAGTTCTACGTGCAAGACTCCAATAAGTTTGTGAGGATAATCCTTCTTTTTGATTTAATACTCTAAAGATGCTATCGCCATTTACATATGCTTGTAAACTGTTTAATCCTTCAGAATCAAGTTCATTTAAGAGGAACTCTTCAACTTTATTCATCTGATCGTCCGATAATTTTCTACCTCTATAAGATGGATGTAAATAATTTGCAACAAAACACTGTATTTTCATTACACTGTCTCTTCTTGACAATATTTTTTCTGCAATTTCTGGATCTTCTTCGGGTAATGGTATACTTAACCATTGTTCTGCTGCATCTGCAATATTTGATTTGGACATTTGGCACACAACAGTTAATTCATTTATTGAATCCAAAAAGTTAATATAAGTTTCTATTTTGCGAATAAATTCTTCATCAAAAAATAAACATTTATAATCTTTTGACAATTTAATTAAATTTTCCGATGATAGTACTGTTTGTATTGTTGCAAGATTGGCCATGCAGTATTCGAGAATACATTTAATGCTAGACCACCGCATTTCACTACTTATTTTACTATCCAAGTCATCATCTTTGAACACTAGATTAAGTTGCTTCAAAATTTTGCACACTGTATTCATAAAATCTTGAGATATGTATTCTTTTACTAAAAGTTTGACAGTGTGCCAATTACACGGAAACTGCCATATATCACCGACTTCATCCATTTTAATCAAACTACAACTGTTACCCATAATAACAGCATATACTTCTGTTTTAAATTGTTCAAAAGCTTCCATTATAGACATTTTTGTAATATCTATTAACTCTTGAAGAATATCTTTATTGCTAGATAATTCATAGTTATCTAGAAATATGGTTTCATTTGTATCAGTTTTAATCATAATAGTTATATTTTTTGTGTTTGTACTTTCATTTTTCCATCCATCAACAAGCAAAACTGACAGTGGACTAACTTTCATATCTTTATGACATTTTGAATAGACATTGTCGAGTAAAGGACCTGAAAGTTGTTCGCTTGTTACAACTTTGTAGGTAGGATTTAAAGAGAGACAGAATTTTTTAAAATATATAGAGTCAGCAACTGAAAATGGAATATTGCAACCGATGAAAAATTTTGTTACAATTGTGTCAAGTTTATGATCGATAACTGGTGCAGTCTGCATTTTAATTTCCTCGTAAGTTTCATTAGGATTATCCAAGAAAGTATATTCAGTTTTCTGAATTTGATCAGAAGTTGATTGTTCAGCAAATTGATTGGAATCATCCATGTCAACGAATGTAATTGTAGCAGAATTATCAGGAGACAAAATTTTTGTGATTTCTTTTAATTTCCCATCTGTGTCATACTTTTCAACCAATTCGGTTTCATCAGATTGTTCTAGGCTACAAATTCTCCTGTGGGCACTTAATCGTTTGGATGCTGTGTTACACAAAACTTTATTACAAATAACACAAAATGCAGCGTGTACAGTTCTATGAGTTTTTTCACAATGTTTCAAGACTCTACGAAAACCAAGTGTCCAAACTTCATGTTTGGGTCTACCTGGTGGACCTTTCTCAATAACTTTTTTCTTCCCTGTTGGCGCCATTTTCTCGTGCTAAAATAACAAGAAAAATATCATTACAATAAAATAACTAAATTTTTACAATTGACGTTTACTCTCTTTGAGAACCAGTCGCTTAAATAAATTCGCCGTTCGCACAATTTTTTAAATTTCCAACATTATTATTGATATTTTCTACTTATAGTATAAATCTTATGAGTACTTTACCTCGAGGTTTGCCGATGTAAATTTGTTATAAATGCGGTAATCGACGAGAGTTCATATACGAAGTACGTAACAAATACCAAATGTTAGTGGCGCCAAACTTTTACAATCACAAGTTCAACGATTAATCATACACTCAAACAAGTTTTTAACATACAAATTATAATACAAATATTGTTCAGGAAATGCTCCGAAATTAGAGTAAAATGATAAAAGTAATGCGTCTATACGCGTTCTACATTAACGCGGCAGCAGTAGCGTTCCGTATAAAATATACATATATATTATATATACAGGTATATAATACGAATGCGATAAGATTTGTGGAACGAATGGAAACAGACTGAAACTTTGACAAATGCCACATATACGTAATCATTATATATGTTTATCAAATGTAAATATATTAATTATATCTTAAATATAAGTTTTTTATAACTGAATGAACTTTGTAATAACGCATATATTTATTATGATTAAAAAATTTATGCAGAAAAATATTTTTACTGCAATTTTTTAAATTCACCGCTTACTTGTGGATATATGTGACCATTGTCCTTTTCTGTCATGGCGTTCACGTCGGGAACACGTGTTTTATTTTAATCTTCTGTTTGACATAATAATTTTAGAGTTCTATCAACGATATACGTATTGTTTACATGCAAAATGGTTAACGAAGAGGCGAAAAGTGATAAAAATGTGGAGAAACCCGCTGAAAACAAAAATGCTAAAAGAAAACACAGCGAATGTCCTATGGAGGTATGTTTTATCAGGTTATGTCTTTTTTTTATTATGTATTTATTTGATAATTGTTTATTGTACGTTTCCTATTGCTTATATTGTTTATTAGTTGTAACATAAATATATTGTACTTTCATGTCAATATTTTTTAAAGATCGAGACTGTCAATGGCATTGAAGGCAAAGTAAAAACAAAGTCTGCGTCAAAAAGACAAAAAAATGTTCAAGGAAACGAAGTTCGAAAAGTAAGTTGTAAAATTATCTTCAATAACTATTTTATACTATAAATTTGTATGCATACCTTTATAAAACATATATTTGTCGCTCTTCTTTATAATCCACTTTTATTTCACTAAATTATATAAATAGCATCCTTATTTGAATACTTGTAAATAATTTTAATGTCTTTGTATTTATGATCTAAATAAATACTTAATAAATATATATTTAAATTTTAGGTTCCTGTACCTGCCCATAGGTATACACCATTAAAAGACAATTGGATGAAAATTTTCACACCTGTAGTTGAACACTTACAGCTACAAATTCGTTTTAATTTGAAAACAAGAAATGTTGAATTGAGAACAGCACCAGAAACTCCAGATATTGCAAATCTACAAAAAGGAGCAGATTTTGTAAAAGCATTTATTTATGGGTTTGAAGTTGAAGATGCACTTGCTTTATTAAGATTGGATGATTTATTTGTTGAAACTTTTGAAGTTCAAGATGTTAAACCTCTGAAAGGTGATCACTTGTCAAGAGCTGTAGGTCGATTGGCAGGTAAAGGTGGTAGAACAAAATTCACAATAGAAAATGTTACTAAAACAAGAATAGTCTTAGCTGATACAAAAGTACACATTCTTGGTTCTTTTCAAAATATACAACTAGCAAGAAGATCTATATGTAATTTAATCCTTGGAAGTCCACCATCTAAAGTTTATGGTCAGTTAAGAAATATGGCAAATAGAATTGCTGAAAGATTTTAGTTTTAATAGTTTATTGTAAAAAGTAAGTTAAAGTTGGAAAAAAATTCTTTTATTATGTAACATAAGATTAAATAAAAAGAGTCCATTTACAATTACAAAATCTAATTTCTTATGTAATAAGTAAAACCATATGCAAAAGTAAAGTTGCATTCTTTGATAAATTTTGCAAAATTCAAATTGTTATAAGCATAATTATCATAAATAATATTATTAAAAACTCCAAATCATTTATAAATTCAACATTTATATTAGTTTCTAAATATAAGATGTATAAATATATTTTATAATAAAATTTGATATTTATATTTTCGCGGCACTTTATTTAAAACTAATCGTCCATCATAACTCAATGATGCAAATGTCCAAGGATCAGCAGATGACCACTCAACAGCGTAAACGCTATCTTCATGTTCTTCATATTTTCCAATAACGCCATCTTCTAATCTATGAAAGGAATATATGATTATTTTTTTATCATAATTTGTTTTTTAAAAACGATTTAAAACTTACTTTTCTTTAGTACATGTTTCTTCCATAGAGGCACCTTCTTCTAATGGAACAATATGTCCAAACGGTTCAGAAGAAATAGAAGCAATGCTTGATAAAATAACTCTTGAATCACTGCTCGATGTCAAAACTAATTGATCATGGAAACGATTTATTCTGATTGCCCATAACCAATGGGAATGTTCCATTTTAGATAGTAGCGGTTCATTAGGACTTCGAATATCCCAAAATTTCATGTACCCGTCGTCACCACAGGTGGCTAGATAAAACTGTCGATTTGTATTAAAATCTAAGTCCCTGTAATATTTAACACACTTTAGTATTTATAAAATAATACTTTTATAATATATGAATACCTAATCATTTGCGAATGTGCAGACATAATTGTCCACACAGGTTCCTGAGGATCTCTAAAATCCCATCCTCTCACATTATTTTCATTAAGGGTAGCAAACTGATTACAAGCATTATGTGGATTCCATTTACCATTCGTAAAGCTTGGTTGACCTTTACTGGTAAGTGTTCCTACAGTAACAACCTAATATTTTGAAATTCATGTTTATATTTTTTGTAATACTCAAAATTTTTTAAACATTTGAATAAAAATATTGACCTGGGGTTTAAAATTTAAATCCCATAAAACAAAATTATTATCAACAATAGACACAGCCTTTTTACCATCACTCGGATGATATACTATATTTTTCAATTGCTTTCCATAAGGTGTAGTATCAATATCTGCCAGTTTCTCAAGAGGTACAATATCGTTCACATTCTGCAATGTGGGAATTTTCCACAGAGCTCCTTTCATTTCATAATTATTTTCACCTAAGTATTAGATATTAAATATTTTTAATAAAAAGAAAACTATATTAAAATATTAACAAATAAATATTTACTGGATAACTTGTTGTAGCAAGTTATAAATTTATCAGATTCACTAGGTGAAGCTTGAATTGACCATATTTCTCCAACACCATGTTGAAAAATTTGTGTTTTTAAATTTCCTGTTTCTTCGTTCAATTCAACCAAATGGACTTGATTATTACTAAATTTAAGTGTTTGCGTTCCTACCAGAAATCTAATAGTATCTAACTCTGCTGTCTGAGCCGAAAGAGCTCTAGCCTAAACAAAATAAAAAGACAAGTACATTATTTAAGATAAAAATTGAATGAAGATGTGAAGGTATAAAAATCAGTATTAAACCTGGAATTCCAAGCCATAAATTACAGGAGCATCTTTCTCCATTGTTCTTCATTTATTTAAATAAAAATAAGTAGTCAATATCTAAAATTTCAATAAAATATAAATTAGTATATTATTTGGTATTTAAAACAAAAACACTTATTAAGAATTATAAAAATACATAAATAAGTGGAAATTAGAAAAAAAAATATTAGTCACTAAAGGACTTTAATTTTAAAAATATACGTAGGTATCAAACATAAACAAACAACAACATAAACATAATCAAACAAAAAAAAACAGGTGCTAAAGAAAATTGAGAAATGTCAAATGGAAAATAAGTAAAGCATAACCTAAATATTTACAAAATTCCCAAGAATGAATTAAATGCTATATAAGCAAAGATTTAAAAAACATCATAACCTAATATATATAAACATTAATACCGCTAATAATTTCCAATAACTCGCAATAATCGAAAAAAATATTAACACCAAAAAACCATTATAAAAATAACATGTTCCTCTCGAAATAAACGCAATCAAATTTAAATATTTGAAAATGTTTAAAAAATATAAATGAACTAACACCGCACATCAAATTCAAATTCGCAGCATCGCACATAAGTATACCGAAATTGATCCATATAAGTATTTGTGTGTACAAGTGTAGGTACATGTCATATGTATATACCGCGAGTAGCCACTCGTCACTCGTCACCAGTCGCGCCTCGCGCGAATAGTATAGGTTTAATAATCCGAAAGATAGAGGGAGTTAACGCTATCTTCCGCGAGTACAGCTCGCGGTGGTGCTGGTTGTCGCGGGGTCGGCAAAATAAATTATGGCAACCAGTGCTCGCTCAGACGTTCGAGGATCAAGACCAAACGCTGTCCCGGTGTGAACCTTTCTCTCTCTTTCTCTCTCTCTCTCTCTTTTTCTTTCTCTCTTTCTCTCACTTTGTATAACCTTCGCGTCCTGCGCAAGAAAGTTCGCGAGTGCGTCCTCTGTGTGTTATATACGTGGAAGTTATATCGTCCGACGACCTGGTGAGTATATATATACATTTCAGTATAACTCAGGATTCTCTCTCTTTCTCTCTCTTTCGTTTTTTAATAATACTTGTACGTGTATGCATTTACACCTATAAGATGTTGTGATGATTCAAGGTATATACAGTACGTGTGTCCTTTACGTGTGGGTTTCTTGTTGTCCTCGGAAAATTTGCGTACAACATTGGATAAATATATGTATATTTAACAAGTATATACATATATGTGATTACCGACGTTTCCTTTTATATATTCGTCTTCTCGTTATATTTTGCATCAAGATTCGGAGAGGTGTATACTAAGGACACCGCGAGTTATTGCAAAAATATATAGAAACTTTCGGGTTTTTTTATCGGTTTGGATGTGTTGTACCGATGAAAGGGAAAATATTACAATTTCGAAGCTGCATCAGTATTAGAATTTTTATTAACAGTTCAGTATATGTATAGCTTCAACTACAAGCGATTAAACCATCGATATATACATATATATATTCATAGGTATATAGTATAATCGTATAGGTGCAGTCTGATGTGTTAAAGAAAAAGAGAATGTTGATATGGCGATAGAAATTACGTACGCTTAAATAATTACGGTTGACACGTACGTTTATTTAATAATTAATACGATAAAATCGTAAAAAATATATACATATTTTTTTCCTTTTTCCATTTTTTTGGAGCAAAAGTATTTAATTATCGTAATTATCGTATGAGTAGCGTATATACTTATAACTTGACGATTCGTCGTTCATCCTCCTGCGTCGTATGTATTATTATTGAGACATTTAAATATTCAATATTTTTACACTTACGTTTACTTACTCGTTCAATCGCGGTAAACAAAAATTAAGACACTTTCACCAACTTTTATCTGTACACTTCGGCATCGAAATCGCGAATATATACATGTACACATTCGCAAATCACTATATATATAACGTGTGTCTCTGTAGATAGATTTTGCGATGCATTAAAAAATCGAATAGTTATACATATATACTTAAGGCCGCATATGGAAGAAGGTGACGTTTTGTATCATATTTTTTGTCATTCTTTTATGTACATACGTATTTATTTGCATGTGCGCGGGTTTTACACGCGAGTCGATGATAGAAGGAGCGGATTGCACTGTTTTGAGAAGAAAAATCCTCGGATGAATTTTTTACGTTGAAATAATCGCAGCGAAGAGCTTTATCTTTTATTTTTATTATTTTATATCCCATTTTTATATAGGTACTTTCAATTTCCGTTTTTTCTCCCAAATTTATTAAAATTTTAATAAAATATATTAGTAGATTAGTAGATTGAACGCGCACCTCGTAAATACATTTCAATTTTTTTTAAAACAATTTATTGCAAGATTGTATTTAATTCGTATAGATTTCTGATAAACAAAGAAAGTATGCATCTATTATTTAAGCGTTGAGCAATAATACATTTATATATTCGTTGTTACTTTTACCGAAGAGACATAAAAAAAAATGTCGTGTTTGTTAACTAAATGCAGATTAAACGTACACTATATAAAATTATCCATTTTTATAATATTTATTATACTTTTACATTTATTATTTTCGTGGAAAAGTAATTTTTTATTTAACAGGTTATTACAATATATGGTATATGCACCTATATAAATATGTAAAAAAGTGTCATTATTTTAAAAAAATGCAACTATAAACTTGCATTATACATCCTCATAAAACGTGTACGTTTGAATGATAGTTGAAACGCAGACAAGTAAATTGCCTCACGTATGATTAAAATTGATCATTTTTTTATTCGAGAAAATTGACAATGCACTTAATTTATTGAAATCAAAATGTACAACTAACTCGACATGCATTGCGTTATATATATATATATGTGTGTGTGTGTGTGTGTATATACACACATATGTATCATGGAATTCCAACGTGAAATAAATCTTTACAAAATAAATTATTAGTCACGTGTTTTCTCGATGCTTTAAAACAAGAAGTTTTAAAATTACGCAACGCACTGTTCTTCTAATTAGATATATATTTAAAAATATATTTTTTTTCTAACGTCATCAAGCTTCACTTAATAATAAGGAATTTATAACAATAATATTTATATAATGGAGAGTAGTTACATATAATTATTTATAATAATTTTTGTTTATATAGATATGGTAAAACTTGTTTAACTAGATAATCTATCCCTTATATGAAAATTTTCATTTACATACAGCCTTCAGACATGTTGAATTGTTGTTGACGCTTAGTTAAAGTATAACGTACATTTTTACATTTTTCAAAGGCAACTTTTTCTTTTTAGTATAGAAACAGTAAATTTCGTAGCCCGTTTTACTCGACTTATCAAGCTGGTCTAGTTCATATAGGTATATATATATTGAAGAAAATGAGTTTTTGGAAGAGAGAGGGAGAGAGAGAGAAGTAAGAGCAGATGGCTTGAAACTTTAGTAGGGAACGATAAAGTTTACACAATATACATAGAAAAACTTTTTGGTTTACACAACTTTTTTTGAAGTTTAAGACGATAATAAATGTATTTTTTTTTAATTTAAATAGTGATGGATTTTAATATATAAATTTAATTTTCAAAGGTATACGAAACTTATTATATTTACGTAAGGATTTCAAAATCGCGCACAATTTGTGAATAACTCGGAGTGTAATAAAATATTGATACTCTACCTTATAAACCAATATTCAGTCAATTCTATTTAAACTTTTCTAAAGGTAAAGTTTTCATTTTGTCAAGATGATATTGTACGTTAAGTAAGTGCATACTGTATAGAAAAACATACCTATATAGTAAAGAGAAAATGAAGAGGAGAAATTCTAGACGAACCATTCGGATACAAACAAAAATTTTTTTTATGCAAAAATAGTTTACAGAAAGTGAAATTGAGTGTACAGTTTTCGGTAATTTTGAGAAATAACAATGCTGTAATTTTATGCTACTCCGAGTAGATGATATTGTTAACTCGTTCACATTTTTTTTCCTCAAAAAATCTCTGCAACGCTTTTCTGCTTGCTTTGAATACAAACTACCATTTAACCCCTTAATAACTGAGAGCTTTGGGTAGCCGTAGAAGCTCAATTTTATACACTCAATCGTTACCAACGAATAGTGATTTAATATTATACACGCGCTTAATATAAAATCAAATCTTTCGAAAACTCGATGTTATTCAATAATCGTATATATAAAATTTTCAATATTTTAATTTGATATTGTCGTCAAAGTTTTCGCGTTTTTCAGATAGATAACTGCAAAAGTTAATCGGAACGAAACCTCTTTTCCTACAACTAACTTACTGATGCTAAAAATTACAGGTAATTGTAATCCTTTCGGAATCCAAAAAATTACCTTATATATGTAAAGAGGGAGAGAGAGAAAGATAATTCATGCAGAAGGTGATTAATCGACGTCGCGCCTCTTTCACTCCGATTTAGGGGCACGACGACGAGGACTCCCTTTCCCAGCGCATACACACACACACACACACACACGCAGACACAGAGAAACACGAGCACACAGACACACGTCCTCCTCTTGAAAAATTTCTCTCTTCTCGATGCACTTGTGCAGACACAAAGTGCAACGAAGGACGTGGAACGCCGAACGAAATGAAAGGACTTTAAAACGTCCACACATTGATGTGAACACTTACACAAACCTGTGATCCGGTTTCCAGACATCGTTTCGCTCCACACATATGTGTACATGCGACATTTGCGGATTTTCGCGGTGTTACGTATACATGGAGAAATTTTTCACTCGATTTTATAAAGGTATATTTAACATTTCGTTTGGTCTACACGCGGAGATATAAATATTACATTAAACATTACCGTATATAGTATTTAGTAATTAAATCCATAGACTAATACAAATTATAGAACTATTTTATATAGCTAATTTTACTATACTTTTTTAGTAATTTTTTGGATTTTGACAGTTTGTGAGTTCATTAATCAAGACAATTTTCAATCACACATGTTTTTTTTCGTGTATCAAACAAAAACGATCGTGATTTTACGTGAAATTGACGTTAAATGTCGCATTTTAATCATAGTATAGTTTGAATGATGAAGACGATTTATTTCTTTGATAATCTCTGTACAGTTTCTCTACAATATCCTGAATTATTCAATGGAATTTTATTAATTCGTTACGCTTCTCCGATGCAAACTCATTGATATGCAGTTATCGTTAGAATAAACAAATCGATAAATTGATTTCTAGCTTAAATTTATCGCGAAAATAAACTATAATAAATCTTTTATTTATATAAAATGTTAAGTAAGAAAATAAACCGTCTAATCAAAACCATTCTTATGTTTTCATATCGTTTTAGAATATGTAAATTTTCTTAATACGTTGTATATTTAATAAATTAATCTATATATATCAAATGCCATTCGTTAAATAACAACAAAATATAAATAATAATTGGCTTTACAACATTTTTATCTTAACGTAATATAGTGTCGCAGGTGACATTACTGACGATTTTTTATTTTTTAAACTTGGTTGTATAGTTTTGCGGCTTGCTTGTACTTCGCGGAAGCTTTTCCGCGGGGCAGTTTCGGTCAAGAGTGAAAACGAAATTGCCTTTTGGAAAAATGCTTGCGTGCTTTCTAAGATTTATTGTCAGTTACGCGTTGAGAAACATGAAAAATAAGCTTGTTTTTGTTATTTAATGTCGAATATATCGTACGTCTAGGTGTGTATATATATATACAAGTTTTTTTTTCTTAACATAAATTGTATTGAATACTTATATTTTTTATTTAACTAGAATTAACCGCACCGCACGCTCTTGCGTATTTTAACAGTCACTATTTGAAATATTACGCCGTTTTATTTACTTAAAACAACAATTTTTAATAATATATTTATTCGTAATTTATTATACTCCGATTTTGTCAAGAAAATTCAAACATTACGTTTTTTCCCGCGCTGCCAAATTTAACCTACAATGTTTTAGAAGCATCCGCTAAACGTAAACATCCGGCAATCACTTTTTTATATAAGGATATTTAATTTAATTCTCTGTATTTTAATATTACATAGTGATTCAGATTGGCTCAATGATTTTGTTTTATCTTGCAAATGAATAATTGAAGTGTTTCGTGTATACTCCTTGACATGTAAAAATTGTTCTTTGATGAATTATTAAATTATTCATTAGAGCCGAGAAATTTATGCAATTGCTTTGATCCTCATGCATGCCTAATCAATTAATCTTGTAAATAAAAAATTATTTTTTTTATTATATATTAAAATATAAATTTTTACTTAACAAACTCACGAATTCAAAATATAGTGTACCATAAGAATTAATATAGTTTTGTGGCCAACCTGTTTTAGATTTGTAGGTATATAGAACGTAAATATATATATATATATATACGTGCAGCGATTTATTATTTTGATTACAATCAACACTCGTTAAGCAATTTTATCTTCCAAATCTCGGTGTATAGATAAAAATTTATGAATTCCATAACATTATCGATCTAACCTAATTAATATAATTACATATTGATAAAACGATGCACGATTTAATATTCGGAAATTGTGAACTCCAAATAAGTATCACAGCTTAGATAAAAAAGACATATATTTGATAATCTTTTACATAAGTTATAGGTTTCGTAAATATGCAAATCTATAATTAACCACGCAATGTCTAACAACGCAATTAATAAATTTACTAATACCTATCCATTAACGGTACTCGTAGACATTTTTATTGTTGCGCGAAACTGTACCGTCAACACACAAAAACTGCTACACCTGTAAACACACGAGACTAATATATATATATATAAATTTTTCTTGGCGCCTAACGACGCGTCATAAATCATTTTCACTAGTTCTTTTCTTTTTCGTTCACCGAAAATAATGTTAGGAATACATTTTTTTTTACTAGTTCATTCCGACCATCATTTTCTCGGTAAAATAGCCCTTTGAGTTAGACGTTAGGAAGAAAAAAAATGACTAGCTGAATGGGTGGAAATGCCGTTGCCCGCCGACATTCATTGACCTAGAGAAGTTTTCCAACGCGAGACTGCTTGTACATAAGTATATACATGCACACACACACACACACCGGTACATTTTAATTTATACGAATCTAAGAGCCTTTGATATACATGTATAAGCGGGTGAAACTATTGTTTTATCTTCGGATTCACGTGAATCTTATTAATCGTTGTAATTAATTTCTTTGGAGGATTATTTCTTTTCGGTATATACAGTTACGTCTACGTACTTAAACTAAATTGAATTAAATTTCTTTTAAAGGGAAAAATAATTATTTAATTTAATTATCGAACTAATTTTATAATATACGTGCTTTTTGTGTATCAATTCGAAGACATATAAAACTACGGTTATTACGCGCTATCCCTCTTAAGAAACGTCCGGATAGTAACAAAGTTAATAAAAACGGCACTTGTTTAAGTGTAACGAAATATTTTCTTGACATTCGTGCATGCATACACAATCGTATGATTCAATATTTGATTTCTCTCTGCGCTTTTATGATGTCATAAATATTGCAAAGGCGTATGCGGTGTAACTCTTTTTTTTTCTGTTTACGAGAAGTGTAACAAATGTTTTTCAACGGACTCTAATTATTTATAATCAAATATTTTTACCTATCAAATTCATATATTTATATTAATAATTCCAATTGTCTGGTCTATCTACGTATTACGTTGAGATTTATTCTTAATAAAAATTTAAAAAATCATCGATTCTTTGAGATTTACTTAGTTAACGTGAATATAGTAATAAATTTATTGTTTGATTGATCAGGAATCCAATTTTTCGAGTTGAACACTTTGTATATACGTGTGACACCGTTCGCAATATACGAAATGAGTACTCTCTAAATTTAATCGAGTGAAATTCTTTTCTAATAAAGTGAAATTCCTAAGTATCGTACATGTAAAGAGAGAAGTTGCAAAAAACAAACGTAACTCGGTGTGTATATCTAGTATCTATGACTTTTATTGACTTAATATTTATATATGTTTAAACCGGTTAAGAAATTTCAGTGTCAAATCCAGTCGACTCCGTAACAATATTTTATTTATTTTTTTCACATCATTTACGGTGTAACATGAATTTCAAAATGATTTATCATTTTTATTTATGGAATTTAAAAACGTATTGAATAATTCATGTATGTAATAGACCTAGTAAGTAAGTAACCGAATCACAATTATAGTTAATTTGTTCAAAATATCTTTTTTTTTTCTTGTGTAACGTAATATCAGATACCACAAGAAATGACAAAAACACAACATAATTAAAAAAAATGAGTAAACATTTTACTGGCTAGGCTGGTGAAACCGGATTACCTTTATATAGTATAAATTTATAGTAAAGAATTTCCTCGAGGCGAGCGTATAACAAATTTTAAAAAGCTTCAATTTCCACCTATATAAAAATACATACTCGAATAATCAATTTAAAAATAAAATAAATAATATAATTACCGCGTGTTTTATCCATTTAATTTACGTTTACTATTAAATTTTATGCATTTAGAAATTGTACGTAGATTCCGTTGTAATTGGTTTTGTTTTATTTTACATTAAGTGTAATCCTTATACGATTATGTATATACACACAAGCAATAAGGATGTTTTTTCATAAAACACTTTTGATGATACAGATCATTATTGTTTCGAACCAAATTCCCACAAAGAAATTGAAAGTTTGATTTACGCTGATATGTCAGGTGAGCGATTATTGTTAAACAAATGAATAGTATAAATAATTGTGAAAAAAAATTTACTTTCTAATTTTCATTACAATATAGCAAGTGTACTTACGCGTTTAATAATATAAAGCGTTTTTGTACAACGTTTAATAAACATATATAGCAATCATGTAAGGCATATATATATATACGTATCGGTGTATTTCTGAATTTCTTTTACAATTCGTCTCGCGTTTTAAGAAACATTTTTCAGAACTATACGTATTATTGCTACGAAATAAAAAGTGTTTTCAAAAATTATCAAGCCACAACGCACAATGATACACTTAAAAAAATCCTACACAATGATAATCATTCTACGAGAGATTTTATACTCTCTTTTTTCTTGTTTTTTTCAAAAACTCAACACGAACGATCGGTGTAACCCGCAAAGTAAAAAAAAGGAGTGAGAAGAACGAAACAAGCGACAGAAGCAAAAGAGTCAAAAGCGGACGCGATCCAGCACTTACTCTGCAGAGACCGCGACGGTATTTTCTCACGGTTGACCTCGAGAAGATGAGGCTGCGCACGCACCGACTCTTTCTCCGGACGATGATAAAAGGGGACAACGGCCCTCGTATTTTCGCACCGCGAGAAATCACGCGGGGAGGTCCGATCCTTCTCCTTTTTTTCTTTTTTAATTCTTTATTCGAGCACGGATTAGAAAGGTCTTATTGAATGGTTCGGTCGTACATATATATAGGATCAATGTGGGAGTCACGACGATCGGTTCTCTTTTTTTTAATACAGGGCTTGCGCAACGTTCGATTGTGAATATACCGTCGTATTGCTAATCTTACGGATTTAAGAAATAGATTGAATTCGACATTTGTTCGGGTGTTGTCAGTCGTTTCTGAAGTATGTGCAATCGTAAATTACATCCCTTTGTGCTTTTATTGGTGTAAGATCGCGTTTGAAATTAATATTTTAATACGATATAAAACATGAATGACAGAAAAGCAAAAAAGTAAGCAGCGCGTGCAGTGAAAATTCTTTATTGTACGATGTGCGCGTGGGTGAGAATTCGCTAAGTGCAGAGCGATAGAAAAAGAGAAGCCGAAACTCGAGGACGCTAATTCATTGAGAGTTCGCAGGTTTCCTAATTAAAATAATGGCGGAGCGCGCGGTTTGCTGTTCTTTTTTTTTTTCGTCTTGGCATCCACTAGGAAGATTAATGCGCTCGAGAGTCTCGGTAACTGCGCTTTAAGGAAAGTCTTTTACTCGTGAGACTCGAGTTTTTCCCCACTCTATTTTCTTCTGTACCTACCTCTATAGGGATTATATTCTCTTGCATGAGAAATTTATGGTACACGCGCGAAAATGTTGATTTGACGTGGAAACTGTCGCGGTTAACGTTTCACTGCGCGCGCTTGTTTGTCTTTAACTTCTTTTTCTCCTCTGCGTGTAGTTTAGTTCATTTAATTTGCCTTCTAATTACGGTGGATTTACGAATTTGTTTTCTCGGTGTTAAATGTAATTGGAAATATTGTAATTGCTTTTTCGTACAATACGTCTAACAAAACTATACATTGTTTCATCTGATCGGCGTTATACGAACACGATTTGCACCTGTAATTCACATAATTTTTTTTTTATTATAATATTAGCTTTTAAATATATATTTGTTATATGTCTTCTCTTTACCTCACTCCGTCTGTACGATTACTATTTTAATAAAATTTTTAAAATTATTTTTGCAGCCTTGAAAATTCACTCAAGAATTAAAATAAATAATTAATCAAGAAATCAATAGCTTTTTTTGTACCTTGTGTAAGAAATTTATGTGATAAATAAGTCACTTAAGTTTTATTAATTAATTTTCTTAAAACGTGAATTCAAGCGAAAAATCAATTTTATATAAAAAAAAAATATTTATTTTTACGCATCGGGAATATTTAAATGTATATAAAATAATTCTCTATCGGAGAAGATTCTTTCAATGTTATTTTTCGAATATTGTAAGAAAAATGCTTTTTTTTCTTCAAATATAAAATAAACTTTAAAATTGTAGAGGTAATCAACGGTTCATTTTCGAAAGCACGTAATGCAGGCAAATTTCTTCTTTAACTAGGTTAGCTAATATGTGCATATACATATATATGAAAGTAATTTCAGATTTGTACTAAGTTATGCTAGAACTAAACTTCATTAGATATACATTTCTATACTTCTTATTGGTTTATGTATAGTGTATTGATTCAGCAAAAGTAATATCGATATCTTTATCACTATTGATTTATCATGTTTTTACAACCATTCCACTAAAATTAATTGTTATAAATAATTAAATATAAAGAATTAATTTTAGAAAATTGTTAAATATAAAGTTGCACTTACGTAATTGTTACTAAAATAAAGTATATTGGCTTCTTCACATATAGCTCGTATACGCATCTACCTTGGAATAAATAAATCTAAATAATAATCCAGTTCAAATTCCTCGTGAATTTATAAAAAAAAATTGTTAAAAAGTATCTTAATGTCGTCTAATTACAATAAATAGATGTATCCTTAAAGTAAGTAAAATTATCTAATGAACGTATACGTTAGTAAATGAAAATGATATTATATTCCTCGACACCATAAAATGAGGAAGGCGATTATTTAAGTTTTATTAATCATTAAAGATGGGTAAAGCGAGAGACATAAAATTTTCAATAACTGACAACCCAAACACTGAGCTAAAATAATATGCTTATTCTTTGTACGATAACTTCCTACATATATATACAGTCAAAATATTGCGAGCTTGCAGAATTATTAATTATGCCGTTATTGCGGTTGCACATACCGCAAGTAACAAGTATTCGTTTTAATTGGATATCGATAATTATTGATATGGCCTTCTATATTTCGATACTTATACGTATATACATACACTTCTTTCTTGTTCTACCCTCTTTTTATTCATGGTATATCTAGAAATATTGATACATCCTATGCACCTCGATGAATATTAAATAACTTTGAAAATTATATACCTTAATGTTGATCAATATACACACACACACGTATACATGTATGTATGTATATATATTCTTACTTCGTGTTCGTACTTTTTACATTTTTATTTATTGAAATATAAAGGTTTATCAATCGTTATTATAATTTATTTATTACATGTATAACTAAACGCGTGGGTGACTATATACAATCTTAGTGTACATATACTGATTTTGTATAAAAGAAAAAATAATCAACGATTTTGTGGTTTGACTGCAACGTGATAATAATATAATTAAGATTTTAGGTTGCCAGTCGTTAGAGTCTAAAGTATGCCACCGATCTATCTAAATAAATATAACACACAGCTTATATCTATACCGAGTTGAACCTGCCAACGAACCTACATACACGTTTACAATTTAACCAGCACTTTGTAAATTAACGAACTCAACATTAAAAACTGAAAAATCAACTCGCAATATTTATATTGACATTTCTAGGTAGAAAATCATGCAAAATTACAATATTTTTTTTTCACCAAGAAAATTTGAATTTCGAATGTCAGGAAGGTTCTAAAAACTTTACAGTCGAGCGTTGCGGTAAACCAACGAAAAGAAAGAAGAGAAAGAGAAAGAGAAAGTCGTAAACCTTTTTACTACCCCCTTCGTCGAGACCGTCTTCGAGGCTTTTGACCTGCGGGTCTCGTAAAAATTTTGGACACAGGGCGTGTGGTGGAAAAAGACGAGTCATCGAAAAAAAAGAAAGAAAAAACGAAAGGAAGCAGCACCCGAGTATTATATAAAGCTTTTATGACTTTTCACCGCACGTGCGGATAAAACGATTTATCGAACGTGAAAAAAATATCTATACATATATATGTATATAGCTATATGTATATAACAATTAAGGATGGCGGCGCGCGAGGTTTTGCATTTTATTATCAGTTCGTGATGAATTAAATGAGAGTATTGAAAGAGCTCGTTTAATCCTCATGAGCTTTTCGGATCGTAAAATTCTTATATAAGGCGACGAGAGTGATTTAAATTTGAAAAATCTAGATTTAGTTCCTATATATGCGTGTGTGTTATGCGTGTGTGTGTGTGTGTCCGTGTTTGTTACGTGCTCAACCTACTATTTTTGAATTTTTTATGTAGGGTCATGTATAATACGTGGATACTATCACTGACGTAATAAACATAATGTATATAGATGTATATTGTATATGCGCATTGTACATGCAACGTGCAATTAGTTCGCACGATTTATACCGACTGAATGTTATATTAATCGAAAAAATCAAGATTGGAGGTAACCTCTTTTTGATAAACACTCTTCAACTAGTTGTTTAATTTTGAATAATTATTTTTACGTTCAAGCGATCTTCGCGGAAAGATTATTTTTAAATAAAACAATACCGCTTTATTATATTACTTATCATTAATATTAAACATTTAACAATGAACCGTCCAAGAATTACTTGATGTAAGATATTTTTTACTAAAATATATTATATGCATGATAGGAATTGAAGCGTGTGTGATCTAAGCGTAAATATATAAAAATAATAAATCTTCATTCCCATTTAATTAAAAACAAAATAGTTAATTTCCTGATTGTCCAAGCTGGTCAACGGTGATACTTCATTTATCATTATATCGAATAATGTAAATTTACAGATTTTTTACGTCGTAAAAGACTGTTAAATAATTTAACCTTCGCGTGCTAGTCTTCCTCGGAATCTAGAACTTGGAAATAGGGTCATTTTTTTAACATGTCTATTACTCAAGTATAATATTATACGAATCGAAGTCAATTTCCATGTATGATTTGTAGTCACATCGATTTAGGACGAAACATCGGCAAAAATTTCAATACCTTAAGTCGTATTTCCTTTTTTCTTCATCGTACATTGACTTATCTATATATACAAAATGATATTTCTCATTCGGGTGTACTGCAGTGTATTATTTGAATAAAGATAATAATAATGATAATAATAATAATAATAATAATAATAATAATAGTAATAGTAATAATAGACAATGTATTTATACAAATTATTTATAGTGATCGCGAGTGTGTGAGGAAAAAAACTGAATAATAATTGTAATGAAAGAGGATATAATCAATATAATATATAATAATGCTTAACCTAAACAAATTAACGACGACGAAATCGATGTGATAAAATGTAACCTGTATACATATGGCTACTAGGCTACACTCCATTGAAATTATAGATCCCAGATTTTAGCCGCATAATTAATGTAGAAAGTTAAACATTGCGTATGTGCACACTTCGATATATATTGCACACACATACATCAAACCGGAATTACCGTAGAATCAACTAAATTCAATGGAATGATCATCATCATGGTCATTATCATGGCGTATTGTATATGACTCCCACGGTATCTCCAAAATACAAGGCAACTTCTCCTCCCCCTTTTTATCTCGGGGGAAACGACTCAGACTATAAAAATTATACCCTCGTATAACGTATAAGGACAATACGAGCAGCTGATTCATCCCCCTCTGCAGGAAAACGGTTACGTGTCTTCTCGTACACACCCCTGTACGAAAAGGAAGAAAAGAATTCGTCATTTGGTCCGAGTATCGAATTTTCCTGCGAGACGTCCTCGGGAGCGCGATTTTCCCGTGACGCGCGCAAACTCAGGGAGTCAGGGGGTATAGGGAGGAGGAGGAAACCTCGTGCAGGACTACCCCCAAGGTGTACGCACGTACACGCGCCAGGAAAAAGGGTCAAGGCTACGTTTCATCCGTCTCTTTCTCTCTCTCTCTCTCTCTCTCTCTCTCTATCCAACGCTCGCTCCCTTTCGTATAATACAACATCCTTGCCGCGTGCAACTGTACCGCGCCGGTCAACCTCTTGCGGAATTTTATTTTTCGAAAGGAGATTGTTAAAAAAAGGAATTTTCTTTATTTTTAAGATATATATATAGCTTTCGATTGCGCTCATTGTCTCTCGGGGGAGCATTAATTGAGTCTCGTGTATTTAGGAGAAACAAGGGGAAGGTTACATCTTTGTTTTTCGGGTTTGACCTTCAAGATTCCCCAATAAAAATTGATTTTCTCGACTCGTATAGGATTTTTTTTATTTACTTCGAATCAGTGTTATTATATTTGTTATTTATTACATTAGATGTGTATACGTACATGAGACACGACAGATTGTTAATTATTTATATTTCAAAAATGTAAAATATATACACACACACACGTAAAAAAAGAGATTCATAAAAGTAATAGTTATATTTTATCCCTTTTTAAATGTATCTATATAGGCTTTATGCTAATTACAGTATTCTACAACTTATAAACAAATCACTCGGAAGATAAAACAAAGCAATTTTAGTATATCAATAATGTCCTATTATGCAGTCAATTTTTAGGTAATATTCAATTTAAACTTGATAAAAGACCATTTAGTCCGTGCTACATGTGCATATATACAAAACCTTAGAGATTTTTCGTGATATTCGAGTTGTTAAATTTACGACTTTATCGACGAGATTATCTAAACAAAAATATGGTATCCTTTGTAATATATATAGTATATTACAAACTGATGATACGGTTGAGTACTAATATTTGACAAAGACTTAAGAATTTTTCAAAATTCACGATACAGAATGAGAATTGACGTCGCGAATAGTCCTCGAAAAACATTGAATAATCGTATACTTGGATAAGACCTTCGACATCTCCCTTAAAGGAAAGAATATAGTGTGAGCCGTTTTATCGATTTGGTACACTCGCGTCGTCCTCAGTATAAAGAAAAAATTACCGTGGATTTCCTTTTCTTCCTCTTTTTTCCCCGATAGAGACGAATTAACATTGAGCGAGGTGCGATTTTTCAAGTGTTGCTGCGATGAAATCGAGACTGTTTACTTTGAAATTTAGTGCGGTACAAGTTTGCACAATGAAGGCTGCTTCGTTCTTTTTTTCTGTTGCCTTTGATCTTATGATGAATTGTATACTTTTATATACAGAGGATATGATTAATATCGCAATAGTATATTTACGAGTTTTTATTGTATTTACGTTTGTGTATAACATTTTTAATCATTTATTAATGCAAAATTATTATATAATAATATAAAAATTGTAAGTTCTTTAATGTATAAGAATCACAATATAATGCAATTACTTTGAATCTGGATACGTTAGCTTAATATACGTTTAGTTTGGTTACTATTAATATTTTAAAAAATTATTGTTTATCAAAGTTTGTTTGGTGTTATAGTTTGATTTGTATAATCAATTTGTCATAAGAAATCCACAAGTTGACAAATCCATTTACATCTACACTGAATATTCACACATCAATCAAATAACATTTGAAAGTTCACATCACTATATATATATTGAATATATAATTGTATTGTATTACTCATACGAAATAAGCAATGAATATTAAATACAAATTAGAAATTAATATTTTAAAATCAATTTTCTTTTGTGACCTGTTCAGTTAGATTAAAAAAAGGATTATGTAATAAAGTATGTACAAGAGGTTCAATTTAAGAAGCTCCGAACCGTCATCAGGCATCAGGAAAATTCCTAATCTTGATACCTCATTTTTGTCCAAGGCTTTTCGCGCGATGCACGATTGCTCGCGTTTTTGTGAACCAAATCGACTTTAACGATTCTCCTTTGACTTCTTACGAAAAGTACTAAAACTTAAGTGGAGCATTTTTTTTAAAAAAGACCTTTGTTTCTATTTTGTAAGCTAAATTGTGGACTATCTTTAAAATAATTTGAAAAAGTTCCGTTTTGGTGCACGAAGTGGAAACAAAAATCTTTTTTAAACTAGTATTTGCGCTTAAGTATTTGTGAATGTTTAAATATGGCAAATTAAAATTGTCAAGTTTCATTTATAGGTATTCAGAACAATGTTTTTAAATTGTATTGCTTTACAAATAATGATTTGTGAGCTTATTTTTGTACAACAATTTCTCGCCTTAAAGATAACGAATTAAATCATTGAGTTATTTTAATTGTGTATAAAAAAATAAAGCTCCTTGAATATTGAAAAAAAAACATTGAAAAACATAATATCCTTCCCTATACTTATAGACGTATATAATCATGACACCAAAAATGTCTGAAAAACTTACTCTCGTAAATACTAGAATCAAGGGACACGCGCTTTAGAATGATCTAAAATTACTACGTACAACAAACGGAATAAGTCTAATTTTATAAGTTTAGAGTACCAAACGAGTTAGAAATCACGATAAGAGTTTATACAATATATATCCTACACAGGGGCCTACAAGTTTTCCAAGAAGCTCTTAACTAGCGCTCCCCTCGGGTTTACGATTCAGTCAAGGCCTGATGGGCGCATCGTGAACCTATACGTGTCTATATATATATATATATATATATATATATATATATATATATATATATAAGCAGACAATATAATGCGTGGAAGTGCAGCAACGCGCGCGCGCATTTTAACTGCGCTGCAACCCAGCGTCGAATTAACGCGATTATATATGCACTGTTGTGTCGTTTTTACCGATGCGTTTTTTAACCGCAAAACGCACGCACCGGCTAGTAACTATTGTATATATTGATTTTTTTATTAAGCCGGTGTGGCACATAAACATTACTATCGATATGAATTTATTTTTATCAAGAGTATAGCCTTTTTTAGAAATGTAATGCTATCTCTTATAATGCTCTTTTGTACATGCTTTAAAAATAATCTACAAATATTTTCAATTTTTGTTCCTAAGTGATTGAGATTTTTAAACAAGAGAGTATATGTCGGACTCAGAAAATGCGCCAATTTTTAATATTTTTTATTAACAGAAGAATCATTATTGAAAAAATTCTGAACTCCATATCCTTAGGCATGTTTTAAACAGTATATACTCAAATTTTTTTAGATTTTTATACCTGTAATTTAATTCTGATTTTCGCGTTGACAATTCATGCCTTTTTCGACCAATAATTATCGACCGAAAATTGTTTATTCAATTGTTATTAACAAATTTACTTTTTCTTAAAAAATGAAAACATCATTTCTTCACTTTTGTTTTAAAGTACCCATATGAATTTTATTTAGGTTTTAATTCTACTAGGGTAGTTTCAAGCGCGCTGCGCGCCCTATTTCTTTTCTTTTTTTATATTTCGTGAAATTTTACCGTTTTTTCGAAATGAATATTAAACTATTATAGGTTAAACTTGTAAATGCTCACGTAGTCACAGAGCATGTCTTTGAATTTTGACTCGTGTTTGTTATCTCTCTCTCTCTCTCTCTCTCTCTCTCCCTCTCTTTCTAGATAAATCTATATCTATATTAATCTCTCTTTTTTCATTCTTACTCTTCAACTCCTTAACTCTTTCACGTCAAGTCTCCCCCTCTCCAGTCCCAAATCTAATGTGCCTAGCAACCGCAAATCGATAACATTAACAACCAATCAAAACGATCTTATTTTGGCTTCACTTTCAGATTCATCTCTTTTTTAAGATAGGATATTTCCAACATAATTCTTATGTTGAAAGGTATAGATCCCTGTAACTTGAGTCCGACATCCCGTTAATACCGTTAATTATTTAATATTTATTAATTTAAAATTAATTATTTCAATAAATTCGCTCTGCATACATTACCTTCAAATTTTTCAAATTTAATTTTATATTTTAGTCACAAATTTCGAGTTTACGACAGTGATTCCTTGTAATTTAACTAACACGTCGCGTTAATACCAAGTTTTTGTTGATGTTTATCAATTTTATTTTAACTATTTAAGTTATATAAATCTAAGTTTTATATTATGTTTTCTTTTAAATCTAAAATACAGTTTAAACTTTTCACTGTTTTGTAAGCTTGGTTATTAAGAGGTTTTAGTTACGGAAAACATCTTTAAACTTGGAGAACAAAGAACAATTGAAAGTTCAATGAGATTACTTGCATTAAAATACCACGTAAAAAAGCTAGGTAATAAAAAATAAATAACGTAGTAATTTCCTTTCTTCTGTTATTAGAATCAGTATGCACATTTCAACCTTTATATAAAAATGCCGACTGTTTTTACACACACATACATTGGTTTTCTCGTTTCTCGCTAAACAAATATGTCAGTTAAAAAATATCAACATTATGAAAATTCACTCAATAATTACAATATTTTTTGTTTAGCTATAAACGCCTATACTTATACTTCAAAAACAAAATCCAATTGAACAATAACGAATAGATACATATTGTGTAAAAACGAAAACCCTTCTTATTCGATTTAACAAGCCGCGTCCACTCGTAGTTTTACCCTATAGGTACCAATCGTCCGTACTTTTTTTTACTTCTATTTCTTCGTAGCTGCGAGGTTTATCGTCGTAGAATCACGATTGAGAACCTAAGGAAGGTCCACGATGTCGATGTTTTGCGCCACTCCTTTTTCCCTTCGTTTTCTCCCTATTTCTCTCTTTCTTGATCTTACTATCGGTCGCCGGTCGAAATGGTTGAATCCAATTGTCATCAATTGAGAGAAAGACTCGAGAGTTTTCCTTAAATGAGATTGCGAAACAACGTTGGATTTCTCGCGTTTTTATATTTCTGCTTTTCTTTTTGTTTTATTCCCGTATATTTGATTGCTGCATATATAAAATTGTTATTTACGATGAGTTTGACCCAGATTATCAGATGAATTTCAAGTTTTCATGTTAAAATTGTAGGTTCGTTTTTTTTTCTCTTTTTGGTGGATAAAGCGATTGATTTTTTTTTCATTTTATTTTAATATATTTATATATGTTGTATTATTTATGTTTATATACGTAGAGTACCGTTTATCTTTATCTGAATTTTCGGATAACATTCATATTCTATACTGAAAAATGTGCAGGTAATTTAAACGTTTAGACATTTGATTGCGATAAAGGGCGAACACATCAATTACTGTGAGTATATGATATCGCATTTCTACGGATTTTTTTACATAAATGCACGCAACATTATAATATCGTCGTGCCTTACGAAGACTAGCACATCTGAATGCTTTATTAAAGACGATATGTCATGTTCATATAATTAATAAAATCGGTGTAATATATCGTAATTCAATATAATAAAATTACGATAATTAGTTTAAAATATTATAACAAACGTTGACTTTGATTAAAAATGAATAGGAAACAACTTTCAAAGGAGATTTCGATATCTGAATTTGGCGTTCACAAAATAGTAGTCAAAGCTAGAGTCAAATGTTTATTTATTTTTATCCTAGGAATATGTGTGTTTTATAACCAAGATGATGCAGTGATTATTATTTTATATAACTATATAAGTCTTGAATACAAAATTAATATTATTTATAAATTTAACAGCAATAACATAATTTATAATTCTTCAGTTTTATGTATAGGAGCAACGGAAAGATTTTTAAAAACACGAATTGAGCAACATATAAAAAATAAAAATGAATGAATTTGATTGGAATAATACGAAAATGGTAGATTGTGAGCCTAATTATAATAAAAGAATAATATCAGAAATGATTCAAAGAAAATGTAATAATACTAGTATTAATAAGGAAGAAAATTCATATTCGTTAAATAGATGTTATTGGCTGGTTATAAGACATTTATATCTTAGTTCCTTATTTATTTGTTTATGTTTACGCTCATCAGCTGTATATGAATTCGAGCAGCCGATATGTTTGTATATATAGACATTTAAAACTTTGACTGTGTGAATTATTATGACTTATTTTAAAAGTAATTCATTGTTTAAATTTATTTGATGGTGGTATTAATTAACAGCCTGTTTGTTCAATGGTTTGTAAAATTGTAATTTAATAAATTAGTTGAATGAAGTTGGCGTACCAAGCGCATGAAACGTCGCTTATCAAAAGCAGAATTTTTTGGTAAATTTTATAATTTTTCCTTCTATTGTCCTCCTTTAGATCGACATTAAAATATTAATTTGAAAACCACTAAGGTTGATTTCATTTCCGCAGCAATATCTTATCCTAAGTTTAATTTCACACTTTTTATATAAGTAAATAAAAAAAATATTATACAAAATTGAAATTAACGCTATAAACTTAAAAGTCGAAAACCTAGATATGTAAAGTATAAAACCTACATTTTCATTTTTAAACATTTTTTAAAAAAGAGTAATTGATAAGTTTTAATTTTTGGATGAATTAATTGCATAAATTTTGACTTGAATACAAATTAAAATGCACGCATTTTAATTTATAAAACAATCAAAAACTCATTTGATTTTCCAAAAAGATTAATTTATAAATGTTCAACTTTTGATAGGATTGTTATTAAATATATTATATATTTTTTATATTGCAGAAATATAATATTCTTTGTGTTTAATCGTTATGCGAAAATTTGTTTTATCGCATTATTTTAGTGAAATGTAATAATGTACGCGAACAATTTAATACTTCTTTGCTCATATTAAATTTGTCGCAGTATACAATTCTTGATGATGTAATAAATGTATCATATTCAAGAGTTTAGTATTTCTAAAATAAACATTAAGCCATATAAATCGAAAAAATGTGAAGTGTTGTTCACATAAATTTTTTCGTATTTTCAAAATAATATATACAATTATCATATTTGAACAGAAGCAATAAAAAGAAAAAGACGGTCAATGTCGACCTTCACCCACCAAGTTTGCAATAATACCCAACATCATCATCGAAATTTATCACTAGACGATAGAGACGAAATTCAGAAGGACAATTTCCCGGATTACGTATATAGATATCACCTAAAAGATCGTCCGGTGTCCATGATAAACCGTCGCCCATAAATAAAGTAAAACGGCCCAATTGGCATAATCGTATATTGAATCATTCCGAAGGGAACCGCCTCAAAACTACCTCGTAAAAATGCAAATCCGTAGTAGAAGAAGAAGAAGAAAAAAATTTGCTGAGAGATATATAACTGGTATCGCGTTTTGTCGCGCGAAACGGAGATACGACTTAATCTATCCTTCGTTGCGTGCGTTGGAAATGAAGGGAACCGACTGTTCAACCGTGAAAAACTCTAGTGAAATCGAATATCTTTCAATAATACGAATTCAAATGTGCAGAGCTATAGGTATTCAGGATTGAAACTTTGTTACTGGTATGTGATTTGTTGATCGGCTACAATTTGTATAATGAATCGAAGTTGTCAGAAAATGATGATTGAAAAGTTTCTTCGTAATTTTTCTATCTTTACCTATTATATTAACAATTAAATACTTAATTCTTGATTGTTTATCACTTATTAAGTTAAAATATAATAACATTTATCTTAATTTACAATAAAAATTTTTTTTAAATAACTGTTGTGACATCACAATAAATCTAATATATCCGAGGTTTTTGACAAAAAAGTCAATTTATAAACCGACACGGTGGCGAAGTGGCGGAGACCCACCTCGGCCGATCACGAAAGTTAAGCAGCACTAAATGCGGTTCGTACTTGGATGGGTGACACCATTCTTGTGCGGCTTTCGGGATCGGTTAGGTGTTTTTCCACACTTCACAACGTGAGCGGGAGGTGTGAAACATTCGGTTTCGGTGTCAAGGCCTACGAAAGGTGACCTGAACATCTAAACAGAATGTTTCAATACACCGGCCGTCTCGGGGAAGGTTTTCCTACAAGGTTTTCCCTTCCTCACGGGCATAACCCCGGGCAAATGCGAGACGGTGGGGACCGGGATGGGAAAAATTGGAATGTTTTCACCCCTACACACAGGTGGTAGGGGTGTCCCTGTAAAAACCCATTTAATGGGTATACGGGGTGATGAGCAAACAGAATAAAAAAAAAATAAAATAAGTCAATTTATATATTCGTAATATTTGTTCGTTTGAAATCGTTACTATTTAACATTCTATCTAGGTAATTTTCAGGCTTATCGGTTGTTACAGTTTTACTCTGTTCAATCGAGTAATATTTCACTCTTTGAAATGGCCAAAAGTGTAGCAGTCGGCTTCGAGTGAAAAATCACTTTTCGCAAGAGTGACAAAAATCACTTTTGACTAAGATTGATTTATGCACTATTCAAAGAGTGAAAAAACTCGAATAAAGAAAAAATTATTTTGTAACGAGTTACAGGGTCACATTTTTCCATTTTTTCTACTTTATTTAGCATTTGAGACATTTTAATTTATTAAATATATATTTTTTCTGGAATTAAATAGAATACATTAAATAATGAAAAAAATCTGCACCGGACGTCGGGATTCAAACCTGGGACCCTCCGCGTCAAATTCGGGAACTTTACCGCTTGCGCCATCAACACGTTTTTATATTTTACTTCGAATCGTCCTTATTTGTTACACCCCGATCGAATAATGTCGGAAATTTAAGAGAAAAAATAAGTTTATCTTAACTTTGCATTTCCCCGCGTTTGTTAAACACCAGGTTAATTTATATCCTTCTGTAGTAGGTAAAATTTGTTAGAAATTTGTCTTCCCGTAATATATTGTACTTAACGACAGCCTATATATACGGTACGCATCTTAAAAAAAAAAGTAGATTGATATCGTGGACGTTAAATAACAATCGGAAATTAACGATGGCGCTCGAAAATTCACGAGGCGAAGAGTCGTTAAACTCTCGAGAGTATAGAATATAAGGGAGGAAGAAAAGAGAGGCTTCTCGCGATGCAAGTTAATTGATCGTCGAGGCGGCGCGCGGTCAATTCCCTGATAACGGGCGGTAACGTTATTACGGCCACTACCGCCGCCGCCGCCGACGCGCGCGATACACACGCCGGTTAACAATCCAGAAAAAAAAGAAGTAGAAGGAAGAAAAACCAAGAGAAGTTTGCCTATACAGTTCTTGCATACGTATATACATACACAGACACACACAGGGGTGAGATAGTACCGCGAGTGGTTTATTGTCAAACGAGGGTACTATAGTAGCTTTATTGTTTCTATCCGGGACAGTATATACCTATTTTTTTTCTCCTCTCTTCTTTTTTTTTATATCGTTGAATTTGGTACGTATACGTCGACTATTGTTTCGTACACCTTTATATGTATGCAGAGATTATTTTTATATAACTGCTGCAGAGTGGGGTCAATTTATAATGCTTTATTTCGGATGCTCGCCAGGTATAAATTGGGAAATTTGGTTGAGTGCAATTGAGGGAATATTTTTGCTTTTTTATTACCGAAGATTATACTCGAATACGTCTGGATATACCGAGTGTGAATTATACATCTTCTTTTTTTCATTTTGTCAAATAGAGTAGAAATAACGGTAAGCGCAGTAAAATCTTAAATTAATAACTTATATATAGAATAATACCTCTTAAGTGCACGATTCATTTTTCATTTCAATTTAAAAATTTACTCGGACATTTTAATGATATTCGCTCTTGTGCCCCCAAATTTTCGCGGGAAAATTTTAATAATTCAATAAAACGAAACGACCTAACGGTCAAAATCCCATTTTATTTAAAATTATTATATTATTTTCTTATACATTTTGTAGGGAAAAAAAGTGTAGCGAATTAGTCATCCAGTTTGTTTATATTTTAAATAATACACGTTATCTTCAAGTGAAGTGTATATCAATTCTTTAACACTGACTAGATTCATAAATCACATAGATATGTGTCATAGGTACGATAGGTCTTAAGTTTCTGTTTACATGGAATGTTGTGTTTAAAAATTATCTAACGCATTTATTTAAGAATTATAACTACTGTATTGTCGAACAATTTTACTTCTAAAATATACATTATACACATATGCTTTAATTTTTTGTAATAAAATTCGCTTCAATATTTCGAGTTTTGTGCTCGCGGACTTTATTATTAAAAATATTAAAATTATATTATAAAGGTGAAATAACCATTTTGAATAGTGATTGTTAAATTACTTCATCGCATGTATCACCGTAGAAATCTGAACAGCTGCCCTCAATAGCTAAACAGATAGTGTCCAACATATAAGTGACGTCAATCGACATAGTTGACAATTATTTAACTGCCCTAAATTGGTGTAAATATTACTTATAAGTTAATTAACCAGTTCAAATATATTCACGGCGGGAGAAGAAAAATGACATACTGTTTCAATGAACAAACTTACCTTTCTACATATAGGGATTTCACTCTCGCGGTTACAGTTTGATTATATTCGACTAAATCATTAATTACAATTCAAACTACATTTTAATTAAACTTTCTTCAATGTCTACGAAGCGCTCAAAATATTTTACATTTATATATATGTATATACATACACGTGTAAATCGATATACGTTCTATGGAAGAGTTGACGAATGTGCAAAGGAGAAACTTTTCATTCTCAACGGGCTAATTGCGATTTTTATCGCGTATCGATTCAGAATGTTAATTTTAAAGTATCTATAGTAACGAATCTACTAATTTTAATTGATTTATCAATGTAGACTTGATGTAAGTTTGAAACGTACTTTATCCTATCGTTAAAACAAAGTACGTAATGAATGCGTAGTATGTTTGCATTGTTATTTGTTTAAACAATAAATAAATGTAGTGTTCCTTAAAAATATACGAATTATTTTAAAATAGAGCAATTTTTAATTTATAATGTATAGATATTTTCTTTGAGTTTTATTTTGAATTGATTCAATTATTAAAATACGTTTCATTTTTAATAAAAAAAAAATTAGCTAATTTCCTTACTAAATAGCATCAGGTGAATCAATAACATTATAATTGAAACAATGAAACGTATGAGCTGTTAGTACGACGCTAAGCTGACAAATTCCAAATCAATATGTATATACGCGTTTATATCTTATTATAGACAAAATCGTCGAGGAATTACGGAAACAGAGTGAGGCTTCTGACCGCATTTTTCAACAATTGATATACTTTCTCTCAATTACAACTAATTGAGAAAAACACATAAAAAAATATTGTTACAACTTTTTTCCCATTATTCCGAGAATTATTTACATTGTTGAAAACAAGACATTTTAATTGTGCTGGATTTGAATTTCAAAGAAAATTTTTCTCTCTCGCACCATCACACAAGTTAAATGCATCAGAATAAGAATTAAAAAAGTGGAAATTATTTATTACAAATCGCATTACCTTTTGATCAATTTTGTATAATTTTATGTAATTCGAATCAATATTTATCTAACTTTGAATCAAGATTTGGAAAAAAAGAACAACAATAAACATTTTCTATCAATTCAATTTGTTCAAACTTCTAATTTAATAGTTAATGACAATTTTTTTAAGCAAATTAAAAAGTTTTCGCTTCATTTATCTAATTTTAATAAATTTATCTTTTGATAATATTTAAATCTATTACCAATATGTATATTGTTATTTAACGTGAATGCAGCAGTTAAAGGGGAAAAAATAAAATGATATATATATATACACAAAGGGAGTTTATAAACGAATAATAATCATACAGTGCCACGTATAGTATAACAACGAATTCTAAAATGTTATTACATCTCGCAGGGTGTACCGCAGTTAGTGTACGAAAATCTTTTTAAAGTGTATACCCAACGTTAAATTTAATAGTGTACCATAATTACATGGACGCAGCAGAATTACACTCGCAATAAACAAGGTTTTATCCAACGTATACATATATATGTACATACACATACATAGATGGTTCCAGTCTACATGTGCTCGAGATATATACCTCTTGCCTCTTTCCTACTGTTATGTAGCACGTATATATACCCATACCCCACGTCTATTTTTGTTTTAAAAGAAAAAACTCGCGAATCTAGTACGTTTAGTGTATATGGTGAAGCTATAAGGACGCGTATATATATGTAAATGTTCTTATGAAGATAAATATGACACTTTTATACATACATATATATTGTGTTTAGATTAATAATGTAACGCGCGTATATACGGTTTCAACGACATTATTCTGTTTGTGCTCCTCTTGTTTAAACTAGGTTATATTTTTTGTTTCATGTAAAGATAAGGTATTTTTATTGGATTTTTATTGTAAATCGTCTATTTCCGTTTCATCAGTTTATATACGTATAAGTATACACTTTACAAGGAGATATGTCAATGCATCAAATTAGTCGTATAGGCACTATTTATTTTGTTCATATATAGTAAGACGATGGTTTTTTAAAATAATCCTTTTAGACTTTCAACAATAAAAATTAACAGTCATTTTTGGGTTACCCGATGTGATATAACTTGAAATTACAAATCTTACTTACGTTGTTAAGGGGGTAACCTACCCGGGGGATTACCGATCGGGGTATACTACATACACACAGATCAATACGACAGACACTTTAAAAAAAATTTTGCACCGAAAAATCGCGGAAAGTCGTACGTTTTCAATGCAGAAATTTTTTAGGGTGTCCTGAAATTTTATAGAATTACTTATTATTTAATTATCTATTGCAGTTTTGTATTCGGTGTTTGCATAAAATTCTATATTTTTTAAAATATATTTAATATAATTATCTTTTATTTGCTTGGTCGGTAAGCCAGCGGAACTAAACTTAACTTTGATGCTCCCTAATATACCAACCGAGCTAAATAAAAATTTGAATTATAATTGAAAAAAATATGATAATATTTGAAAAAGTAGAAAACGCGTCTTTGTTTACAAACAATTCGCATCTGTGGAAAAATTTGAGCCTATAAAATTCAATCGGGTTTCCGAGAACTATCCCTTACCTAGAAGTGTCGAATACTGATTTTTTATACTTTTGGTAAGGGATGGGTCTTGGAAATGCCATCGAATTTTAGTCTCAAATTTTGCAGAGAGGTCAATTGTTTATAGACAAAGACATGTCTTCTCGCATACTTTTTCAAACGCTATCATGTTTTTTAATTTATATTTAAAATTTATTGATAACGTAGAGATGAAAAAAGTTGACTTTAGGTCGCTGATTTCTTGGTTTGTTTATAATATACCATATTTATATAATTAAAATATTTTTTCGTTTTTATTGACACGGTCGCTAAAAATTGACTGACATCCCCTTAAAAGTTAATGACTCTGTGGTTTTGTACACTGAGTTTAAGATTTTATCGATATTCCCCAACTCAAGTTGTAGAATGAACGAGAAAAAATTACCGACCAACTGTTATTTATTTAATTTTAACGAAAATATTATTTTTGCTCCGAATGTAATCTCTTGTAATTCGATCGACATAAATAAATATTACGATTTAAAAAATTTTTTTTAAATAAAATTTACTTCGACGAGTTATAAATTTTTAATTCAATATTTAAACAAGTAATATTTAAATTGAAAAAGTTAGATCCGTGTATCCCACATCCATGTAATAAGAATTTGCGAAAGTTTACTTATAAAAGATTAGCTAATATATAGTTACCCTTTAACAGTCGAAATTTAAATTGGAAATTAAATAAACAAGACCATTAGCAAATGGTAAATTATTGGATAAAGAAAAATCCTCAATTTTGTTATAATTAGAAATTTTAATTCAAGTTAAAAGTTACGCGGTAACTCAGAAAAATTAGTATTATACCTTTTTTCTCGAGGACATTATCTTTTATAGACGAAATTATAGTGTAGTCAAACTCACATTACAGTTTCTTTAAGTTAATGCTCGGATAATCTTCTTTTAAGATAATCGTTATTTGGAGACAACGCGCATTAGTACCTGAAATGTATCCTTAATACCTATATAATCTCGCATCAACATTTAAACTCGACGTCAACGATGTAAATACGTATTTTTGTATATAAAAGTTTAAATAATTATTTTGTACAAACAACATAATTTTTTATCTCTTGCATTTTACTACTTTTTAGAAAATGGTACAATTATTTATTATAGTATACTCATCACCGAGAATTCAAACTATAATGGTTTACGCATCCAGAAACTAACTAACCGTAATCATTGTGCGTAAAAAAATATTTTTCTTCAACAACAGTGACTAGGTATTGTGTAACCGAATATATAACGTAAACATATTATACCGTGTCGCAAGAGAAGGTAAACAATGAAATGCATCAGTTCGATTCACAAGCATAAAAAAAATACTAATTAACCTATACGAGGGTAACGACACCCGACGAACAATGTTAATATTATTCATGGAGCATCGACATTACCCCATAGAAGCATCGGAAGTATGGTGTAGAGAAAGACAGCGATGTCTTTTCACGCCTGCATGTATATACGTATGTGTGTGTGTGTGTGTGTGTGTGTGTGTGTGTGCGTGTGCGTGTACGGTTCTCGCATTATGTGCTTTATTTAATGGAAGCAGGAAGTGGAATGAAAATACGTCGTCGGTCGCTCGCTCTCTTTCCTCCTTCTATACTCTCCCCCGCCTTTATTTTTTCCGTGCGTGCTGATAAAATCGATCGCGGTTATATCCGAAACCGAAGGTTTCGCTTGAACGTTACGAGGGGGGTAATTTATCGTGGAGGCCTTTTTTCCACTTCTTTTTCTTTTCTAAATGGTTGTTGTTTGGGTTATTTTTGGATATGAGGATGTTTTCGTGGCTTTTACGACTGTGCCTTTCGTGTGAATTATTGGGTGGTAATTGTTTTATTTCTTCTTTTTCGGGAAGGGGGAAGAGAGATGGAATTAATTTATTATATGTAGTGTTGTCGAGTGGTACAAAATTAGATATCACTTTAGGGAATGCGCGCCGTAGTATTTTAAGAAGTGTACTCGTCCAGTGTGTTTTATGTAAGATTGACGATTAGCTTATGCAGGTCTTAAACTTCCATATTTTTTACAATTTACCGCGAGAAACAATTGCATTATATGCTATTGTTGTTGTTTAAAAGTAAATTCAAAATTTATCGAATATTTTATAATTTGTGCAGAGGAAGATAAAACGTTTACGAGAAATCAGGAAATCTCTTTATCAAATTGTGCAATGCAACACGATTTTTTTTTGTCATTGTTATATATACATAAATATATCACTTAAAATTCAATAGAAACACATTGTTAGCGTTAAAGGATATTGTTATATACATCAACTATAAGAAATAAAAGAAAATTATTGTCGACGTTTATTATCTCTCGTGCGATACGGGGGGAAAAATATTATGTAAATAAAAAATAAAATTGATATTTCCGGTTCATATACAAAATGCAGTTCGGTAACACGTAAATTGTCGCAATGAATGGAGGCTACCTTAACTTGATAAACGTTACTGTGAGATAAGGCCCACAACGTAGTCTCTCATTTTTTTATGATGGTCCCCACTTTGCCTTTCCTATCGATGATAAGCACGCGCTTATTCATTTGTTCGCAGCATCAAACCACTATACTATTTCTCGGTGTGGTTATTGTATAGATAAAAACTGAAAGAGAACGATACGATGAATTTAACCTATATTATATGACTCCTATCGTTATACGCGTAGAAAAATGTTGGATTAAAAATTACTGTACTACAGTGACCAAAGCTGGGACAAACTGTCCGAAATAAGAAAAATTCCTATACTACATGGCACAATTTAATGTATGTGTACTAATTTTTCCGACAACTTGTATTAACATTCACTGATAATATTATAATATTTGTTATTAAAACAGTTTGTCCCGCTATTGTTAAAGAATATATAGTAATTTTTAAACGAACCTTTTTTTCATCAAAAATATACATTTATATTTACCCTTCGATACAATGTTTTATCAGGAAACGAGCGAAATTTGATCTAATGGAGAGACTGCTCATTAAACACTGATTAAATTATTACGAGGAAGAGAAGCTAACGATTTTGATGCTATTTAAAATTAATTTAATTTATCTTTACGATTACGATCTTTTGGTTGGTATTAAATAAATTTAAAATAATATTATTATAATTTTGTTTCTCGTATGAATTTTAAAATATCTCTATACGTAATTATTTAATTTGTGAATCACTCGTTACGAAAAAATGTAAAATATATAAGTTACATTTATAGATATTACCTCCGAAAAATGTATAAGTGTATTATTGATTCAAATTTCTAGAGTATACAGATGTACGCGTTGACTCTAATCAGAGTGATAAAACCAAAAATCACAGCGATTTGGGTGTCCGAAAAGTCTAAACAAAATCTCTCGCAGCGCTCGGTGTTTGAAGTAGCGTTAGTCTCCCCCATCACGTAAATTCGACAAGCAAACAGAGCTGCTCGTCTTCTTCCGACGTGTGCGCTTGCACGCACGGAGGTCGTTTATCTCGCGCTGCTTCTTACTTCTACTTCGTTTTCCTTTCTTTACGACTTATCACAAAGTTTACGGGAAGTCTTGGAGGAGGCCTAAATTTTGTGTTTGACTTGGTCATGGAATGTCGTCTTACTGGATGGCTCGGATTTGATTGTTTTTTTCTGGATGGTAACGGAAAGGTATGTGTGTATATGTATATATATATACTATAAAATATATAGTAATGGGGTCTTCCACTTTAAGTGGTCCGATCAAAAGTTTTAAAATTGCACCATTATCTCTCGTGCGATACGGGGGGGAAAAATATTATGTAAATAAAAAATAAAATTGATATTTCCGGTTCATATACAAAATGCAGTTCGGTAACACGTAAATTGTCGCAATGAATGGAGGCTACCTTAACTTGATAAACGTTACTGTGAGATAAGGCCCACAACGTAGTCTCTCATTTTTTTATGATGGTCCCCACTTTGCCTTTCCTATCGATGATAAGCACGCGCTTATTCATTTGTTCGCAGCATCAAACCACTATACTATTTCTCGGTGTGGTTATTGTATAGATAAAAACTGAAAGAGAACGATACGATGAATTTAACCTATATTATATGACTCCTATCGTTATACGCGTAGAAAAATGTTGGATTAAAAATTACTGTACTACAGTGACCAAAGCTGGGACAAACTGTCCGAAATAAGAAAATTCCTATACTACATGGCACAATTTAATGTATGTGTACTAATTTTTCCGACAACTTGTATTAACATTCACTGATAATATTATAATATTTGTTATTAAAACAGTTTGTCCCGCTATTGTTAAAGAATATATAGTAATTTTTAAACGAACCTTTTTTTCATCAAAAATACATTTATATTTACCCTTCGATACAATGTTTTATCAGGAAACGAGCGAAATTTGATCTAATGGAGAGACTGCTCATTAAACACTGATTAAATTATTACGAGGAAGAGAAGCTAACGATTTTGATGCTATTTAAAATTAATTTAATTTATCTTTACGATTACGATCTTTTGGTTGGTATTAAATAAATTTAAAATAATATTATTATAATTTTGTTTTCTCGTATGAATTTTAAAATATCTCTATACGTAATTATTTAATTTGTGAATCACTCGTTACGAAAAAATGTAAAATATATAAGTTACATTTATAGATATTACCTCCGAAAAATGTATAAGTGTATTATTGATTCAAATTTCTAGAGTATACAGATGTACGCGTTGACTCTAATCAGAGTGATAAAACCAAAAATCACAGCGATTTGGGTGTCCGAAAGTCTAACAAAATCTCTCGCAGCGCTCGGTGTTTGAAGTAGCGTTAGTCTCCCCCATCACGTAAATTCGACAAGCAAACAGAGCTGCTCGTCTTCTTCCGACGTGTGCGCTTGCACGCACGGAGGTCGTTTATCTCTCGCTGCTTCTTCTTCTACTTCGTTTTCTTTACGACTTATCACAAAGTTTACGGGAAAGTCTTGGAGGAGGCCTAAATTTTTGTTTGACTTGGTCATGGAATGTCTTACTGGATGGCTCGGATTTGATTGTTTTTCTGATGTACGGAACGTATGTGTGTATATGTATGTATATATATATATATATATATGTATGATTTGATGAATCGGTCGAGTTGTGCATTTGATCCTCTTGTATAGTCGTTGAATTTTATGTTTATGGGGTATCTCGTGGGTGTACGAATCAGTGTTTATTGATTAAGCATCGTGTGATCGATTCGTTATAGCGTTAATTACATTGTTTATAGCGATAGTTACGATTATTTAATATTTTGTATCATTTGCATTTAATTAACCGCTATTTAATATACATTTTTTATCTGTTTTAGGTAAGTCTAGAGAGCTTCATTTACAGCGAATATGTGCTTTTAAGTTCTTAAGGTATTTATACATATTTTTATTAACATATTGCAAATACTTTGCTGCGGTATAAGAAAATCAGCTTTTAATTATATTTTAAAAAAATTTAGACGCAGATAAAAAATTTCCATTGCAAAATCATTTATACGATTTGATCCAAAACTAAAGATATGCATAGAAAAATAGTATTTACAATCATTTAAAAAAAAAATTTATTTTTCGAAATATAATTTCGTAGATATTTCAATTAAGAAAATGTGATCTCGACGATTTTTTAGTCAATTGTTAAAAATAAAAATATATATATTTAACTATTTTATTTCTCTACATTAGTAGAATTGAAAAATGTATAATTATTTAACAATGTCGTACCTGAATAAAAAAATCGAACAAATCGAATACACTTTTTAAATGATAAACCTTATATAGTCTATTGATTGTATAACCAAAAAGAATAATTTGTTTGTCTTTGCTAAATTATTTACGTTTTTGATTCGTTAAAAATTGTCACAATACACTGTGTAGACATGATTGTATTGCCAAATATATATATATTAATTAGCAACTCATTTTAAAGAATTGTATAATTTGTTTAATATAATTAAAGTCGCGAAAAATGTAATTTAAGAATAAAAAATATAATTATTTTATTTAATATCTGATATTTCTCTAATTATTTAGTAGTTTATCAAGATACCGATAACATGCAAATCTTCTCGAAATAAATACATTAATCTTCCACGAATATATATGAAGCGATATATCTATACAATAATACAGATACTGGGTATCGTCTCACAAAATTGCTATTTAATGCATTAAATCCGAATTAAAATAATTATTGTTGTATTTATATACGTATAAAAAATCAGTTTTCTTTTTCACTCCATTATCGTATTTAAAGGAGCCGATTTAAAAGTTAAGTGCATAATAATGAATTCCTGTTCGATCGACGAAAAAAAAAAGTTCGGCAACTAAACTCCTGCTAAACACGATATATCAAAGTTGTACCGCACAAGAACTTGGTTAGAGTTGAAAATTTAGTTAAAGTAACCGTGATATAGCCGAACATCTACAAACTTTAAGTGCAAAATGATTTTGCGGACATTTGGTTGTCCCTGTATGATTTTCAAATTGGATGTAATATATAAATGAGCAATTATTATTATAATTTTATACTGTCCAGGAATTGCACGTCTATACGTATAATTACAAGTGCGAACAAACGAAATAAAAACATGAAAAACAGGTGACGATTTGACTATTAATAACAAGAATCCGCAGTGCTTTCTGGATTAATTAAACTAAATGGAAAATCGGTATACGATTTGATTGGATTGATATATACTTGACTGGATAATCCGGTTTTGATTTGTTTCGCCAAATGAAAATCGTATAATTACATTTTCGATAAGGATTAAATTATTCATACTAATTGAATATATAAGAAAGTGATCATTATAATTTAATGAAAACTTGTATCTTAAAATCGAAGAGTCCTTCGTCAATAAAATATTTGTGAAATTTTGTAATTATTAAAAAATATTTTAATTACGATGAACAATGTGAAAGAAAACAAAGGATAAATGAATATCGCATTGAAAAGGAAAAAAAATTACAACGTATCTTCATACAACGAACAATCGTACGTATCACGTCCGGTACCATAACAATTATAGAATAACCATGCCACACAGGAAGCCCCAAAAAATCAGCGACGCTGCAGCATTATAGAGTCGCATCCGTATATCAGATTCTAATCCACGAGTCATCCTCAATACTGTTTAAGTTAATTTCACGATACCTGCCACAATAATTGAGAAACATCCTGCTATCAGGATAAATACAACAATTTATATTTTGTATATACATAGATACAGACATATCCTGTTTTTTTTCTTCATTTTTCATTAAATAATTTATATGATAGATTAAATAATTAACGCACGAAGAAAATTAAGCAGCATATTGTCTTGTCCTATGTGTATACTTTCCCTACAAATATTTAGTAACATATTTAATCCTAAAATAAATTACATTCCATCGATGAAACTAAATAATCAGACAGAAAATTAATAATCCCGTTATGACTTTATAATATACCATTGATGAACGCGTGGGTGAATGTACAAGGTATAAAAAAGAAGGTCGATGATCACCTATACAAAAGTCAATGCGTCGTTTACGTATATGTAATTCACAAAGGTGATGAAATCGGGTGGCCCTTTTTCTCTCTCTCTCGCCTCGAGGGTCAAGTGATTGGGTAGGCGTGATGTAGGGTATTATTTTTCGAGCACAGGGGACGTATAACGTTTTTATTATATACACGCGGTGTATTATACTTGCGGTTTATATATATATTCACACACACACACACACACACACACACACACACACACACACACACACACACACACACACACACACACACACACACACACACACACACATTGATGAAATCGTTTATATTGTACATGTATTAAATAACGTGCATTTTATGGGAGTCGTAGCAATGAAATATTTATTTCGATTCAACGAACGCGTATGTGTGTCAGTGTGGATTATTATTTGAATTTACGATGGCCCAAAATATATAATGATAAAAAATATATAGAAAAAAAGTAGAATCGATCGTTATTTAAATTCGTAGTCGTATATCAATGGATTCGATAATCAATTAATCCACGGGATAGAATTATTATAGCGATATATAGTAATATATTATTTGTAGGGTTTATTAAACTAGCTCGAAAGCGGAAAAAGGAAAAGATATACCCGAACACGATTCTCCTTTCAGTATGCTTCAACTTTTGTTAAATACATTTTTTTGTTGAACATCACAGGGAATGCGGAAACTTAGAAAGCTCGTACTCTAGCGCCAAGAAAATACAGTGGTACATTAAAACTACACGGACGAGCGAGTATATAAGAATGAGGATGAATAACTTGTATGTATATATGTATATATATATATATATATATATATATATATATAGGTACAATAATTCGTCGATAAATAATCGTTATCCTTCCGTAAAAATAATTTCGAAGAAAAAGAAAAAGTACAATATATTTTGTAGACTCGGTCTTTTGTGATGGTAACGAGACCATTTTCATCGTGTGGAAAAATAGACGAGAGAGAGAAAGAGAGAGAGAGAGAGACTCGGTGTCAGCATTCGTATATATATATTTGCGTCTTACAGGTTTACTTTCGAAAAGGCTCACGGATATCTCCATGTTGGTACGTTCGAGTATAGTCTGTGAGCTGCATAAACGACGATGACAGTTTCTGTTAAACGTCGATTTCTGTGTATATACTTACTTGTTTTCTTTAATTAATCGAATTTTACTTTTTGCATACTTCAGCTTTTTGCATACACTTGCTTAATCGAATTATTTTACAAGATAATTCCACGTGTGTGTGTGTGTGTGTGTGTGTATGTATGTATATATATATATATATATATATATATAGGTACAATAATTCGTCGATAAATAATCGTTATCCTTCCGTAAAAATAATTTCGAAGAAAAAAAAAGTACAATATATTTTGTAGACTCGGTCTTTTGTGATGGTAACGAGACCATTTTCATCGTGTGAAAAATAGACGAGAGAGAGAAAGAGAGAGAGAGAGACTCGGTGTCAGCATTCGTATATATATATTTTGCGTCTTACAGGTTACTTTCGAAAAGGCTCACGGATATCTCCATGTTGGTACGTTCGAGTATAGTCTGTGAGCTGCATAAACGACGATGACAGTTTCTTCTACCGGTTTTTCCGTGTCCGGTGTGTATATACATAGACACACACACACACACACACCTATACATATAAATGCGGTAGGTTAAACGTCTGCTTCTTGAGAATGGGGAAACTAGTTTTCGTTGTTTCAATTTTAACTACGCCACCGGCTCTTCTTTTTTTCTTTCGGTGCCTATAGCTGGAATATGCACCGTTAAACGTCGATTTCTGTGTATATACTTACTTGTTTTCTTTAATTAATCGAATTTTACTTTTTGCATACTTCAGCTTTTTGCATACACTTGCTTAATCGAATTATTTTACAAGATAATTCCACGTGTGTGTGTGTGTGTGTGTGTGTGTGTATGTATGTATATATATATTTTTATTTACAAATAATACCGTTTTATTTATAAGTAGATTACCACCGTAAATATGCGTCTAAATAAATAATAATTAAGAGGGAAAAATTCGTTCTGAAATTTTGCATTTTATTAGCCCGTAAAGCAGTATATAAATTAAAAATGCGGTATAAATATTAAATTAGGTATTATTCCCAGCGCAGAAACGGTTTGAACTGTATAAGAATTTGAGTAATAAAATTTCGATGTAACTTCTGCTATAAGAAATTTAACGTACTTTTATAACAAGTTAATTACACTAAATTAAACTAGAGTACACGTATATATAGTAAATAAGAAATTTAATTAGATGAAAATGTAACATTCTAGTTTCTTGTGATGTAACAAAAGAGTTACTTACAACACTTTAATCATAAGCTTTTTTTTGTTATTTTACGTAATTTTTTTATATATATATGGATACATCGTTCATTAACTTGTGGTAGGAAATTCATTTTCAACATTGCAGGACTTTCTGTTGTGTGCATATACACATACGTATTTTATATATATATAAAATACAGTATACTGTACTTCTTTCTGGACAAGATTGCAATGTAAAAAGAAGGAAACAAAATTAATTAGAGAAAATTTACAACTTAGTATAGTATGTGTGTGTGTGTGTGTGTATTATTTCTAAATAAATAAAATACTTTCACATTGGATAATTTTACATTTTACAATTTCGTGTGTACATACATTTTGTCATTCGTTTAACCATGTACAGAATTCATATGTTTGGCACATGTTTTGAATTATATATGAATGTATTGAATTTTTACATCGATATTCTTCATCTAAGTGATTTGAATTATCGAATACTATTTATGTAAAACCTGACAGATTTATGAAGAGATAGTAACTTTGAGTGACGAAAGAAATAGCAATCTAATTCATTAATTCAACTCGACTTGTAAGATAAATCAGTATATATACGGTAACGTTCATAAATACAAGGTTTATACTTTTTTAAATTTTAATTATCGTAAGATTTTGCAAAAGAACTGTAAGTACTTTTCAATATTATTTTAGTTAAAACATATTAATTTTTAACTATGAATGGCATTACATTGTCAAACTTGTAAATTTATAAAAAGTACATGTTTGTAATTAAATTATATCATCATAACGAAAAGCGCTAAAAACGTTGTTTGAAATAAACTTTTTATTCGTTACTACAATTTAAATCTCTTGTATTAATATTAATATACTTTAAAAATTCTCACAAATAAACGTAAAATGTATTACGAAAAAAAAAATTAGATTTAATTTAAGAAACAAGGATAGGTAGATTAAATAGAATTGTTAATCGACACCTAACGTATAAAAATAACGCATATATCGAATGTATCTATACACATGCACCACTTTTAATTCGGCGACACGCTCGCGCCTATGGAAAGGATATTCGGTTCGTATACGTAATAGAGACGAATGATGATTGATATTCATAAATGAACGAACCGACGTTCGGTTATATTTTCAACGACACTTATATAATATATCTATTGTGCGGTTCACGCGTGTGCGCGTGATCGGAAGTTGTCGGTTTTGATTTTTAATTAAAGGAGGAAATGTTATCCATTTATGCTTGATGCGGTTTAGAGTTTTAACTTATACTACAAGTAATTTACCGTTTTTATCAATTTGCGCGTTGGTTAAATTTATTAACATATTTCTTTTTATCGACTAATGTGTATACATGTATTCCACGGAACACTTTTAATTGTTAAATTATTTTGAAATTCAAATGAATTTCCTGTAAACGCGTTTCTTTTTTATTTTCGTAAAAAAATATTTTATAGGTATACGCAATTTCTTTAGAATCATTTATTTTATTTGAAATGCACAAAGTCGTTTTTGTCAATTACGGTGATCAGACGGCGTAAAAGAAAAAAAATACTCGAATGCTCAGTTATTACGGATAGGAGAGGGTATACAATTTAAAAAAATGTTTTAATAAATTAAAATAATAATAATATTATATCGTATATATCGTCGTAAATAAATAACAACGTTTATCACAGTATGTAAAAGGAAAAAGTTAAACACAGTAGCAAACGCCGCACGTATGTATATAGTTCTCCAAGAAAACTCGAACATTCGTATGACGAGTGTGGCGACCACCTCGTAATCGCCAAGTACACACCTGCTCGCCCCCATACTCATGCGTATCGGCAACTCTGAATAATATTCTATATATACGAAGGTGCTGCCTGCTGCACGCGCAAGCGCGTTTTCTCTTAGTCTCTCTCTCTCTCTCTCTTGAATTCTAAAATTACGAGATGCACTCAGAAAATGTATACATAGGGAATATCCACGAGACTGTGGGTAATAAGGAAGTCGGTTGTCAGTGACTTAAAATTTTGTAATCGATAAAGGTATATGATGTACGTTTTATATTGAATATATCTAGTCGGATATTCTGAAAGTCGGTATATTGGTTTTATCGATTTTCTTCGTCCCGTCGATCTTTTTCTATTTAATTACCGGATGCACCTATATACTTTGTCAATTATAAATAATAAATTATAATAGCTCATTTTTTTTAGATTTCATTTCGCGATAATTATTAAAATCAAATTTGTTTAATATATAATATTGCTGTTGATATTTAAATGATTTGCTTTCCACATTTACATCTAATCTTGCCACTCCCGAATTTCGTATTCATGTATTCCATACCCATTCGATTATTTCAAATTAGAAAACTACTGGTTTACCAAAGAGAAAGTAATTTTCATAAAATTATATGGATATATATATGTGTATATGTATATATGTATATTTTTTTATATAATTTCGAAAATATACTCTAATTACACGGAACTCTGAATATCTAATTTTTTCTCATAGAAATTGTACGGTATTAAAGGTTATTTCGAATCGAAGAATCGAGCGTATACGTACCAAATGTATATGTAAAAAATGTAAAAAAGTTTTACCAAAAATTAAAAATGTAATATTAATAAAATTAATTTAAAACTTTATCTACTTCTATACATATATAAACGTACATTGCAAGGAGAGAAGAAAAAGAAAGAAAAAAATTGGTACACCACGCGGATATATCGATTTCACATCATGTCGAAGACAAACAAACAAAATGAATGTAAAATTAAGCGCGGGGGGAAAACTTGGAAAAAAAAGAAAAAATCGTATGCGTTAAGTTTTCGTATATATACGCACAAGCACTGATAAGAAAGAAAAGGAAGTAAACTTATATATATGAATTGCACTGTGACGGAATAATGGAAAGCGATCAACTCGACTTCTCCTTCATCTATATATAACCTTCTCTCTTTCGCGTTTTTTTCCGTCCATCTTATATACTATATAGCTCGACTTTTTCTCCTTTTGCGTCTGAACTAATTCACTGGCGAGGATGGAAATGAACGTACGGAAAATGCTTGATATCTATCTCTCTATCTACCTTCGTAAGCTAAAAAAGGGAAGGTGTAATTTGCACGTACGAGAAAGTAGTGTATATACCGTACGGGAGGGGAGGATGTACAAAATGATGGTTTTGTTGACGGTTTTGTGATTTCATCTCATCAAAGTGACTGGTTAATTATACAGATCTAGACGATTAGATCGGTATACATCTTATCAGTTTTATTATACATTTTTTTATACAATATTGGTACTATACGTTAAATTTAAGGACACGTTTATACCTTTACAGGTTGTTTTTCTTGTGGATAAATGGAATTTATTATTTGAAAAAGTCGGGTTCTTTTGTTCGCTTTCCATAATGTGTTTAAAATTTTTCATATTTCTAAATCTATAGCTTGAATGCAATTTTTTGGACTATCGTTTACACACAACACGTTTTTTTGAGCTTAAAATTATTGATCGATTACGGCATTTATTTATATATTTATTATTATTAATTAATAAATGAGATCAATTTTTTTATAAAATGTCACACGACAATTTTGAACTACCGACAATTTGTTATTTAACATATATTTTAATAAAAAATTTATCTACATCAATAGTCGTTCTATCGGGTTCTTCCACATATTCTAAACTATTTCGTTTAAATTCCAATCGAAATAAAATGTTTTATTTAACATTGCTTATCTATATACCGTCACACACCCAATCAGTTAAGGTAAATCCGTACTTTCATAAAATATTTTTCTATATTAATAATTTTTCTAGAACTAAATAAATAAATAATAAATTCTATGTATTTTGACACTTACGAAAATTATAAGTATTAAACTTTCCTTCGACCACCTTAAAAAAGAAATTAAATATCTTGTTTCGAAAGTAAGCAACAATACAAGAAAAAAGAAGTGGAAAATTTTATTCTTAAAATTTTTTTCGAAAATTTTATGCTAAATTTTCGGTAGATACTTCAATTCCCAATGATGGCTGTTAACCAATTATTAATTTTTTAACTTTAAAATACTATTAAATTTATGTAAGTCTTATTACATCACTATAAAATATATCATATACTGATCAGGTATTCGTTCGTGACAGTATATTAAATACTAAACTGCCAAACTTCATAAGATTTACATAGATATATCAAAAGATAATACATAAATTAAACCAATTAATCGATGCATTAATTATAACTTATAATCTTGACCATTGGGGTACAGTTTTAGTGATACGATACACACACGATGAAAGATAAAGTTGCGTGTACACACTTATAGACGAGAAGATGCAAGGTTGGCGGGAAATCAAACGGGATGATAAAAGGGAGTGTGTGACCGTACCTATATTATATATATATATATATATTGATCGATCGTTGTATATGTATACACACACAATATTTCTGCTAATAATTAACGACGCGCGCACATTCAATTCTCGCGGTACATCGGTTTCTCGGGAGTTTATTCTCGAATCTGAAAACCATATGTGCACACGTTTGTCGATATCTTACATATATATACAGCGATTATGTCTGACGATATTTTCTTGTATATACACACATATTAAATATGTGCGTGTGTACAATATGTGTACTAAGGATTTATTGATAAATATGTTCTTATACGGATGATTCATATGTACACACAGACACATGATACGATATTGACTTCCAAATACGTTGCTTTGTAGATTTAACAACAATTACAGTTGAGTAATTTTTAATTATTTTTTTCCTTTTTTTTTTTTTTTAATTGTTATGATTTACTCAGAAGTGCGTACAATTTTTCTAATTACGGCACGGTCTGTTATCGTTAATTTTGTTTTGTGAATCATTTTGTTCGTATACATGTATATCATATATAAATTGTAACTTTTCTGGGTAACGCATTGCACACAGTTTGTTCATGCGTCCTTGTCAAACTAAAATGGTATAAGTCTATTTTTAAATAGTAATTGATGAAAAATTACGCATACACAGTCACGATTGTTGGGCAAAAAGGAATCAACGAGGCGAATTGCGTCCCGCCACATGGTGTCCACGGTTATGAATTTAAAAAGCAAATTTACGCACCGAAATACATATATATTATTGTTATCAACTGGTACATAACTAACCGGCATTCAGTAAATACAAACTTGATCACGCGCGGTCGCGCATTTTTGAAAAGCGTCGTCCATTTAGAAATCGGGTGCAGAGTCGTCCTTTTACAATCGATTATTAGACCAGAACGTTAGATCGGAAAGACAATGGAGCCTACTGTGAAAGTTTACGGATGAAAAACGCGCGAAGGGCTCTCTCTCTCCCTCTCCCTCTCAGGCGATTCTTACCTGTTGAAACTATGTTTTTATGTGCGTGAAAATATTACAAATATACTGTCGAGAATCTTCGTTATTTAAGAAGATCCTGAGTTCAAATTACAGATATCATATACTCTTTCCAACAAAACATTGTGATGAAAATATGAATCATTATAAATCTAGAAAAATACACAAGTTAAAAACTTAACATCGACAAGCCAAACATTAAATTGAAATAATTAATTAACTAAAAAAATGACGTCTCCTTACACTAAATTGATACATCCGAGTCTAAGTAATTAGTACATTTGAAGAGTTAACCTATTGTAATAATTTAAAATGGTATTTCAACTTAACCGTGTACAAAATAGATTATTGCTTTGCTTTCATATAAACGAATAAATAAAAAAAAAGAGTAGGATAATTGTGGATATTTCGATGACGGTGGGTATTACTGTACTTCTGAAAGATGTATTGTGTTTATTTCTTCAGATTAGTATAATTTTAAGATATAGGGTTAGGTTAGAGTAAAAGTAGGTACATATACAGTTTTTAATATATTCCAACCTAATGGCAAAAACGGAAAACAGAATATTACCGGCACCATAATTTCAGCATTAACCATAATGCCCGCGCCATAATGTCCACAGTGCTACCATAATACCAGCAAAAAGAATTTTTTTTAAAATGTTTAATAATAGGTCAGTTTTTAGCGTTTTGTAAATAGAAATTTAATCTTATAAATAAAATATCAATATTTAATTTTTATATAATTTTGTTTTTATAATAAATAATACATGAAATCAACAACCCTTTTGGAAAACCACCATAATACCCACACTTACCCTATGTGCGTGTATTTTATAGCACGTAACTACAAATTGTTTGCTGCCTATTGCATTATATAACATATTTGTTTTAAATAATTTATTATTTTGCATCGAAGATTAGGTATCGCAACTACTCATTTTCTTATAAATAGAATAATCATTATATACGATTTGGTTGAGTGCTAATGGTGTCTCATTATTTACCAATAACTCTCAGTTACCTACTTTGCATTAAAATATACATTTTTTTCTTCTTTTAATAGAATGATAAGCAACATATGTATAATTACTAAAGTCAATAATTAGCGTAATTTCTCTCTTAATTTATACAATATCAATTGTCACTTTTAATATACGAAGAAGGGTAATAATTTATAAAATTGTTGTTAACCATTGTACGTTTAATTATTATACTCTATCAATACTTACTGCAAATTTGTATATTTCTGAATTGCTTTCTACTTCTATACTATGTTAAAGTGTCATCACAGCCTCTTTAGAAATTTAAATTTCCCGCCATAAATATTATTTATTATTACGTGTTTACTGTAAAAATAATTATATCAAATAAAAATAAGAATATATATTAATAAAATTATTATAATAAACAATATTTCTGACAACGGTGAGTAAATAATATTGTTTTTTTTTTTAAATTTACTAGCTCCCACGTACACCCTTCGTGGGTTTTTACGTATCCTCTACAACTTTTATTTAAATTTCCTTTCCATGTTTCCCCCCTTTTTTTTCGCATTCGCCCGGGGTTATGCATGTGGAGGAAGGAAAACCTTTTGGTACAACCCAGTAAGATAAATGCCTTGTAGGAAAATCTTCTCCGATGACGGCCGATCTATTGAAATATTTAGCTTGGGTTTTAGCGTCACATTGTGTGGAGTGTGAAAAAAATACATTTAACCGATCGCGAAAGCCACGCGAGGATGTTTACTCATCCAAGTACAAAGCGCACTCCGAGATGCTTAACTTTCGTGATCATCCGAGATCTTGCCTCCATACTACTCCGCCATCGCGTCGGTTCACTTGTAAATAATATCGTTCCGTTCTTGTCAAAAGTTTGACTGACTAAGAAAAGGTAAAACTTAACCTCTTCGCTTAATATATCAAAGTTTTCACTACAAGGAAACAATATTACTTGCCCTCCCTTGACACATATATGTTGCTTGTTATGGTAGCTAGTGGATACAACTCTTTATTTTTATTTAAATTAATTTTTTTTTCAATAAACAGGGAATAATAAAAAAAAATTGGCGCATAATTAAAATTTCTAAAGAGGCTTTAGCGTCACCTTAAAATTCGAGTATTAGCTGGTCCGAATAAGAAAAAAGATAAAAAATTATGTCGCAAAATTTGTTTCACCAAAGCCACCCAAATAATCCACTTTATATTGTCTTCAAATGCACGAGACAAATTATATATTATTTCCGGCAGTCACTTTTGAGACTCAGGACTGACTTAGACCTTACATTACAAACAATTTTTCACACTGAGACAAATTTGAGATTTAATGTAATGAATCTTTATGATATAATGAAATAATTCAACACGGAGGATCGTTGGATGAAATCCAACTCTCATGAAAAATTTCAATTTTTTTCGTTTATAATTTAATTTATTTATATCTGTATAATTTAATATATTTATATATGTATTTCAAAGTATATGTGCCGTCGGGTAATAAATAAGAAATAATTAATATAAGTATAATTTATTTTATAATTATTTTTCTTTGAATATGATAAAAACATACTATATGTAATAGTAAAATTTACTGCAAAATAGTATATCACATCGTTCCTATGAAATATAGCAATTTTAACAAGAAATTTTGTAATAATTCAAATAACATTTCTTTCATTGCAGTTAAGACTTGAAATTTTTTTGGAGAAATAAAATTATCGTTGTATTCGCATAAAGTGCCCTTGTCTAGGATAATATGAGAGTTACATGTTATATACACTTTGGTAGTAAAAGGCGATTATGATGAATTACTGAGCATCTTAATTTGCGGGAATGAATGCCTATACTACTCCGCCATCGCGTCGGTTCACTTGTAAATAATATCGTTCCGTTCTTGTCAAAAGTTTGACTGACTAAGAAAAGGTAAAACTTAACCTCTTCGCTTAATATATCAAAGTTTTCACTAAAAAATTGGCGCATAATTAAAATTTCTAAAGAGGCTTTAGCGTCACCTTAAAATTCGAGTATTAGCTGGTCCGAATAAGAAAAAAGATAAAAAATTATGTCGCAAAATTTGTTTCACCAAAGCCACCCAAATAATCCACTTTATATTGTCTTCAAATGCACGAGACAAATTATATATATTTCCGGCAGTCACTTTTGAGACTCAGGACTGACTTAGACCTTACATTACAAACAATTTTTCACACTGATGACAAATTTGAGATTTAATGTAATGAATCTTTATGATATAATGAAATAATTCAACACGGAGGATCGTTGGATGAAATCCAACTCTCATGAAAAATTTCAATTTTTTTCGTTTATAATTTAATTTATTTATATCTGTATAATTTAATATATTTATATATGTATTTCAAAGTATATGTGCCGTCGGGTAATAAATAAGAAATAATTAATATAAGTATAATTTATTTTATAATTATTTTTCTTTGAATATGATAAAAACATACTATATGTAATAGTAAAATTTACTGCAAAATAGTATATCACATCGTTCCTATGAAATATAGCAATTTTAACAAGAAATTTTGTAATAATTCAAATAACATTTCTTTCATTGCAGTTAAGACTTGAAATTTTTTTGGAGAAATAAAATTATCGTTGTATTCGCATAAAGTGCCCTTGTCTAGGATAATATGAGAGTTACATGTTATATACACTTTGGTAGTAAAAGGCGATTATGATGAATTACTGAGCATCTTTAATTTGCGGGAATGAATGCCTATTTTACTCCGTAAGTGCATCAATAACTAATAATTTACGCTAAATATTAAAAAATTAACTATTTTTGGGTACAAATATAACATTTTTTTAAAAAATAGAACTAATGGTTTTTTTTCTGAGTTTTCCTCTTTGCGTAGGTATCGATTAACGAAATAAAATTTTTTTGGTTTACCCTGAAATGTCTAATGCACAAGTGGTTTCACTAGTGGTAAGAAGTGAAATTTCAAAACTTAACTGCTGAGAGGGAACGTGTGTACAGAAAAATGAGGGGTCTAAGTACTGGAAATGAGGAAATAGGCGGTTTTATTACTTTCGGTGTTGTTCGACTGTAATTATGTCGTTGCTACGCGTCATTGAGTTCGCACAACCCGACTGTTGTAATAATGGGAGAAATGGCGTAAATTAAACACATTTTTCTTGATGCTTCGTGTCGTTTACTTTACATGTTTTGTAATTTTCTGATTTATATCTTACCCCGCGATGCACATTATATTAATTGTATACAATTTTTTTTACTATGTTTAATATTCTTTTTATTATATACACGAAAGGTTTATTCAATGATGATAATACTTGTACTTTACCCTCCATTGTTAATTTACAAAATTAAAAGGATTATTTTTCAATTTTTTGAGGGCCAAGTAGGTTTTTTTGTTAAAATAAATAAAAAAAACATTTTTATACAAAATAATGTTTATTATTAAAGTACACAATGAAAAAACGGATAATACAAAACTTTAATTAAATCAACAGAATGACAGCTTACCTTATTAATCTGAGAATAATCTCATCGTACTAAATGTATACAATCGTTTTTACCTATTTATATACAAATCAGTATCAAACAAGTATGAAATGTAAGTACAGGTGACTAATCATAATTAAACATTTTACTTTCAATTTCTTAGAAGAGAGAAATAAGCACTATTCAAAGAATATATATCCTTTTTCTTATTTATACTATTTTTATTACTTTAAATATAAATAATTTCTGAAATAAATTTTTTTTTATAATTAATTCGGTATCTGAAATTGTAATGTGTTCCCAATCAAATTGATTATTTTAATTTAACTGATGTGCTCCAACCACCGATTCATCTTTTTACTATTTTTACGATTTTATCAAAAGGTTTATTATTTGTATTATTACAATTTGTATTCAATTGAAAAAAAAATCTCCTGCACCGTGTAACGCACGCGAGGAAAAACCGAGATATTGTTTTAATTTTGTAATTATGATTTTTAATCGTAGCAACTTTTTTAATAAATGCAAAATGTTTTAATTACTTTTATATTGCTGCAAGATTTAAAAGTTCTTTGATACTGCGTGTAAGTACAACAGAGAAAAAGTTAGCATTTTTTTTTCAATACTTTGAAATTTCTTATTTTATTAATTATTACTTACCGTGAGTTAATTTCGAGTATAAACTTTACTTTTCAATTAAAATTTTACGTAACAAGATTAATATATAAGCAAATTATTGTATTCAATTTTTTTATCGAATAACAATTTAATATTTTATACTCACGAATATATACATGTGTATATATATATATATATATATGTGTGTGTGTATATATATATGGGGTATTCCACGTGAAGTGGTCCGATCAAAATTTTAAAATGCCCCAAATTTTGGGTACACATTGCAAATGTTTTTCAGAATACAGAAAAAAATTTTTAGGTACTGGAATTTATTAGTTCAAAAGTTATTCTAACCTCAAAAAGTGAACTTTTTCCAGTTTTTTTCAACACCAGCTGGGTTCATCGCTATTTAACTCAAAATCTATCAACTTTTACTATAGAACATTATATGTAACATTCGTTGCCAATTATGTCTAGAATTTATCCTTCTGGGTTAGAATTTCTAATTTCAAGGTAAATGTTAGATAAACTACATGTCAATATTCAACTTGAAAAAAATCTAACTTCGCCACAATTGATTTTTTTATCCAAAAGTTCAAAAGAAAGCTTGGAGCAATACCTTTCAAATGATCTGTAGCATTTTTATGGCCTTCAATTCTGTAAAAAGTTATGATAATTTAAAGAAAGACAAAAACTTCACAAAAATTAACATGGTATTTCCCATTTAAATTTTTAAAAAAATTTCGTCTTTCTTTAAATTATCATAACTTTTTACAGAATTGAAGGCCATAAAAATGCTACAGATCATTTGAAAGGTATTGCTCCAAGCTTTCTTTTGGACTTTTGGATAAAAAAATCAATTGTGGCGAAGTTAGATTTTTTTCAAGTTGAATATTGACATGTAGTTTATCTAACATTTACCTTGAAATTAGAAATTCTAACCCAGAAGGATAAATTCTAGACATAATTGGCAACGAATGTTACATATAATGTTCTATAGTAAAAGTTGATAGATTTTGAGTTAAATAGCGATGAACCCAGCTGGTGTTGAAAAAAACTGGAAAAAGTTCACTTTTTGAGGTTAGAATAACTTTTGAACTAATAAATTCCAGTACCTAAAAATTTTTTTCTGTATTCTGAAAAACATTTGCAATGTGTACCCAAAATTTGGGGCATTTTAAAATTTTGATCGGACCACTTCACGTGGAATACCCCATATATATATATGCATTAATTTTATAAAATCTAATAAAGATAAGATTGATAACTTATATCTAAACACTAATTAACTAATTAACAGAAATACTAAGTTGACGCGAACACATAATGGGTTTCGAACACACGCACAGGCTTCTTTGAAAATACAACTAGGAACATGCGATCCTAAGGCTTGTTAATACAAATTCGAAGGGGCTCGGTTGACAACTTTCATATCGATGACTAATAGCTCACTGGCTGCGCCCGCGAGAAAACCAATACTATATATATATGCCTATACAGGAGGTCGACTAGAAAAATTTATGACAGTCGTACAAGTGCGTTTGAACCGAAGCGAAATTTGTGCAATTGTGTTTGTGTGAGTGTGTTTTTTACTTTTTCTTTTGCTAAAGTAGATATTTCAAGTACATTTGGTAAAGTGTATAGGCACTTTTCGCTTTCATTTCTCTCTCTCTTTTTTTGGAAAGATGTCTTACACAAGAACTTTTTGGCTGGTTTCCAAATCTAAGATTGTAAGTGTCTGGATGGAGTCAGTTTGTGAGATAAAATTGATGTTTTCAAAGTGACGTGCGTGGATGTACAACGATTATATTTAATTGACGATCCTGAAAATATTGAACGTTTACACAGTTGTCAGGGTGATAAAAATGTTTTTCAATACGTGTGTGCGTTTATATATATATATATATATATATATATATATATATATATATATATATATATAGTTTAACATTTGAAGACAATAGCTATTAGAAAAATTATATGTAAGGAATTTAGAAATTGCTTCGCATTTGTATATTAAAATTCAATATGCATCTATAACTGTATCTAATGATGAAGGAGTGTTTTTGAAAAATCTTAACATTTAGCAATAATTAAATGAATTACAATAAATGTGTATGAATTTTCTTAAATATAATATTTATATACACACACACACATATAATTCCTACACATTAAATTTCATTTCGTATCTCATTAGAGACTTATTCCAGTAGAAAGTTGCAATATTGCATTACACACGTTCACAATGGCAATTCCAACAAATCAAACGGCGAAATCCAATTTGCGTAAAATGAAAAACTCGTAAACAAACAAAATGAACACATAACAATTAGACAATAAATTTCTCTTATAGAAATCAATCCTAACAATTTCTAACCTTGGCTACATAAGTAAAATCGATTCATTCAAACTTATCCCATAAAACTCGGAGTCGCTCGTTCACTCACACACACAGACACAGACACAGACGAGTCGGCATTAACAAATGGGCGCGAAAATCCGTTACAAAACGAGCAAGGCTGCACCTGGTTACAATAATACCGTACAGTGACGGCACGTCAATATACACACACACACACGTGTATAAGCAACATTGGTTTCCGGTCTATACCAAGGTCGTCTTTCCTCGCGTGAAAGTGAAGTCCATTGCGAATTAAATGCTCTCCGTTGTTTCCCGAAGTGAGAGAGAGAGAATATACATGTATATACGGATGCCCACGCGGCCGTCTACTGACGTCTATCGTTCCATTATTCTATTCGGGTTTACTTGTATGTACAATGACTATACGATACTTTTATAATGGCATTTATCTTTCTTGTTATGGAAAATAAATATATATTTACACCTTCGATACATCGGTGTATCTGTACATTTTTAACAATCAATTTTATTCACATTTATTTATCGAGGATCGACGGATGTTACATAGTCAAATTATCGAGTTGCGCTGTTTTTTTTTTGTAATCGCTCTCGATCAACTGGCGATTTCCACTGATTTCGAGTAATTATTCAATTCACTGATTCACGAAAGTTGTTGAACGCAACTTTGGATATATATTATACACGCCGCTTTCTTCGAAACTGTGAAAAAGTAGACGTATAAGCAATTATTACAAGGATGATCGAAGACAAATTAGACGTTTGGTTATTACATATCGATGTTTGTATTTCCACAGGGGTTTTTTTCCTTCTTGGTAGAGCAAGCTTTGTATAATACTAAAATCTATCGATTCCTTAAGAACACGTTACAACTATTTTTTGACATGTTTAAAGTCCAAACTCCCAAAAGTCGGTAACTCCCAATTATTATAGAAACCACTACTAACTTTGATATTTTTTTATTATTTTTTTCATCGATGGTTGTGTGAATCCAAAATAGTTATGAGTATTTTATTTGACAAAGTACGTTTTTATCTGGACATTATGGCACCAATCTAATATTTAAAATATGCGATTTCAATTTTTTTCATGTTTTTAAATCATTTTGCCATAAGCAATTTAAAAAAACGTTGGATAATTTTGTTCGGATTAATTTAATTTTTCATGTTAGAATAAAATATTACATACATACATATAAAAACGATACATTAATTTTGAGGAAGCTACGTGCAGAATTATGTATTACACAATTGATTTTAAATTAAAGGATAAACCAATAAATAAGAATAATTACGAATTATTTTTATATTTATATACTCGCGGCAACAATTCGATAATTTAGTAACAAAAGTTTGTAAAGCATTACATTACGCGGTTTTAACTACATTATACCAACGGAAAAAGAGGAATTTGGAATGATTTTACACGAAAAAGCTTTTATGTTAACAAGAGTAACTGACCTTAAATTAAATTACGATGCACGTGTAAATGTAAATTTTTAGTTGAAGAATGAAAAATAAAATGTTATAATAATTTATAGTTACAAAATTTATATACGTATATATTTGACAACAGCGTAATTGATTTAAATACACATTGAGTATAGAATATAAAAAAGTATTCATTTCCCATACGTAATCTAATCAAGAGACGGTGAAAACAAATAAAAAAAAAAGGATTTGATCGATGTATGAAAATAGTTCTCAATCAACGTACCTCGATGGAATCCTATAGATTAACTCTCGATCACCCCGGGAATCCGAGAAAACGACGAGTCAATGGAAAGTAACCGAGGATTTGAAACTCGCGGGAAATCTCATATCCTATACTGCGATTAAAATCGTCCAATCATTTTCCCAACGGGACTACCCAATCTTGTCATTTGAATCGACACCCTGCGTCGTACCCTAATCAGAATACCCGTCCTCCTCTGGCGAATCTTATAGATTTACATATATACTATGTTAGGTATTCGTCCTTGACATTTTCTTTCTCAATTTTATTATAAGCTAGTGCGTATAACTTTGACTCGCCGAGCGTAACATAAAATTTACAACAGGTCAGCTAATTTGACAACCGTTTGAAAAAGACGAAAAGAGCACAATTAAGAAATGTATCGTACGAGCGACGAATTCACGAATCAGAGCTCGTTTGTATATAATACCATTTAGGGTGGGGCAAGTGCAACGACACAATGTCGCGAGAAACGTGGCCCATCTCGTCGTCGTCGTCGTCGTTGTGAGTTTCTCTCAATCGTACACCTGAGCTGTACACACTAGTCGCGTTCCTACTCGACCCCTCTTCCAAGTGGCGTTATTTTACTTTTCGCTTTGCTCTACTCGGTAAGGGATGATGGTAAGTGCTTTTTTCTCTTTTTCTTTCTTTTCTGCTACACTTTTTCGTGCGACGGACTCTTTTTTTCACCTTTTCCAAAGTTTCTCGCTTTACGACGCGCTTTAACGAAATTTTGGAATTAATTATCATTAATAAAGATTGTACATCTTCGCAGTAAAAAATACTTGGTACTTAAAAAAATGTAATAATATATTCTAAAACCTGCAACAAAAAATATCCGTGCATACATTAAGTATCCATGTATAATAAATTTGAACGAAGACGATCACCAATTAACAACAAAAAGGCACGACTTATAAAAAGAAAACTTGAATAAATACTTACCTCGTAAATAATAATAAAAAAGTGCATAATTTATGGATAGACTTGATAATAATTTAAATCCCGTACTGGTTTAATCCGCGCGCGATATCTATTTTTAACGCGATGTTATAATACTTTTTTTTTAACAAAGCACAACCTGAAACTATAACTGCTCTTGCAATCTTACGCAATTTATTATTATATATACTATTTAGAACTGAAGGTTGCCGTTATTATTGCGTTACACTTTCTATATATATAATATTACAATTGTCTACACTTGTGAATTGAACTTATTCTCGCGATTCATGCGATTTTTACGTGTTTTCTATGTAATAATTACAAATTATTTTTATTCTTCAGAAAATAATTACTGTTACGTAGTTTAAAATCCAAGGGATTACCTATAATGCATTTAAGCGTGCGTGGTAATAGATTTAAATTTTCAGCAAAGTTATAAATTGAACTATAATTATAATTAATTTATATATCAAAATATTGTTAAAAACACTTGTAACTTATAATTAATAATCAACTATAGTTAACCGTTGTTTACTTTTACACGATGTATGTCGCAGGTAAAAGTAAACAATAATTAAAACAGCATGAGTTTAATACATTGTTATAAAATGTAAATTATACTATATTTAAATAAAACAATTTAATAGATAAAAATTGTATAATTAATTTCCACTACTGCAACACGTGAAATTCTCTCGTGTAAATAAGTCACGTCCGTGCGGTCTCGGATAAAAGAAAGAGGAAACAAAAAAAAATATTTCGATCGACCTTACGTCTATACCGCAGTTACATCGATGCTCGAGCCGCACTTCAGACTTGCCGGGTTCGCATGAATTCGATAGGGAGCTTCCGTCGCCTTCGCGTGATTTCGAAACCCTGCACTTTTCACGCACTTGCGAGCTCCACTGTCTTAGCTTTCACGCGCTCCTTTTTGTATACGCGTGTGCGTCTCTATAACTCGCGGTGATAAAAAAAAAGATGGTCTATATTCGGAAAACTTTCTTTTTTTTATATAGTTATATATTACTTTTTCAATAAATGAAAGAATTTTAGGATCTACACTTACGTGAGAACGAAATAAAAATTGAAGTAGATTAGAAAGTATATGAATTTAAAGAGTTATCTTGAATTCTTATCGTTGCTATACAGATGTTATATTGAAATTATATTAAGAATTGTCCTTGTGCATAACATTGATTTGTAAGAGAAACATCTTGAAAACCATTAAATAATTAGTTACTAGTTAATGATCGTACAGCCTTTTTTCTACACTTCCGTCCATTAATAGTGTAGCGAATATAACCTCCAAACGTACTAAATAAAATTCTCCCTCGACTTGATACTGAATAATATGGTAAAATATTTCATTGTTAATATAAAGATAAATTTGTTAGGAAATTGAGTAGAATCGATTTGATGGGTTAAAAATGGGTCGGAGACCTTGCGTTAATCAAAATTACGAAAAGTACTTTTTCAAAGTTGAAACTTGTCTGTTATGGCTACCTAATAAATGGATGAAATATGCGAGGAAATAAGGAGCCGTTCATCGCAGGCCGAAAAATTTATTCGTTTTGAGATGAAATGAAGTTTAATTTTACCGATAAAATAGATTCGACTCCTATGAGGGTAGTATAGAATATCGGACTACAAGATTATTTAAAAATAAATAATTTCTCATCGAATAAGGTCTCATTAATAAATATTTAATTTATAAAATAGATTGATAGAAAAAAACTATGAATATATGAGAACGAATGAAAATGTAACATTACAACGTGGAACTAGACTCAGGAACCTGATATATTCATTACCCTTTGAAAAAAAAAATGAAACTCGGAGAGAAGGAAAAAAGATTGTTATGGTGAATTGGACACCCCGTATATAAACGGATCGTACCGCATCAGAAGTCGCGCGCGGATCCCGTTTATCGAACACATCGGGACTTTGCCACTTGATACCGTCGCCGGACCTCTTTTTCTTCCTTCTCCTTCTCATTCTCATTCTCGCTCTATACTATATACGTCTGCTATACCGTTTAACTTCTCTCGCAACGAGTATATACTTATACTCTCTTCAACGTTATTATTTTCCTTTTCTTTTCCAACGCGCGCACTCAATTATTTTGAGCTTCTTTATTTTCAGAAATTTCAAGTGGTTACTTATATTCCTCCTTTTCTTCTTCTTCTTCTTCTTCTTATTCCTCTTCTTTTCGGTGGTTTATTTCCACAAGTTGTTCTTCGTCTGTGTACACGCGTATACTAAGAGAGAGTAAGCGATTATTTTATAAGTAATAGTCTTTTCTTTTTCTTTTTTTCGTTTTATAGTTTTATACATATTATATACAGTTTCGTTTCTTTTTAGACTTATTTTGGTGTGTGTATATTTATATATATGATGCCGTGTATGGATGTTCCAGGAACGTAAATTTAAAGTTTCGTTTTTCGTCGAGAAATACGTTGGTTTGTTCTGTTTGAGAGAGTGTTTGTAATAAACATTTTTTTTTACAATTGAAGGCTCTTCGGTGTTTTAATTATATTATAAATTAGTGTACAAAAATAACTTAAATATACAGGATATACACAGGCTAATTAAGTGTCTTAAAATTGCTTTTATTGAGTAAACTTCAGATATGATTTAAGCGAATCCGACGTATACTTTCAAATAATAATATAAAATAAAAAAGTTACTCCAGGTTTTTGGCAAGGTCTCCCCGACTTACCGTCGCGTATGTAACGCGAACGTAACTTTCGTATTTTGATGAAAATTAAATTAAATGATTTCTTTTTAATTTTAAACTATATATATATATATATCGTTAATAATAAATGGAAGGAAAAGAAAAGTTGTATTTTTTTGCTCGTGGTAAAAAGGATGGAATGACACGAATACGTTCCGATTACGTAGACAAATCTTCGCAAAGTGTCGCGAGTGTGTATACGTAATTGGCGTACACCGAGAAATAGGACCATTTAAATGAATAGTGTCAGACGTTGAGGAGTCTGCCAATTTTCGAGCCATCATCTCGAATATATACTTCCATGAGTATATACTACCCAGTAACGGAAAATTACACTGTCTCAATAAAGTTTGACGATATATACCGCACACTGTCGCGACGAACTGCAATCTGTATATATACTTAGATCATTATTATATATAATCGAAAATAATAACGAAAAATAATTTAGTGTAGAGGCAATTCACGTATTTACTAATTAAATGCGTTTTTTTTGTGTTTATTCAGTTTAGTGATGTGCTCTCCGGGATCACTGAGTGAAAGTAATTAAAAATACGTTTTACAAAAAAATAAGTGTGTACAATTAAAGAATTTACATTTGATTGTAATTTGAAAACCGATGTTCAAGTATAAATAACGTTTTATTTTGAGATATACAGAATAGAAAATTACACTAATACGTGTGGGAAAGTATAGCAGATGTTGGACGTACTTACCTGGTGCACATAAGTATATATTATATATATATATATATATGTGTGTAGAGAGAAAAGAGAAGGTTGTAGCGATCTCATTCAACGACGAATTTTTATTAGAACAATAAGTCTATCGACAGAAAATTACAATTATTTTCTTCCCGGCATTTTGGAATAACCGACTCAAGTTTAAATTAAAAAACAAAGTGACTGAGCAACGTTGTAAATTTAGCGCAATGTCAAGATATTAGTTAATAACTTGTAATAAAAATGTTATCAGGGAGCGTAAGAAGACAGAAAACATTAACTCTTACATCTGACCGATTTAGTCTGAAAGCATTTACAATATGTGCTCGTTCGTAAGTACACAAACCGTTATATCGAAATCGATTTCGTTCATATATATATATATGTATATAGACATACATTCTATCAGTTTCATACTTTCTTATTATCGATAAAGGTATACAGAGAGATACATACATCTATTTTAAAATAAATCAAATACGTTTTTCTTTCATCTAAAAATGCGTCTTATGCAATTTCATCAAGTATATACAACGTGAAATTATTTTTCTTTTCTTTTAAAACGTACGTATATACAACATGTGTTTTTCTCTCAAAAATCAATTGATCCAATTAACCTTGTTCAAGTTGTATGAAAAATTTGTGTGTCCTTACGTATATGTATGTACGTGTGTGCGTGTGCAAGTATATTGATTCCTTTCTCGAGTCCAGTGCTTTTTTTTGCCAAGTGAACGGAGAGAGAGAAAATGTACCGCTTTACCGAACCTCCTACATACAAGGCGATGCCACGTCAGGGACTAACGATTCTCGCTTGGTCTTTCGGCTCGTCACTCTTCATTACTCGATGAAACGGATTCTCAATATATACCAAAGAGAGAGCGAGAGAAAGAGAGAGAGAGAGAGAGAGAGAGACCGCGTAGCTTCTTTGAAAATTTTTCGTCAAAGCGTAATGTGGAATTTACGGCTCGTCGTTTGTGTTCCCTTCTAATTGGTGCATTTATATACCGTACAAGGATCATTTTCTTGATTTTTGTTCAAAGAATTTATATTGGGTACTTTCTTAAGTTTTTGATGACAATATACGTACTCATATTGATAAATTATATATACCTTTATATTTTTTTAAACATTTAGTTCACGTACCCTGTGTTAAAATCACTGATTTTTACATCTAAGTTGTATATGTATGTGTTAAACATAGGATAGTATAACAAACGTTAAAATGTATATTTAAGATCTTAAAAACGGATCAATTTGAGAGAGGTATATTTTTGAAATTCTATATTATATAATAATATAATATTATATAAGATGTTTTCATCGAGACATAGTAAATTATGTTTTCTTTTAGAATTTTAAAGTTTTGATGGAATATTGGAAGAATCTTACAAATCTTTGAGAATATTAACGTATTGTAAACAACTTTAAAAAATCTGTTTAAAATCGATATAACACAGAGGTTTAAAATGGTATATTTTTTAAAAATCTATCTCTCAATATTCTCTAAATATTGTTTCTTCGAATCACTTCCATAGTAATTCACTGATATCCAAGATATTTGGTATTCAAAACTATTGATAGTAAATGTGCAGTGACGTTCAAAAGTTAAATTAACGATAAAACTGTGATATGTTTATTTAATTAAATACATTTTTAATAATAATTTAATTGTGAAACATTAATAAGTATTATCGATGTATCCCAATCTACTTACATTCACTTCCGTTGTTGGAAAAGATTAGTGATATAGTAAAACTTTTTATCCGTTTAGACGAAGGGGTATCGATTTTTCCATGCCATCGGCCAATAAAAATTGAATTTATCAAATCCAATTAACGCGAGACACTGTATAGACAGTGACGGAGAAATTCTTAGTGTCTCTCCATATATACACAATTAATGAATCCGTTATTGTTTCAATTCGACCCGCATTTATTGCCGTTCAAAATTGTCTCACTTAACAGCTGGTAATTAAAGTCATTACACCTTGTTAAAAATAGAAAAAGTTAATGCTACACACCAAATGTATTCAATTTTGCTTTAATTTTGTATAAAAATCAGGTTGCGTATACCTACAGTCACGAATTTTGACTTTATTTTCCAAAATTATACACTAAAAGTTGTATAATAAAATTGAATTACCTTTGGAGGCCCGCGCGCGCGCTCGCATCGTCTTATCATTAAAAAATTCATTTCACTCGAGTCTTCATTATACACGGCTTTTACGGTAAATTAGTTTATAATCAGTTTGCGCAATTTATATGCCGTATATTTTTTTCCCTTTTTCGTTCAAAGCTGTTACCCTGAAAGAGTATTTAATTTAACATTGTTGTACACTCGGAAAATTAAATAGTCCGGTATATATATAATTGAATTTATACGAACGATAGTTTAGTATATACGTAAACTGACAAATAGTTTATGATCCAAATTAAACTCCTGGAAATTATATTTGTACGATATTTATAATAATAATTATACTTAAACCTGATGAAATATTAATGTATTTATATATAGCGATATTAGAAAATAAGATTTGATTTAACCAATTAATTGTATAATTGAAATCAAAATATAATGTGTTTTAACGGAGAAACGTTTGGTTGTCCTAATGTATACATATGTATGTATTATAATACCAGGAGAAACATCAGTTTTGACAGGTCAAACGAAAGCGTTAAGAAACCTGGTATCATACGGAATTGAAGTATGACCAGACGTTTTCACCCTGATCGAATAAAAATAAAAATGAAACGAATTAATCCGGTATCGCTCGTCTTTGGGAAATAATCGATATAATCTCGTATTACGTTTGATCCGTAAACTAGCTCTATAACGAGGGAGTGCTGACGTGTCGCGGTGTTTTCTGTTGCAGAGCCGTCGTCGGTGATGAAACGCCGACGCAACAAACTCGCGTGAGCCTTAGGCTCGGGTGAAGTTCGTGCCTAAAACCCGAGGAAAAATGATGACTGCCATGGCCCGGCTACCCTGTAAGCAGACTTCGCCGTCCCAACAGCCAGCAAGATACGCCAGTAGTCCTAACTTTGTCCAGAATCGCGGTTGCTGGGATGTACAACAGCAGCATCCCGTGCTTTATCCGGTACCGCAATACGTTAGGCCGCAAAATCGACATCATGCCGATCATATCGGTAAGTATTTTTCTATTAAATATTACACTGAAATCGCTATTTCTTTACTGTACAAATTATACACGCATTTACAAGATTGGCGCGTTTGAACAGTCATTATGTATATAAATACGGTGAGGTTATTAATGAAAAACATTTTTTATAGCTATTAGGTACTGACATTTGAACTTATATATATATATATATATATATGGGCTATTTCACGTCAAGTGGTACGATGAAAATTTTAAATCACTCCAATTTTTGTGAACAGACTGGAAATATGTTCCAGAAGATAGAAAAAAAATTTGAGGTGTTAAAAATAATTTGCCTGAGAGTTATTCCACCATGAAAAATGGAAATTTTTCAATTTTTTAGAGAAATTATTATTTTCAAAGCCATTTATCTCAAAGTCTATTGATTTTTTTGAAAATACATTATAAACAACTTTTATTCAAAATAATCTTTAGAACTTATCTACTTGGGTTACAATTCTTAATTTTAAAATCTCGAAGAGATAGGGCACTCGAAAATATTTAATATCAAAAAAAGGCGACCACGCCACAATCGATTTTGATCTAACACCGCTCAAAAGATCACATTTTTTGAGAGCTTTCGAATGGCGGTGGTTAGATTATTGGCCAAGACCGCTGGTGTAAGTTATTCCCTAAAATACATGAAAATTAGTGATTTTATGAGGTTTATGGCGTATAACTTACACCAGCAGTCTTGGCCAATAATCTAACCACAGTCATTCGAAAGCTCTCACAAAATGTGATCTTTTGAGCGGTGTTAGATCAAAATCGATTGTGGCGTGGTCGCCTTTTTTTGATATTAAATATTTTCGAGTGCCCTATCTCTTCGAGATTTTAAAATTAAGAATTGTAACCCAAGTAGATAAGTTCTAAAGATTATTCTGAACAAAAGTTGTTTATAATGTAATTTCAAAAAAATCAATAGATTTTGAGAGAAATGTCTTTGATAATAGTAATTTCTCTAAAAAATTGAAAAATTTCCATTTTTCATGGTGGAATAACTCTTAGACAAATTATTTTTAACACCTAAAATTTTTTTTCTATCTTCTGGAAGATATTTCCAGTCTGTTCACAAAATTTGGAGTAATTTAAAATTTTCATCGTACTACTTGACGTGAAATAGCCCATATATATATGTACACATGTCCTTATAATAAAGACGTGATTCGATGCGCTATAGATTATGCGATAACAGTATCTGAACAGTGACCAGTGAATGAGCAGATGTCTATAATAAATATAGCCATAAATAGACATATTTATTTACGATGATAGGTTGATACGTATATCAACATTTCATGATTTACCGGTTATTTTAGTTTACAATATTTTGAAATGCACTTTTTCATGGATTTACAGAAAAATCTTTAAAAGGTTTCTTAAGAATTTTCAGCATCAGTGATAGAACGTGTTAAAAAAATAAGAAACAATGAACGGTACAACAGTTCCAATGTATTTTAAATGCGCGTGTTCATTTTCACTGGCTTCTCTGTTCATTTACTACATTTTAAACATTTTAATCTTTTAGTTCATTTTCCAATGAAGTTATATATCCAGATATTTTTTAAATTATTAATACAATAAACGAGGATTAATATTATTCAAGATTTTTTTTCTCTCATTACTATTTTACATAAATATGTATATAATTTTTGACTGTTTTAAATTTTTCTCATTGGTTTGTTCACTGCTTTATAAGTGTCACCCTAATATTTTTAGATATGAACGATGCTTACATTGAACATTTGAAAATGATAACTAAATTACGTTGAGTTTGAGTTAAAATTCTGGACGAAATTATTCGTTTGCGTGATGCTTAAACGAGGTAGAAAAAGTTTATACAACGAATTTTTCGAGACAATTTTAATTTAAAAATTAGTGAGAAATACTCACTTTTCTTCAATAATTTTGTCTATGCCGCTTCGACCAAAAATCTGTAAATATCTTTGATAATATTTGTAAATCATATGCAGTGCCATGGAAAGAGATTTTTTGATAAAAATTCAAGTTACATAATTAATAAATAAAAAGGGATGACAAGATTTGGGTTAGATATATATATATGTGTGTGTGTGTGTGTGCGTGTATGTGCATATATATAGTTTTAGCAATGCAAAAATTGGTCAAAAGTAAGAAAAATGAAGCGATGAACAGTTAGCCTATACCCAACAAATTGAATAATATTTTTTGCTATCACTCTATCGTAATCGTGACGAAAATATATCACCTCTAAATAATCTGACGAAATTTCTCACCCAACGAATTGACCGTAAAAGACGAGCAAAAACAAACGGCGCCCCAAAAACAGTAAACGAACGCGAAGTGGAGAGAAAAGGATCAGAAAAACAAAAAAGAAGAAGAGCGATAATTAAAGCAGCTGTTAAAATAGGGCGCGTCTTCTTTCTTATCTTACGTTTTATGATAAGTTTCTACTGAGCTTCGCGTGTGACGCTCTCGTTTATATAAAAATATCTTCTCTTAAGGGTAAGAAAATATATATATATACACACACACACATTTTTTTATGGTATACAAGTCTTTTTTTGATAAGTGGCCTCTGCCTGAGAATTTTTCAAAATGTGTTGCTCTAAGTAAAAGGCGGAAAGTTTTTTTATTGTTTATTTTTTTATTACTTAACTAATACATTGTACGTGAGATTTAAATTATTGTTTACAAACGAAGTAAATGCAGTATTTACATCATTGTTATCGATGAAAAAGTAAAAACATTACTAACTACTTAACTTAACAAGAAAAAAAATTACTTTTATTTCACAATGCACTCACAACTTGTAGTTAATGTATTTAGTATACTTAATAATAATTAGTGTACTTTATAATAATATTACGAACCGCAAGAAAAAATCCTATTGTCCATCGAATAAAACTGAAAATGGATTTGTCATGAAAGAGAGGCAGAAGATAAATGAAAATAAAAGAAAGAGGAAAAAAATAATTGATTCAATTGTTAATTCTTTTTTTTTGTTTCTCTCTCCGTTGTCTTCTTTTATCCGTGACTATCAATCATATTTTCCAGCAAGCTCTTTTGGTGACATACATCCATTCTCTTCGTTCCCTTCTCTCATTCTCAAAGCCAGAATCGCCGGATGATTGATGTACTTGCGAATTTTCCTACGTGTGAAAGCTCACTACTCCAAGGTCCAAATCTGGGTCGTTGCCACCGGCGGCTTATGAATTTTTTGGGCTAGTGGTGTAAGAAGGATCTTTTTCTTTTTTCACAGTCGGGTATATTTACGAAAAACGTTGGTAAATAAAGGGAAATCCGGTCATGGAAGCAATTTTAATCGGATACGACGTTGCGCGATGGTGTTTCATGATTTTCTCTTTTGTTTCATGTCTTTCATAAACTTTTCGGGGATGTTGATATTCATCGCCTAAAATACATGAGTGACGAAAAAACTTTTTCGGAAAACAATAGCGATAAAGTACTTTTAATTAACTACGCTGATTATCGTTAAGATTTATTTTGGTATAAGCATAACGAAAGAAAAGGATATAGATAAATTGATTACTATACAAAAATATTTTTTTGTGGACTAAATTAAATATTTTGTTGAACACTCGTCGACGACTAGTGAATATTTGTCAAAAATATAAAATAAATTTTAATTATACATGTATATATAATTCAAATATTATTATAGTTTTAAACAAATATTCTGTCAAAGATACTCCACAAAATATTTGATTGAATTCACTGAACTTTTTCTTTCGTGTATACGTATACATTATATTATTCAATAACAAATTAATTGACGTAACTAATTAAACTTGTTTGCATAATAAATGACGTAACTTTACAAATTAATCGAATAATTATACATGTACTTGAATTTTAAATTTAACTTCGTATGTATATATAGGTATAGGTATAGATACTTTTAATTTCTGATATCGATTAGTTACGGTAGATAATATTTTCTTTTACTTATTCGTATAGGTATATATAGAGTAAATTAATGATTTAGGTTTTTAATTAAAAAATTAGATAGTGTATATAAGTGATTATAATAATTTTATACGTTCCACTGTGCATGATATTGAGTGAAGAACAGATGTTGCATTGTAACGGCTACGTATGTATAGATATATATACCCCCTTGTAATTTATTCGAAAGATTTTCCGTTAAAATCAGTCGTTCATGACGAATAAGTAATTAGTCTCGCACGCGATATATATAGACACACACACACACACGCACACGCTTTATAATTTGTAAATAAAACAAACGTTGCACCTGATATTAAAGATGAAATTATCCTTGCCAAGAAATAGTTTATTCAATTCATATGCACATATATATATATATACACATTTTTATTTTGAATGAAAATTATTCATTTAACAGGAAATCCTACTCAGGACGTGTATAGTTAAAGTTACAACAAATTATATTCTTTCTTTTTATTCGAGTAATTAAATTGAATGTGTGTATACGTTACAAATGATTTTCTCAGCGTTACAATCGTCAATATTTACACTGAGAAAAAAGTTGTAGTAAAAATTACAATGTTATTTATTAACGGGGTGCCATAGTCAATATTTATCCTCCCTACCTTATCGGCAATCGTGATTATTAGTAATAAATTTATAAATAAAACAGTATGTGAAAAAATAAGAGAAGAGGCGCCTTCGTTTATTAATAATCTAACTGTGTACTGAATTTCAGATTAAAATTATATTGCGTTTTTGAGAAAAGTCTTATCAAAAATGTGAACCTAACCTCAACGAGGTGAAAAGATTTGATATTTTTGGTAAGACTTTTCTCGAAAACGCAATAATATTTTAATCTAAAATTCAGCACACAGTTAGATTGTCAATAAACGAAGGCGCCTCTTCTCTTATTTTTTCACATCCTGTTCTACTTTTTTATTAATAAATCATCAAAAATTGAGTATGGAACCCCCTTAATGCAGGTACAGACTGACACAATCCAAAAATTGACCATAGTGTATAATAAATTTTACTGAAGTTGTAGTAAATATTACCAGAATTTTAGTAAAAATTAATAACATTCTAGTACATTTAATTACAAACTATGGTCAATTTTTGTATTGTGTCAGTCTTTACCTGCATTACTAAACAACATTGTAATTTTTACTACAACTTTTTTCTCAGTGTAATGAACAACCGTAATGTAAAAAAAAATCCGTTCAATCTGTATAATAGAATCAACGTCTTGTTAACAATATAACTATTGAATTCAAATGTATTATATAAAAATATTATTATTGTGGGTAAAAAAAAAATAAAACAGCTAGAACGACTGTCATCCACATGTGTCGGTAATAAAATACGCTCTATACAAAATTCATCGATATATATATGGACATAAGAAGGAAAGTGTGAATACAGGAAGCTCGACACTCGACAGGACGATTTTGAGCGCATGCGGCACGTTCTTTCGAGATCAAGCGGATGCAGGCAGTTTTTTTATTTCACTATAAAAGCGATCTCGAGATTCTTTTTCGAGGGCCACTTTGTCTCTTGCCAGACCACCAATTAATTAATAATGCACAATGTTAAGTGAAGGGTTTACTCCGGCGTTTATTGAAGTTTATTAATTTATATATAGAAAAATCCGCTCATCAATTAATTCATTGCCTCTCTGATTTTCGTCTTCCTCCGGGATTTAATTGATTCGTCGTATTTCATATATAGATACACAGATGATTATATGAAAAAATGTATCTAACAAAGTTTTAAGTAAACATTTAATTCTATATAGGCTGTATTTGAAAATCGTTTTAAATTGTAAATTGTCCGATAGGTTCAAAATAAATTTTAAAATCAGTGTGACGCGTATTTTTGAGTGATCATTCCCCACCCACCTATTTCAGATACATTTTATTTATTTATCATCGTAAAAATTGCAACAATATACAATAACTAAATTAATATCGCTATAATACGTCTAGAGAAATGCTCGTTAAAAATCCAAACTGTCGACTAACAAAAAGTAAAAGCGCGATCTTCCCTTACAGTCATATATATATGTATACACACAGCAGAAACAAATAAAAAGGTTGAAGAAGCAGCCGCAGCTGGGGTAATCCAAAGCACTTTTTCAACGCCCGGGCAAAATCTTACAAATAGCTCGACAAACAAACCATGTATTTCGAACACGTGTGTGTGTGTGTGTTTGTATCTACATGCGCATATACATTTCTCGATGTTTTATTCCCGAGTCAAACTTACAAAAAATACAGAAGCGACGCATAAAAAAGAACCCTCGAAACATAAATTTTGCTTCCTTTTTTTTTGAGAGCGCATCGACTTTCTCACACACAGCGATCGTTTAAGAGAAAGAGGAACGAAAAAAAAAAGAGTAAAAGAAAGAAACTCGTAACCCGTGCTTTGACTACTGATCTGCTCGTTTTTTGTACGTCCACGAGGCCAAAACTAAGAAATTTTTTGTTCTCACGAACGAGCGGTAAAATGTGATATGCGCAATTTTCCCTTTGAACTGGTTTAATCGATTTTGTATCACTTGGTCAATTCCGCTGGTTTTTTTATTTGGTGCACGTTAAGTATAGGATTACGAAAATTTGCTTATACGCACGTGTATGGATGATCATGTGCAGTGCAAAAGAAAATTACTGAATTATCGTGAGAAAATATTTTTTATTTGTTCTTTATACACAAAGTATAAGCGTAATGTTTTTTGCGTTTTATCGACGACGAGGTCTAATATTTATGGTCTAATTGAATGGCAATGAATACGTAACTGCAAATAATTGATATGTTTTTTTGTGGTCCTCATTGATTTTTCGTGCAAATTCCACGAATTCAGGCGATCCGAAGAATTTGAATGAAACTGGGATTCAGTTGAACGATAAGATTATAAAATTGTATTTAAAAGATTGAATAAAAATATGTTTAAAAGATAAAGTGTAAGGCGTGAAATTGCTTTTTTTTTGAAAAGGAATAATTTTTGTATTATAACAAACAAATGATTATACGTTGATCGGAAGATATTTTGGTACATTATTCTATGCATAAGGGCCTGACGTAAATCATTTTTCGAAAAATTACTGTTTACAAAATGGGGAAAATGCCCATTTTCGGAGACTAACCTGTCCTTAAAATAATACATAGCATATTATAATATTCCATATTATCTAGAAAATAATTGAATCTTACACAATAATGTATAATATTTTATCATGGTAAAAACGTTTAATCAGTAAACTCGTTCGAGTTGGATAACCGATAAACATTATTATAACATTTAAATGTATCTACTTCAAGTTATACATAAACTAACGCGGTAAAAAAGAGGTTGCATACATACATGCATTCGATACTTTCTACACATACACTGACAAACTGCGTCAAGCATCACCAACGAAATGTGCGAGGAAGCCGCGCGCGCACAAGAAGTAAAATAGGCGTTGACAAAGCGCAACAAATTCACATAGAGAAAATGTCGTATTTATATACACGGGTAATATATATTCGTGTGCATGCGGCTCAACCGAACTACTCAGCAGATGTCGTGGATAATTTGCTCGTAGCTCGTAAAACTCTCAGTACAATATGTGTGTGTGTGTGTGCGCGCGCGCGCGCGTGTGTGTATTAACGTGGTTATTTCGCGCATCGCTCCCCCGATGTCTATATGGTGAGCGCGTCCCTTGGTCTCTCCTTTTCTTCTTGTATGCTAATGAGGCGCTAACGATCGGTTGAGCTTTAAGAGAAAATGCCCTGCATTGTTGCACAATTACTATTCTACTGTACCCTATATGTATATGTGTGTGTGTGTGTGTGTGTATGTGTGTATTGTTTAATTTAAGTTCATTGCTTGTTCCTTTTTCTTTTTCTAGATCAGTATGGCTCTTTACGGTAAACATTGATTTAATTTTTATACTGCACACACGTGTCGAGTATGAGAATTCCATTAGGCAAGATCGTTGTATAAGGGATATATTATATTTTAAATAAAATGATTATCTAGGTTTATTGTGGGAAACTTACTCCTTTTTTTAGTTTATATGGGAATATTACGTAGATTATCTTGCAGCCTAGTCTTTTAATTGTGAAATATATTTTAATATGGAGGATTAGTTAACGACAAATTAGAGGGAGTTGCGCACCTTATATCAACCTAAATATTACGTTTTGAATATTACATTAAAAAATTGATTGATTCATAATAACCCCCCCCCCCCTAGAATTAGTTAAAAAGAGAAAAATAATAATACGTTCTCGGTAAAATTATTAATTTTATACACAAAAATCTGACGAAAAGGCTTTTCTACAAAAATTATCCTTTTTACGCATAAAAAAACCGCAGCCAATTCATTGATAGCTTTTCAATATTAATTTATCGCTCCTATATATGTACTGTAATATATTATTCAAATGTTAAATGTAATTAGGAATAATAAATTAACGGAAGCAAAAATGCTCTGAAAACATAATTTAACATGTCCGAATTGAAATCTCTCAATTTTAAAAAATAAAGAAATACTATTCATTTAATATCATCTGTTTTCGAACGGATTAATGCATTTTCCATGTTGACTACACCAAAATGTGCAACAGTTATTGCAAACACCTCAAAACATATTTCTCAAAAGTTTTAATAAAGCTACAAATGTTATTATATTAAAGCATGTTTTACCAAAAAAATATAAATTTTTAAAAAAAATCGCATTTTACTCTCTATCAAAGTACTTTTCGTCTGACTTAAAACTATCATTTGCAAAAAGAAACTGTTTACATGCTCAACCCGAGCGATATCGGTAAAATAGTTTAAAAAATATGGCGGTATATATGTACAAATACACGCACGTCCAAACTGACATTTTCTAACAACACGTGATTTGGACTCAAAAAGTATGTCAAAAAATAGTCGGTAACACGTTTTTAAGAAATCGGAAAAATTTCACTTTTACAAATTTTTCTCTAGAGTGAAGCAAAATTAGTAAAATTAATCAAAAAAATTTGAGGATTCAACTTCTTGTTAAAATAATTTTTTGTGTATAAAACATACAATATATTATACTAATTCAGATTATGCATATTACATGTTATTCCTTATTTATTTTCTTTGTTGAATTTTACCATCCCTTACCGACAACGCCAAGTCAATGTGCACCCTTTTCAGGTTAGGTCCACATTTTTTATTTTATTTTCAAATTTATTACATGGCTGTATTATCGACAAACGAAACCGTCTCTGCTTCTATTTTTCCACATACTGTCTTACTTGCAGTTTTATTAGCAATTATCACCGTTGTCGGTAAGGTAGGGAGGATAAATATTGACTACGACACCCGTTAAGTTGCATCAAGTTTTTGCGCACCTAAACACAATTGTACAGTTTTAAAAAGTAACAATTCTAATAAAGACTATTTGGAAAATTAGCGTTTGTATACAGTACACACAAAATGATGGTTGCATTCAAAGTACAGTTTGACATTTAACTTTACTAAGGAATTACTTGAGTGTACTTTGTATAACGGGCTCTTCAATTAACGGAGACACTTTAAACGCGCAGTTAATTTTGTTTAAGTAAAGTATCACATCTATATACTGCATATTTTCAGTTTATTTAAAATTATTTAAATTGACCGACACTTAACATATCAGATATAAAATGTACCGAGAAGTTTTTCGTTAAATATTAAATGCTTAAGATTCTAAATTTAACTTTATTTTATTTAAATTATTTATAATTAATTTACGGCGCATACTCTGAAGTGATTAAATATTTATAAATCTGGGCTTTCTAATTGTTACAGCACGTACTTTGAATTCATTTATATATAATATAAATTAAACAAGAATACTAAAATGTTAAACGGGTTTTTTCCTTTTAAAATATATCTCGATGAAAAATTTATAATAATTTGTAGAATTTAACATCGAATTATTTGAATAATGTATTTTATTATACATTATATATATAATTTTAAAATATGGCATCAAATATAACGAAGATTGATTAAATTAAAAAATCCTATATATTTTCTTGTGTTATTATTAAAATAATTATTAATATGATGTATATCATTTTGAATTTTTAAATATTTTATTTTTCACGAATCTGTTAATTGCAACGACAAATTCGATTAATTTTTGTATGGAAAAACTATGAGTGGATTATTCTTGCTATTCGAATAATTCTGTAAAATATTAAACAACGTATAGTGAATGTAATAATAATAATAATAATAATGGTTCAGAATCGCTTGAAAGATGTGAAGGAAATATAAAGAGGTGTACGTATTATCGTTAACAGGAAAGCGAAAGAGCGCGGTTGAGCTGCTGCAGGAGTCAAAGGCATTTTACGTGAAAAGCGAGACGGTATTGGACCGCAAACAGGTGCTGAAAAATAGCGGTCACTTGCAAGTGTCACAGATTACAGCACCTGGAGCACCTCCGAGACTCCTACGAAAATGCTCGACCCCTGTCCAGGGTTGTGCCGTCCAGCAAGTTCAACAACAGGGTCAACAACAACCTACCTGCTGTTGTGCCACGTGTCACGAAAATGACAGACGTAAGTTTCTTATCATTCATTATTTATATACACTGTGTTTAAAGTCACTGTCAGATTTTAATATCCTATAATATAGTTAAATGAAAATAATTCGAAGGAATACCGGATAAAATTTACATTGATCTATTTTTTTCAAATTAAACTTTACGTTTTAAATATATTACATTAAAAATATGGAAAAATTTATAAAAATCAATTTTCAAAAGACGTTGAAAAAGGTGATAGTGGTATAATTTCTAAGAAAATAATCATATTTTAAATTAAATTTAAAATAAACTGCTCTTTTTCAAAAATTGCTGCAGGTATATATCGTTTAAAAAATTATAATCGAATAATTAATATAAAAATCTAAGAATATTCGTGTAATAGATAGTATCTTCCGGTGGGAGATATATATCAAAGTGTTTATAAATCGATTTTGGCCAATAATTGACTATTTTGATAAAAAAATATTTAATATTTTACCACGAAATGTTTGGTATTTTTTATTAAACTTTTCTCTCTACGCACTGTTTACTAAGTTTTATGTATGTAAAAAAGCTAATAATGATAAAGCGGATGTATTTAAATCCATCGAGTTACTCTGCAATTGCACTGATTAATCCGTGACCCAGACGAAACTTATCGAAATGTAAGAAAACTATATGACTAAAATTATAGGTAATATAGCGATCATAGGAATGTTAAAATAGATAATGTACGTATAACTGTCTGTGCAATGTAAATCAAGTAAAAACTTACTAAGTGATTCATATATCCTTTGAGGAATATCTATTATAAACGAAACGTTTAGTTCGGTGTAGACGTTTATCTAAAAATAGCGTGTCGAGGTAGACAGTATGACTGCCAGGTATATATATACACATATACACGTACTCGGATTGCTTGGAATTTCGGAAATTGTAACAATTAATTTCGTGTGTAATAAACCTGAGTAAAGTAGCAATTCCGTAAGTCACGTATACGTCGTAAAGCGGTTACACCTATATATATATATGTACACGTTTCCTTTATATCAGAAGATTAAAAAAATTTAATTTTTCTTATTAACTATATACTCTTATACATATACGTCTATATTGTACGTACACAACTTTTAGATTTAAAACAGTAAATAATAGTAAGTATAATTTCAAATGAATATGAATTTAAATAAATAAATACTTTCGCATAAATTTAATAAAAATTTTACTTAAGGATTTCATATAAATTTAAACTTTATATTCATACATTTCTGCGAATTCGCAACGAATTATATGTACACGTTCCTTATAGTCGAGAAGATTAAAAAATTTAATTTTTCTTATTAACTATATACTCTTATAAATTACGTCTATATTGTACGTACACAACTTTTAGATTTAAAACAGTAAATAATAGTAAGTATAATTTCAAATGAATATGAATTTAAATAAATAAATACTTTCGCATAAATTTAATAAAAATTTTACTTAAGGATTTCATATAAATTTAAACTTTATATTCATACATTTCTGCGAATTCGCAACGAATTTTTTTTTATTTATAACATTATTTCATTCGCATATGCGTGTAGGGTAAGTAGGTTCCGACTAAACTAGTCTATTATAGTGAGAATTGAATATCTGTATATAGAATGAATTTTAGATCAGATTAAAGAAAGTATTTTATTATACTGCTACAAGTTCATCTGATAGTATTCGAAGCACTTAACATGTATAAGAGTGATACACTTTCGGCGCCGTTGTCACTTTGCGGTGTGAAAAAATCCAAGTATTGTCTACTCGGTAGATACTTTTATCCATCCAATTAAACTGGGTTTAACAATTAAATATACGAGGTGATACTGATTGTGATGAGAATAACATTCAAATTGTATATTTGTTAAACTATCCTCGTTTTTTTACTTTCGCGTATATTTTCCAAAAGTGTAATTAATTCATATTGTTTCTACGTGAAATAATTTAATTTATTCATTTTTTAATATTTCGATGAGTGTATATATATATATATATTATGGACATTGGATATATAGATTGATTACTCTTTATTCGTGCACGCCGCGGTATAATGTAAAATTTGAATGCAACTTTCTTAGAATAATTAAATGTCATTCGATGTTGTAGATATGTGTTTCTATAATATAAAGTTTGTTGAAACGGTATAACATCCATTCTCTCGATTCTTAGGTATTGATAATTATTAACTGTCATATCGAAATTGTATTTTGAAAAATTTTGTTTATTCTATTTGTATAACATTATTTTTATTCAGATAATTTATTAACCTTTGCAAAATCTAATTCGCGTGGGAATCTAAAATTAGAATTTGGGAATAATTAAACGGATTGGAATAAATTTTGTTGACTAATTATGACACCTACGTAACGAATCGTTAACTTTATATACGCGTGACCTCGGCTCAGGAAATCGACAAAACAAATAATTTTCGAGTCGAGGGTATCGAACCGTACATAGTCTATACGCACTTAATCACCTGTAATTACAATTTCGAATACGTAATTTTAAAAGTAAAATTTTAAGATTTACATTAATTTAATAATTCAGATAATCCTTTTTATTTTAAACAGTGCAAATTAATTTGTAAAAACAATGCAGGATATAAGGATAAAATTAATCTACAAGGGGACACCGCAGCTTTATTTAAGGAGGTGGCATATCCGATAGATTACCGACTGAACAAAATATATAATTATTACATTTATTTTAAAAAATACGCAATTTCATGCAAAAAAGTCATTCTACAAAGTTCCCAGGTCCGTACAACAAAGACACCCTAAAAAATTTCTGCAGCGAAAAATCATGGAATATCATACGTTTTCGATGCAGAAATTTTTGAGGGTGTCTTTGTCGTATCGACCTGGAAATTTGTAGAATTATTTATTATTTAATTATCTAGTGCTTCTGTATTTGGATTTTGCATAAATTTTTTTTAAATAAATAGAATAAATATCTTTTTTTACTCAATCGGGTATGCCACCTCCTTAAATCTTAGTGTAACAATTAATTTTAAATTATAAATAATACATTATCTGTCGGTAACTCTGAAGACTCTCATGGTAGCAACTGCGTTCTTGACATCCCTTTAAATTGTTTGGAACGCATTATGAGACGTTTTTGTTTTTGAATAATAATCATTATTATACGTATATAGAATAGAAGGGAAATGATAAAATAAATGTTGGTTTATGGCGATAGCAGCGCTGCCACCGAAATCTTCACGTTTGGTTCGGGTACCACAGCGACGTTCGGTATCCGGACCATCGGGTAATTCTGGTCCAGGCTCGGAGCAACTCCAGGCAAAGTTGCGTCGTCTTTTAAACACAGACAGCAAGGAAAACGTATTTTTCCCGGAGAGTGGATTACCAGCACCTGCCGAATACGCGACAACGGTTCAACCGCTCACCAATGGACAGGGTCAAACTACCCGCGAGGACAAGTTCAGATACTCACCTGGTGGTAGTCTTTCACCGGGTTTTCGAGACGACGATCGTTCGGTAAATATTTATTATCGTTCAATAACGCCTCTTTTATTTTTCATTCGATTGATCTACACGTGTCTATAAAATACCTATACTCACACACCGCACACGTCATTAATAACTGATCTATCTCGTTAAAACCTTGAACTAACTCATAATTTTATGAAAAAAAAGGGAACACATTTTTCTTAACGCGTACACCAGGATGCAATTATTATTAATACACGAAGGTCGCAATGTATAACTAAAATGATGGTGATGTTTATTTTCTTTTCCTTAAAATATCACATTAATTTAAATACGGTTGGTTACGCACACTTTTGTTTCACTTTATACGATTCTTTGTGAGTTTTGAGAGTATCTCCTAATTTACCGGTTCGTTTAAGACCGATAATGAAGTATATATCCTACGCCCATATTAAAATCTCATTAACGATAATTGTTCGTTCAACGCGTGTATATAACTTTCGTATATATACAACCGAGCTGATGATATTTTTAACGCGTGAATTTCTATAGCTGTTCGTGTGTCGCATAATTTAACGAATGGGTGTTTAATATTTTCTAGAAATACGCGTTATTTCAAATGAAACGAGGAAACCTGATATAAACGGTGCCTACATATACTCGAACAATAACTCGATATAAAATCGAAAAGAAAAAAAAAGCCCCGAACAATAAAGGTATATTACATAATCGAATCCTTCGTCCTTGAGAGACTACGATAAACGAAAAAAAAGAAGCGTACACTTATAGACACTTGTTTCATCGGAAAAGTGAACGAGACGCGCGGGTAAAACGTATGTGTATATATATATGTATAGGTATACGGATACACACAAAACAAGGATATCCCACGCAACAAAACTCGGAGTTATAAAACATGTATGAAAAACGCATCTCATTATGACGTAAATGCGCGCACAGTGTGTGCATCGTCTCTTTTCTTTCGATATCGAATATCGAAAACTCGCTCGACATTGAAAATCGGGTCGACCTTCCTCCCTGTAACAGAGGTGTAGTACAGAGAAAGAGAGTCTATACGTGCAGGCTTTTCATCATTATATATATATGAGCGCGGAAAAGTTTCTCAGAGTCTCTCTCGCTTATTGTTGCATGTACACATCACCGTTACGTTCGCATCCTCACATGTGTATATATAATACGTAAAGTATCCTAGTGAGCTCTTTTCTCTTGATCGTCGCGTAATCGAAGCTTCAAGGTCACGGGACGGCTTGAGTGTGTGTATATCGGGTAACCTAGACTTCGAGGTCCATGTCAACGCGCCAGAATGACATTGCGCCAGAAGCGTATTACGGACGGTTTCCAATTGAGAAGAGAAGGTGTCATTGCGCCAGCAGTGCCGACAACTTTAACGCGGCGAGGGCGCCAAATTCAAAATTGTATGCCTATATATGTATACACGACCCATATGTATATATATGTGTGTATATACACACGCACACACACACAAATATATGTATGTATGTACATATGTATATATGTGTGTATATGTATATGGTTGAAATAAAACAATATATATATATAAATTGATGAATCGGTACTTATGCCGACACACAAAAAATCGGAAAATTAGCTTTGTGAGCCCCGCTTTGACGTTATAATATTAATGAAGGATTGGAGTTATAACGTCTTTCGAGGTGCCGGAGGCCTCCGGCCTCCGGCACTTCGAATGAGGTTATAACTTCAATCCTTCATTAATATTATAAGGTCAAAGTGTGCTTTTTTACCCGTGAGGGGTATTTAGGTATTTGGGTTATTGGATATTTGGGTTATTGGTTTTTTATGCATTATTTTATCAATTAATATTCTCCCCCTTATATCTGAGTCGTTACATATGTTTTATAACCTCAAAACACCAAGATAACACGTAATGTCACCATAAGTACCGATACTGATGTTTATATATATATATATATATATATATATATGCGCATTATTTATTTTCTTTATAATTTAATATGATTATTAAATGGCATGTGTGTGTGTGTGTACACATTGCTTTATTTCAACCATTTAATAATCATATTAAATTATAAAGAAAATAAATAATGCGCATATATATATATATATATATATGTATATATATATATTGTTTTATTTCAAACATATATACATATACACACATATATCATATGTACATACATACATATATTTGTGTATATATGTGTGTGTGTGTGTGTGTGTGTCTATATATATATATATATACACACACATATATATACATATGGGTCGTGTATACATATAGGCACGCATCTAAACATAAGTAAGATATATGCAAAATAGCATACAATTTTGAATTTGGCACCCTCGCCGCGTTAAAGTTGTCGGCACTGCTGGCGCAATGACACCTTCTCTTCTCAATTGGAAACCGTCCGTAATACGCTTCTGGCGCAATGTCATTCTGGCGCGTTGACATGGACCCAGACTTCGATGTCCTACGGCATTGAACGCCAATTTATCGACGTCCAGAGGTTTAATGCCTCTCTTCTTTTTTTTTGATATCGTCTTTGTAATGCACATCTCCTTTCTGTTATAATTGTACCGTAATGTACGTCTACGCGAAAAAAACTACGTGACGCGTTTCATTCGTTACGCGGATTTTTTTTATAAGTACACGCTGAACGAACTATTTTACGAGTACACGTCGTGCGTTACGAAGATTTTGTGATTCTATACGGAACCGCACCCTGGTAAAAACGTTAATCTTGCAAGTCGATGCAGTTAAAATCATTGGCGAATGGCTCACCGTAATGAAACGCTTTTTCTCGCGTTATTTTTCCAATCTTCCCAATCGTAGAAAACTTCATACTTTCTGTAATTGATTATTAAATACTTTTTTTAAGGTATATATATAAGTGCGATTTTATTAGATATTTTTACCGTAACTAGAATTTTACTCGAATGAATCGCGAGATGATGAAAAACCGTTTTATCGGGAGTACACAATTTTTCGCCCATTCCATCAAAACAGACAATCCATTACTTATTAAATGAAATACCATTTATATTAGGGTATTTACCGTTTTACTTACTTTAAATATTTCGAAAATTTCTAATAAATTGTATTTAGTATGTTTTATTTTTCAACCAAAATGGTTTGGTTAATTTATTTGTGAAACAATTTTTATGAGAAAATTATGACATTTCGTAATAAAATTGCTTATTCTCGTAATGCACTTACTACAAAACACTTTAGAAACTACTTGATCGAATAAACCGAAATTTTAATGATTACATTCAAAACACAAAATTTCTTACTTCGAGCGGAATTCTTGTTAAATATATAATCCAATAAGAAATATCTACTTGATAGAACACGAATCTTATAAAATTTAGATTGTAAAATGTGCTTCATCCTGTGCATTGATCTATTCAAGTCCACCTTTCTTGTTTTTAACACAAGGAGATACAATTTGATTATAAGGATTTATTTAATATTAACCAGATTTCTTATTATTATTATTATTAAGCTTGGGTAATAACCCATTTAAGAAGAATCCCGTTTGAAGTAAGAAATTATTATTTTCTGTGTACTTAAATGGAACGTAATTTGAAAATATTAGCATACAAAAGTTCATTTGCAACGTTATTGCAAAAAGTTTAAAAAAAAATGTATAAAAATATGAATAATATTTTAAGTAAGGATCATAATCGATCAAAGTAGATTGATTGCAAATAAAATAGTTTCTTAGTTGAAAGTTACTATGACGATGCAGTTAATTTGAAAAATAAATAAATAAATGCACGAAAATAGTAATAATAAATAATTGTTCGTAAATGTTATATCTTTGTCTCGATCCCTATCCAATAGAGGGTAGAGATATATAAGTAAATAATTAACCGAGAAAAAAAAACATTTGAAATGAACAGTGGATCGGTGAAACACGAAGCAAATTCGGTCGGAGTAATTCCCATTCGCACCGGTCGAATCGACCAGGTAGCCGAAGATCCGGTCACGCAGGCTCTGCATCCGAAGTGTCCGAGATTCCCAATACCGTGGTATGCCACAAGTCATTACCGGATTTGCATACGAGCACGCGACGACGCGCTTCATTGTCTCCGAGAGCCTCGACCAAATCATCAACGAGAAAGTCTCAACAACAACAGAATCCTACTGCCGGATGTCCTGACTGCGAAACCGGATCCGATTATTCCGATCGCAGTTTCAACAGGGATTCCGTTTGTTATCGTAGGTAAGTCTCCACCTCATATTTTTCATTATCATATGGGATATATATTTTTAAACTTCTATTTGAATTAACACAACCAAACCCCTTTTCCTATCTTTTAAGAGACTGTAGTGTACCTTCCTGTCGAATATGGTCATTTTGTTGCTTCCTCATAGTTGAAGCTTTGTATAATAGTGAAATTTCTCGATGTGCTTAAAAACATGGTAGAAGAATCTTTTGACATGTGTAGAGTCGAAATCACGTGTTTTTAATGTCCGTGCAGATGCTATATTTTGAGACCAAATGATTTTTTATAAAGAATAAAAAAAATTTTTCCTCTCGATTCGGGTTTTTTGAATTATCTCTATTAGTTTGTTGATACGGCGTTCATCGTTAATTATCAAAGGTGTCGATGTCTCGAGGGTCAATATTAAATAAATAAAATTTTAATTATTCGAGTTAGTTGTTATATCAACGTTTCGTCTGCTTGATTCGCGGACACCTCTAAAGGTATACATTCACGTGTAAATGATGAAATAATAAGCGCATATAGGCGTCGTCGAAAAGATATCATTCGATTTGTAAGCGAAGATATTGAGCATTATATATTTTTGAATGAAATATTTGATCACTCGTAACTCTGAATCTAATCGGTCAAATTGGTTGAAAGAAATCGTGGTAATTAAAGATATATTAGTGGGTGTATACTGTACGAGTTTCGAAAGATCTTACTATTACAAAGATTCCTGAACGAGAAAGCAAAAGTAAATAATAAATGTGATTAATATTTCGAAACAATTAATATATGGATTTTTCACTTGATCTATCTATCTTCGCAAGTTTGCTCAAATGTCGAATCGTATCCAAAATTATTTATTGTTACTATACGTTATTAAAAAATTATGAATGATTGGATACTGATCAGGAATTAGGTATGATATACAGTAAATGTTATATATTTTAAGTTGATACCGATGTTGCGAAAATTAAATATACTATATACAGCTCGTAATAAGAAAATTAATTATAAAAGATTAATTTTTATAATTATTTATAATTAATTGTATACGATTGTCTAATGTAAAATAATCTCACGTGTGCAGTTTGTTGATAATAAATAAATAATAAATAACATTTAATTACAAGTAAAGATTAATTCTCGTGGACGTACATTGTATCGAATAAATTAGTCAACATGTGTAGGTATTAAATTTATAATAAACTTTATTATCAAACATTTAATTTGATTCGTTTTAAATTGTTGTTCTATCAAGTACTATCTATTAATGGTTACTTTTTTTAACGCAACGTACCGATTTCGAATTAATACAAAATAGCTGATAAATAGAAATCGAATCGTACAAGAAGAAAGCAAAGTGCAATAAGCGATTATGCGATGTATACGTAGTTTCCTTTCCTTTTTTCCTTTTTTTCCTCTTCCCCGCGGTAATCCATACGATCCCTGAAATTTGGTTTATTAATCATATACTAATAATAATAAATCTCTAAAGATGCTGTAGGATAATTGAAAAATGTAAGAAACGTATCATGTACATATTTGTCACATATTAATACTAATCCGATGACTAACGTATAATTGATACTTACTAATTTTATATAGGCATTTTGGTAACGGGAAAGTAAAAGAGTTGAAAATATGTAAAGATTAAAATAGTATATGTGTATATCCCTTGTAAATAGCATCCCTTCCCTCGATGACTCGGTGGACGTACATGACCGATATAAAAGAGGTAGCAAAAAACGTTGCAGCTCGCGGCACATAAGGAGATCGATGGGCTCGGGTGGTGGTGACGCGAGTAGCGTCCTTTCATCCGGTGGAAGGACGCAAAAATCATCAGGTTCGAGTAAACTGAGCCACGGAGCTACGGCACGGGATTCGGGTGGCTCGTCCGGTCATTGCACGCACAGAAGTGAACCACCACCTAGGATACAGGTATTTCATATTATCTTCGTCTATCACCTTTCCTCGCACCTTACACACATTTTACTCTCTTTTCACTCGATTTTGACTAGACTTTTTGTTAGACCACATTATTCTTAATGTTGATTATTGAACGATTTGTAACGAATATAGGATTGCTGGAGCCACGTACGTCGAGACAGTGGAGCTTCGACTCAACATTCAACCGAGAGGGACAGATCGAGAAAAAGTAGCAGCTACAATAATGGGACACCACCCGCCATTGTCAGGCACTACAGTCCTGATTCCGACACTACTAACAGCCAAACCGATTACAGCCCCACTGGCAATTCAAGGTATCCAATCCTTTTCGATTTCCGAAATCCTTATTACACACACACACACACACACACACACACACACACACACACATATATATACACGCTTATAACGTATAAGTAGTATATGATGTTATACTACTTATACGAGAAAATTCAAATTTTTTGTAAATATTCATCAGAGATTCACGGTTTATGATTACAAGTTGCATAATTTACACCCATGTACTCATACCATATTTCATCTACTTTCAATACTAAAAAAGTATTAAATGGGTTTGAAAAGCTTGTTACTTCTTCCCTGGTAGAAATGTTCAGCAGTTTTTGGCTATAGTCCATAGCGAGTGAAAGAAAAACTGAGCAGTGAGTTGAGCAGTGACTGGCTAGTCGAAGTGTTATTTTTGTCAGATTTTTTAGCATTCACTAGCTAAGGATTAGCCATCAACTTATAATTGAAAAAAAAATAATATAATTACAAAAAAACATAAAATAATCAAAATATATTAAAAAAATTTAGAAGAATGATTGTATGTAAGTTTCTATCAATTCATTAGCTTCAAATTCCAGGACAGAAAAACGACAATGCTTCTCTCGTGAGTAACCACCAACACTACCAGTTGATCTTACCTAGAGAGTATTATTTTCTACCAGGGTTAATAAGTAGGATATATAATTTTTTTCAAATAAATCTTTTTCGTATTACTTTTTTTTTGACAATTAAGTATACTTAACATATTAATAAAAAAAAACCTTAACCGAGCGTTGTTTAATTTATTATACACTTTATTATTTTTCGTATTAACGCTTAACTGGCACTGTTGTTACCAACATAAGACGTAACTAGTCAAATGACTCTCGCGCAGCAGGTATATAATATTACTTTACGAAAAAATGATCGAATGTAGATTATAGTACGTTTTTCAAAGTCAAATTGGTTTCATAACCATTTATGTAAACTGTGTTGGTAAAAATTTGTCAAAATTAAAACAAACGGAAAATTCGCTTAGTCGCATTTTTAGTCATTTTTTTTCTTTATACATTTATACATTTATACAAAATAGCTATACATAACTCGCATAGTCCTTACTATTTTTAGCTAAAATTGTATTAATACATGCCTGAGAGACCATATTTTAAGAAAAAAAATTACTCTGATATTGATGCTTAGAAAAAAGGTATTTATTTTGCAAAATGAAACCTCGAATTTCGGGTAAAATGAAACATCACATATTTCAATATATATTTCGAAATAGTCTGAAATAGTTATAAAATAGTTATAAAATAGTTATAAAATAGTTATAAAACATATAATTAATAAGAGTCAAAGAAAGGATGAATAAAAGTCGTGATTTTTGAGCACGTTTCATTGAACTCAAAATTATTTTTTATCCACGGTGCCAGTTAAGGGTTAAAAATAATGATACAATATTTAAAAGCATATAACCTTATTGAAAATGTAGTATAGTGCAATTGGACGAATCAATTTAGTTTTGCGTGAAATATAAAAGTTATTTGATAAAAAAATGTCAAGTTTCGGTTAAAAAAATGTTACACATGTTCGGATTTTTTACAAAAGTTCGGTATTGTGTAATTGTGCATGCTCATAGATATATTAATAATTTAATAATCATGTGTAATTTGATAATAAATTAACTAAAAATTGAAAAAACGTAATGTAGATTCTCAGATGGTTGGAAGGAAGGCCGAGGTCGACCAATTTTACGGTCAAAATCCGACATATCCGATCGTTATTGGCGACACGAGACGGGAGCACGCACCAACAAGTTATCAAGACCACCGAGATCAATTACTCAGCTTGAATCATTTTTTGATCGACTCGGTTTAGATCCTGACAGTTATAAACATATCGCTGAACCATCATCGAAAAGTAGCTCACCAGTATTTTTCGACAGCGTGAGCTCGGTCGATTCAGCTTTAGGTCTTTATTCGTCTTGGTCGGCAGGTTCGGTACCACCACCGCAACCCCAATGGCCAACTACTTGCGTTAACAACAACGACGAATGCAACGTACAAACGACGAATAGTCCGAGTATCGTTGAAAGAAATGCTCGGATTATCAAGTGGTTATGTCAATGTCGTAAGGTACAATTTGGTTATAGTTGAACCACTCGCTCCCTCGGTTATCCCGTCAATATCATTCAATTTGCTTTTCTATTTTCGATTATTCTTAGAATCACTGTTACATGAGATAAAACTAAAAAGATATTATCTATTTTAATGTTTCGCAGCGATCACTTGCCGTGGAAATCTTGGTCTTATCCCTATTTTTTCCTTTTTCAAATTTCTCATGTTTCTCCTTATTTTAATTGACTCTCTATTTTATTGTGTATTCGTTCAACCGTTTCTCTTTTTTAGTATTGCGCGTACCATATGATTGACGAGTTTGTTTGGTTAATCAAGTTTTCCATGCGCAACGAAAACTATTTAAAATTACACATTACTGTGTATGCGCGAGCGTACACCTATAGCAATGCCACTGCTACGGATTAAGTTTACTTTTTATGTAATATCATTTCCACGTTTGTCCAAAATAATTTACAATAAATGTTCAATCGTTGTATTAATTTATATATTAATCATACGTGTACCAGTGGCATTTTACACTTTATGCACACGTAATTTTTCAATATTTTTTGTAATTATTTTTTTTAATACATTTTTATAAACATTTGTAATTTATCTTGCGACCTTCGTTTCTGACTATTTTTCTACGTGGCAAACGAATATAACTATTCAAACCGAATATTATTATCATTATAGAGTGAAATTACTTTATGGTCAATAATTTTACAATGCGAAATATAATAAAATAATTGTATAATCTTTATTGAAATCATATTCAAGTGTTATTACATTTTTCTGTTTAAATTGAAACTAACCATTTCGATTCCTTGCATAAATATGTGTAGTATCATAGAAATTTATATTTTTTACTGTTTTTAAAGAATATAAGATATAAATGGAATAAACATCTCTTATTCTGTTTAATTAAAAAAATGTTATTTTTAATTTATTAGGATCAGTACATTAAATTGTCAATAAAAAATTAATATTTTTACACCGCATGAAATATTTATGTAAAAATTTTCTGATTTTATCCAATGGCATACTCTTGAATTTCAATAAGTAGTCGATTAACATAAGCTTACTGTGTTTTTAAAACGATTGTTTTCCTACTTAATTAATGTAAAATTTACAATATATCTTAAATTAATGCTGAATTTCTTGCCATAAATATGTATGTTAAACTTTTAAATAATTCAAGCATTTAAGTTAAAAATATAAATTTAATGTAAATAATTATCAGGTAAATTAGTTATACATTTATATTACTTTTATTAGTTAATTTAAATTGCATATTTTTAAAACGACACCCATAAAAATCACAGTAAACTTTATTTTTATGTTTTGGAATGACTACTTCTTAAAGTGAAATAATTGCTCAAAAATGCCACTATTTATATTATTATAATGATTATGCATACGGAGAAACGATTAACTGCATGATATTGGCATGTAAAAAAAAGGATTTGTCTTTGTTATAAAAAAAAATTGTTTTCTTAAAGAAAAAGATAGAAGTGAACAGATGAGTGTAAGAAACGTACTTAAGAAAGACTGTAAACAATCTCGGTTAAAATATTAACAAACACAGAGAAACATTAATTAATTAATTTATTAATTCTTTAATGCACATTACAAAATGTTGTTATCAATCAATCATACAAAAGAAAATCGTTGCGAATTTTCATCATCTGTGTCTTATCTGTTCACGAAGTACAGATAATTTATATAGCGTTTTTCAATCGAAAAAAGATAAAAATGAGGAACAAAACTCGTTAAAAAAGTTGTTGAATTTCAATGCAAAGGTTTCATATACAGTTGAATTTCTTAACTGTGCAGTTGATAAAAAAAATTTGTTTCGTTAAGGAAATCATCACTTTGATCGAAGACAGGGATGTTAGAGAGTAAGAGTGAAATGATGGAAAGAAGGAAAAATTTGTGCCATTTACAAAGCGTAAAGTGCAGATTTATTTTTATTACATTAAAAAGTCTCGTAGAATATTTAACGATAACCTTTCGAAACGAAATTATTAATAATAATATTTTCGTTTTATATTTTTCGACAGTAGTTTTGTAAATATACACTTTATTTAGTACCTAAGAATCATTGGAATAATTATCGTTGCTTTTTTTGTGTATCTACAATATCGATTGTATATTTGTTATTATTATATTGATGAAAGAGAAAGAAAGAAAGTGTGTTACTTTTATGAGATACGATGTTGATGGAATGTACAGTGTAGTTGTTTTTGGATTTAATTGAATTACACAATTTTTGTAAAATTACGTCTCATGGGACTCGAAAGAAACACAATTATTGTATTTTTGCAATAGCAGTTTTGTTACTTGTATAGTAACATAAGTATGCACCATCAAATTTTTATTTATACGACTTATAGTTTTTGCAGCAATCGACCACTGTCATTTTATAATTGAAATGTTATCAACATTCCATTGTATACATTTCTAACACTCGCGTGCACAATTTTTATTATTAATGGAGTGCAATTGCGCGTGTATAAAAAAATCTACTCTTATACTCAAAATTTGCATTTAGCATGTTGACCAAATACTTGTTAGGCGAATACATTACGTATTTTTGACGTAAAAAAGTATCTAAAAATTCTCGCATTACTCGTCCTGAAGAAAACTATTGATCTTTTAAAAATTATATGTTATTTTAATTGAAGATTTATTTTAATAAGGTATTTAAACGTTTTGAATATAAGAATTTATTTGAAAGCATTATAAAAAACGTTCTTCAGTGAGAGTGAAAAATCTATATCAAACAGAAACTTGAAAAAAATATAATAATAAACGCATACTGTGGTTATCTTAAAAAATAATGAAACAATATTTCTTGTACAAAGCAAGTTCAAAATGTATTTATACGAAAGCGGCATAAAATTGTAACAATGATAAAACATGGACTGTCTTTTTAACATAATAAGAAATATATATTCAATTAATATAGCTACGAAAAAATAACATAGTGGATTTAGATTCATTGCTTCTGCAATAATAAAACTGTAAAATTTACGATTTTAGTAAGAAAAAATGTTTACAAAAATAAATTAATGTTTTATCTCTGCTGCAATTTTTTTTTCAAACTTCAAATAAAATACATTATTGTTCAATTCACTTTCTATATAACAAGTCGTTTAACATTTTTCAATTGTCTGATGCTCATTTTCTTGTCTTTTACTATAAAGTTATTAAAATATAATGTTATAAAATCCAGCATAAAATATTTATATAAACCACCATACTTATTGTTCTTTGTAAAGTATGCATTGTATATAATATTGATACTGGATTTTATTTCTTTTTATGAATAGAATGCACGATGTTTTGGTTAAAAAAAAATAGCAATTTGTACAGGGTAATTATAAGAACATAGAAAAACGAAAAAAAAGACAATGTGTTTGATCACAAAGAATAATGGAAGAAATAATTCAAGCTCAAACGTATTTTTCTGATAAATGATGGACCTTTATGAGCAAACTGAGATACAACAGAGCTAATTTAAGCTTTGGAATTTCTGTGCACCTATGCAGCAATAAACAGTCTGCTCTACTTAAACCTTTCCATTTGCTATATTTGTGATCCATAATATTCAAAACAAAAATATCGTTAAAAAAACAAACTTAAAAAAAATTTCATTGCTTTTTTTATAATCTAGTCATGTAGAGAAAGGGAAAGGAAGATGCTATGTTAAACATTTTAAATAATATTATTATATTTCTTCTGTACACCATCAAACTGATGTATATTGTATAATCATTTAAAGAAAAAAGTCCTTGAATACAAGTGCAATAAATACGAGTTACTAAAAGTGTTTTCTCTTAATATCACTCTATCCTGTCCTTTATTATTTATATTAACAAAATCTTTTTATGAAATTCTTGTTATTAGGCTCTTGTACTTACTTTAAGCAATATATGTGAATATTTTCAGATATTTATTTTAATGTTTTTAATAAATTGTTTGAGTTAGGAAGAATAAATTCCTGCAATTTGTGTTGAACATACTCTTAAATTAAATCTAGTGTAAAATTAATACATAATTTATAGTATAAATTTCATATATTGTCTATGATACTAGTTCTAGAAATCACGGAAAAAATAATATTAAAATTATTAAGCTAAACTCTGTTCAAATTCCTATAAATACAAGTAGTGCTCACATAATCAAGCTGTCATCGTGAATTTTTGAAAGTCTGGATAACATATATATATATATATATAAAAAGAAAGTAAAATTTTTCTTATATTTAGCATTTGCATGTGTTTTAAATAAACCTTTATGAAACAACATTGAACTATTACATCAGATACATATTTTGATTCGATTTTTCAGGAAATTTTTTGAATTTATAAATTATCGTCTGAATTAACGTTTAATTTTTTTTATGTAATGCAAATTCATTTATATATCTTATAGAACGTATTAATAAATACGCATTCCCATAAAAAAAAATATACATTTTTATACGACAACGTATACTTATACAACGTAAGCGATTTTACATCAAGATAGATCCGAATGAGTACGAGTAAACGTCAAAACAATAACATAAACAGACAACATATGGGAAAAAAAAACGAAACATCATCATACCTTACTGTCATCTAGCTGGTAACCTAACCTATAAACTAAAATAATATGGAAAATCGGAAAGAATAGTATAAAGGTTCAGAGGAATCCCCCCTACTTCTGCACCGCAGCAAGATGGCGCGACGAAATTGACACGTTTTCATGAGTGAACAGAAGGCAGAGGCGCGCGCGCAATATCCTATAACGGTTGGTGCTGTGGAGCACGGAGCCACGGAGGAGAGTGGAGACGGAGACACACATATTCTGATGCGCGGCCAAGGCTAAGTCGAGGAGGTACTTTGAATGCGGTGATGCAGACTATACCCCGTCCAAGCTTTCCATCTTTCGACAACGAGACGTAGGACCGCGATGATGTTGAAAATCGTGTTCCTTGTACTCATCGGGGCTACGTTCTCCTATTCTAAAATCTCGGACAAGCGGTTATGTTACGACGTGGATTGCAATGGTATACATACATACATACATATAACTGAAGCCATACTTTACCCCAGTTGTTTGACATATTTATCGCATTCGTATAAGGTCGATCACTTATTTATTTTATTTATTCCAGTGGTGATAAGCGAAGGTAAAACTACAATTCCCTACCATTCTAATGATGATCAAATACTCAGCTTTCTGAGTAATGCCGATGTCAAGATTTATAGTAAAGGAGCTGGTTCAAGAGAAGATTTGTGGGGTGTCGAGGTAACATTTATTTTATTTTAAACAATAAATACATATTTCACAAATTATTGAACTCTTCAAATTATTCTTTTGTAATCTCAGTATTTAATACAATGAATTATATACTGTCAGATAGATTTTTATTAAATCATAAGAAACAATTAAATAATGTACTATCCTTTTTTGATAGTTTAATGAACAAAGTACAACATACACATGGTAAATATATAAAATACGTTTAAGTATTAAGCACTATTAAATTTGTTGTCTGATAATGCTTAAGTTGTTACTATCAATTGATAAGATCACCTTTGAAATAACAGTTTCTTTAAGCTACTTTGTTTATAATATTAGTAAATTACAAAATTATAGTAACATTTTACTAAGTTTATATTTTAAGAATGATAAAGCAATAACTATTACTAGTATAGCAAATAATATAAGATTAATTAACAATAATATTGGTTTTATTATATATAAATTAATTTAAATGAAAAATAAATTCTAATTATTTCTTGCGTTGATCTTATAGCAATTTGTATTTAAATACTTATTAATCAGATATTTTTTTTAGATAAGTGGCAAACGTGGCTACATACCATCTTTATTTGTAAAAGAATTGAAAGTTTATTATAACAATGCACTCTTGACTAACCTACTACCTACTGAGGACTTTCACCATCAAGAAACACAGATTAATAATCAGAATAGTGAAGAATTTATTGACAATAAGACTAATAGTATTCCGAAAATTGAAAATGAAAAGGAGATACCAGTGAATGAATTTAATTTAAGCCAAGCAGATTCTATTATTCCACATAAGGTTTCTCCATCTTATGAAACTATAGATGGTACAGTTTTACCTGTACAAGAAGATATAGAACCATTGCCACCCAGCTATTCCACTATTAGTTTACAAGAAAAGAAAGAAAAAGAAAAGGTGGTTGAAGAGGTAACGTCGGATTTGTACTCTAAAATTTTATCTCCATTAACCGCAATATCAGATTACATAAATGGTGGAGATGATGACGAGGACTTAGATGATGAAGATGAAGTTAAAGAATCAGAGAAAACTGTAGTTGAAGAAGTTGCAGAAGAAACACCTGAAATTAAGAAGGCTGATGAATCTAGTCTAAGTGTTAAACAAAAAGATGCTGTTGCTACAGAAAGTGCTGAATCAAACAATGAAATTAAAACTAAAAGTAATGAAAACACTTCAAAGGAAGGTATAATTGAAGTTATTGTTAGTAATGAACCATTGGAAACTAGTAGTAAAGAAATTATTAATGACAATGCAAAAGACAATTTAAAACCACTGCAAGCAAATAATTTTTCTAATAATAATACATTAGAAATAGATAACAAAGAAATAATTAGTAATATTGAAACTGAAAAAGTGGATCAACCAGAAATAAATGATTTTAAAAATATTAATAACTTGGAAATAGATAATCAACAAAATACTAATAAAATTGAAACTGAGTCATTAAAGCAGTCAGATGTAAAAAATGTGATTAATACTAATAAAGTTCCAACATTTCAACCCCAAAAAATTGTCAGTGAAGTTAGCAAGAATAATGCACATAATGATTTTAATATTGTCAATGAAGCCTCTAGTTTACAATCTGAAGAAAAAATAACTGAAGATAAAAGTAGTAAAAAAGATGCGGTGATTAAAATTGTAGAAATAAATGTAAAGCAAGAGTTAAATGATGCAGCAGAAGTAATAAAAAATGTAGAAATAGATAATTCAAATAACAATGTAACAAATGAAAGCAATGAATCTTTGTCTTCGGTAGATGTAAGCAACAAGGATAGTTCTAAATCTGATGTTATAGAGGAAACAGAACCTGTATCTAATGAACTTCTTAACGATACTGTGCCAAAGCAAGAAGAAAAGGTAATTGTTACCAATGATTCAGTTACTACTAAAAATGAAGTAATTGCAACAGCATCTGCAGGTGAAACGATATTAGATAACAAAAAAATTAATGAAAATGATACTTCTGTCAATTCTACAAGTGTTGATGATTCAATTACTCCAAAAGTGCCTTTGAACCAAGTGGTTAAAGAAGATTTGATTATTCCGCCTAATCAACCTTTCTTGTCTCATAATGAACCATTTCAGCCAAATCTTAGCGAAATTGAGAATGTATCAATACCTATCACAGGTGAGAAACTAACTGCACCTGATACGTTTAATCAAGAATCCACTATAATAAATAATTCATTGAATAATAAAGATCAACTTGATAATAATGAGAATGTAGAGGATATCAATAACAACTTGGTTGAGGAAAGTAGTTACACATCTAGCATACCTGCATATCTTCATAATGATTCTGCTATTGAAAACACAGAGCCAAGTTTTCAATCAGCAGATTCTAGTCGTGAACATATTGTAGATATACCTTCATCTCCAACCTTCGGGGACTATCTTGGAAATCGAAACTTGTTGAATGCTGGAAAAGGCTTTCAACACAATGATTGTGAGTATTTTACAAAAATTTTATCTCTTTAAAAATATATTAATTTATCACATATTGCAGATTCCGAGGAAATTGGAGTTGATAAGGTGGTAATAGAGGAAAGTGTTCAATCTACTAATTTTGGAAGTGATGAAAATCACAGTAGCGAAGTAGTCAAACAAGAGCAGGTCAGTGTCAGTTTTGAAGAAGTGCCTCCTGCAAGCCCTGTTGAAAAAATAGGTAAAAATTTTATTACAATGACAACTAACATTTTAAAATTCTTAATCAAGGGGCGCGCTCGCATTTCCGACGCAAGTATGGGATGCGCAGCTAGCCTTATATTCAGCTAATAAAATATTTACTTTACGATTTTATGTTTATTAGTTATACCTCCTGATACTTGTGATAAAAACTACGAATCTTCGAGCGATGTAAGTATTTAGTAGTTAATGATGACACTAAACTTTCACTATCGAAACAAAGAAAAATAATGATTTTTCATTTTCTTAACATTAGCACGAGAAAGAAAAATACTTCGCAGATGGAAACGCGGTAACTAGTTCTAGAAAAGTGGAAAGCAGTTCGGAAACTTTGTTGTACGTCTGCATTACGGCTGTGACAACACTATTATTTTCCCTTGGTTATTACCTTATTGAAGTGAGTCAAAAATTTTGTTTTATATGAGACGTTATATAATTTTATATCTTACATTATATTTAATACAATCTAGAATAAACGACGCGATGCGTACCTCATAGCTAAGATTAACAACCTCGAAAGAGACTTGATGATAACAAGGAAAGAGTGTATCATGTTGGATGAAAATTTCAAGTCTACGAAAACGAAGGTAATGTGAAATATTGTATAATGTAAAGTATAATAAGATTTGATAAAATTTTAATCAAATAAATAATTTTTAGTTGGACTCGATAGAGGATGAATCGTTTGGTTCTAATGAAATGGTGTTATCATTAAAAACTGATTTAGTAGCTTCTGAGGTAAATACTTGTGATAAAAACTACGAATCTTCGAGCGATGTAAGTATTTAGTAGTTAATGATGACACTAAACTTTCACTATCGAAACAAAGAAAAATAATGATTTTTCATTTTCTTAACATTAGCACGAGAAAGAAAAATACTTCGCAGATGGAAACGCGGTAACTAGTTCTAGAAAAGTGGAAAGCAGTTCGGAAACTTTGTTGTACGTCTGCATTACGGCTGTGACAACACTATTATTTTCCCTTGGTTATTACCTTATTGAAGTGAGTCAAAAAATTTTGTTTTAATTAAATTTAAATGCTTATGAGACGTTATATAATTTTATATCTTACATTATATTTAATACAATCTAGAATAAACGACGCGATGCGTACCTCATAGCTAAGATTAACAACCTCGAAAGAGACTTGATGATAACAAGGAAAGAGTGTATCATGTTGGATGAAAATTTCAAGTCTACGAAAACGAAGGTAATGTGAAATATTGTATAATGTAAAGTATAATAAGATTTGATAAAATTTTAATCAAATAAATAATTTTTAGTTGGACTCGATAGAGGATGAATCGTTTGGTTCTAATGAAATGGTGTTATCATTAAAAACTGATTTAGTAGCTTCTGAGGTAAATACATGTAACAATAAACATTATTAGATATATTTTTATTGAATTACAATGCATTAAAAAAATTATAGAATGCCAGAGCAGAACTAAAAGAGCAAATTGCGTCGTTGGAGAAAGAATTGGAAAGTACTTCGGAAGCCGGTTTAGAATTGGAACGCATGTTGCGTGAAATTCTATCGACCCAAAGCGAAGAAAATAATCCATTGGCGCGGTCCATTGAAGACTTGCAAGATCGTTTGAACGATCAACAAGTGGCTAACGAGACTTTAATGAATGCCCTTGCCGTTAAAACTCAACAAGTATGCAATACAATTTGTATTTTATTTCTTAGGAAATATGTATAAATAATGATTTATTTAATTCGTGGAGACATTTTGTGTATATGTTATTTTGTATGTACAAGTTATTTAATTTAAAATTATTAACTTTTTCATTAAATTTCCTTTTGCATGCAGCATGATTACTTAAAACTTGAGGTTCGCTTCGTTTTTAATTTGATTAAAAAATATTGATTTTACAATGTAATTTAACAATGCGACGCCGCTAACTTTATTATTATTTTTTAGAATGAAACACTAACAGCTGATCTCAAGATAAGTTTAGAGAAAGTGGAGGAATTGCAGGCCGAAGTTTTTACTCTATCTGAAGAACTTAAAACTCAAACAAGTACAAAGCTTCATTTAGAACGATCTATGACCGACCAATTACATAAACTTGAACTTCAACTTAAAAGTGTAAGTACTAATAAAATTGATATGCATACTATTTGATGCAATACAAGTTTTTATTCAACGTATTATCTTATTAAAAATCTTTTTAAATTTAATAGTTGGCGGAAGATAAGTCTAATTTACGTAAACAATTAAAAGTTAAGGAACTAGAAGTTAAAGAACTTCTCGGAGTTGTTGAGCAACTAAATGCAAACAATTTAGATTTTGATAAGTTTTATGAAGTTTCTCAAATAAAGGCTGAAGCTGCGCATCTCCTTGAAGAAAGAGATGAACTTAAGATTAAATTGAGTGAAGAGGAAGGTGCTCATCAATTATTAGAAGGTTTGTTTCTATCTTATTACATTTAGTATACACATTTACAGTTCGTAATACTAATCTGTAATGATTTTCATAGAACACGTCAAGTTGGTTAAAGAAGAAATAGCTTTCCTTAGTGAGCAATGTAAAGTAGCTGAGAAAGACAAGAAAGAAGCGGAAACTCGACTAGAAGTTTTAACGAAATTCTTTGAAGATAAAGAAACGCAGAGACAAAAGTAAATAAATTTAATTTAATGATAATTTTGTACTATTACTAACAATTATTTTATTTAATTTAGAGAGGAAGCAATATGGTTAGAAAAACAAGGCGAAGTCTCGTCCACAGTGGAAAGGTTGCACACAATGCAAAATGAAATACTAAATTACAAGTAAATATTTTTCTATTAAATTAAAAAATTTTGTTTTTATTTTAAAATAAATGTTTTATTTTTTCTAATTTAATTTCAATTACAGACAACAAATTGAAATGTTAAGAAGAGAAATTCTCGATCAAGAAAGAGAATATAAGAATCAAATATCGGCTCTCGAAACAAAAGCACACGAGCAATGGGTACGTAATTTTAAATAATCAAAAAATCAACAAATGCAAATAAATTTCAACGACAATGTTGAATAATAATTCGTACGTATGTATATCAGGTCGCTGCGCGACAAAACGAACGACGCTTGGAGGAAGTCAAGGCCGAGTCGAGCCAATTACGCAATCGTCTTACCCTTGCAGAAAAGAATATAAACGATCCCGATCCAGAATCTAAATTACATCGTAAGTATCTTAATTGGCATGTATTATTACCATTTGAAAATGGGAGTGTCTTATTTACATTATTTTAAAGAATTTCAATTATTACTGGTTAAAAAAATGTAAAAAAATTGTGTAATATGTTAAGCCAGTATCTTTTAATTACATTAGTTGAGTTATAATAAGATTATTGAAAAAAAAAAATAATAAGTTTGATAATAAGAAAACTTATATTTTCAATATATTGAATTATAGTGTAATTTAACAAAGTTTTATCTTTAAAAGTATATAACTTCTTAGTGACATTTATACTGTAATATTATAGAATATGTTCATTAATTATTAAATATAATAACTTTTATAAGATTTATTAAATTTTACGACCCTCCTTTTTTCAATATAAAAATTAAGTTAAAAGAATTAGCTGATAAACTTAATCTTTGATAAGTTAATTTATCACCTAATTTTTCAATAAGTGTTCGGCAAATAAAAAAAGTTTGAAATAAATATTATATTATATACATTTTGCCGATCGCTCTAAAAGCTAATTGTGTGTAAAGAATAAGCAAATGAGCACGTATGTACAAATAAAAAAGGGAGAAAACGACAAAACACTTTTACCTCGTAGGATTGCAAGGTGCAAACGGCGAGACGGGTAATGCGCATTCCCTCTTCGTAGGAGGTGAGACATCGAGTTCACCATTGTTATTCGGGGGTGGTCCACCACCCCCATTACCACCTCCGTCATATTTGTCTTTCCATCCACCAATACCATTTATACCTCCACCACCGGTTGAACTCGCCTCGAGACCACCACCACTCGGTGCTGGTCGTTTATCCTCACCACCACCGGCAACAGGTACCGGGGCGGGTTCACCACCTTTAATACCATTTATGCATCCACCGCCCCTACCACCGTTTGCTAGTGATGTACTACGACATATGCCGCCACCGTATCACCATCCAGGGGACAACAATACTTGGGGGGATGATACGCCAGCGAGGAATACCGGATATCATCGGCCTCGCAATCACAAAGGTTCGTCACAGGGTACAACAAATGCTTGTTGCACGGTTTAAAAGTTTATGGGAATCAATTTTCTATTTTTCTTTCTTTTTTTCTAGCTTACTTTCATTCGAGAGCGTATATTTTATTTAGACTCTTTGGTTCAATTGATTGATACGAGATAAAAAATCTGTAACGCAATTATTATAACTTATGTCTTTTAAATTTTTATTTTGAAAGTAAGCTGGCAAGCAAAATTATATAAACTTTTTACTGTGCAGTGGTTATTAAGAGAGTGATTATAAACATTTATATTATTACTATTCACAAAGAAAATAAAAATATTACTTTCTTAATGATCTTTGATGCTGGCATGAATGTCTTTGGTGCATGTATAATTGTTTGTTTGATGATATAAACCAATACAGTCATTTTGAAATATAATATCTGTATATATGCAAAACTAAACATATTTGTTTAAAAAATTTCCAAATGATTTTTGGTATGCATGAATGTATAAATATACTAACCACTAAAACTTAATCCGTACAGGGTGGGAAAACACAGCACTAACTCGTTTACATTATTTTTTCAGTAGCTCGCAACAATAATTATCATAAGGTTATTTTATTCAAATTTTTTCTCATTTGTTAATTAATAACAATTACGTTTTTTTTATTATTTCTCTTTTCTTCTACATGTTCCTTACTCTGCTTGCAAGGACGCAAACGTTTCTCTAAAGTCAGGCAATTTTGGAGTACAATGGAGGGAAATAATGTTAATAAGTGATCAAACAGTCAGGTTGACTTATTACTTTTTCTTTTTTGCTAGAATTATGTAGGCGCGTCGTCGTGGATTATTTATTTTAAAGTGAGATTTTCTCTACATCTTTTTTCTTTTTTACATAGATTAATCAAGGTATTTTTTGTTACTTTAATATAGTAGTGCATGTACATATGCATGTATGCTTTACTTTTTTTTAATTGCATTGTTAATTTGTATAAGTATTATTTGTAGAAAATAATGTTTTAATATTATACATGTGTTTTATGTTACTGTACCGTTTATATATTTTCTTTGTCTATATTTTATTGATAATTACAATAAGTGCATGTAATAAGTGATTTTTTATCTCGTAATTGATAATTTTGTAATTTTGATACAAAAGTTTAAGAAAAATTTGATTTGTCAATGTATTTTTTAATATTATGTTTTAATTTGTTTTTATAATAAAAGTTGCTAATGTCAGTAAAAAAAGTTTATAAATATGTAATTGTCTATTTATCATTTAATTATTTATTTAGTTTACTATTTTAAATTGTTAATATTACTTTTATTTCATTTAGATATTGAAATAGGTTACAATGTATTTTCTAAATTGTATTTTTTATGTACAAGCAGTAGAATATTGTTAAAAAAAATATTTATAATATTAATTATAACTTTGTTTTCTCAGGTTCCTTACATTCTTCAGGGGAGTCGCTGGACAAGTCACATCACAGTGGAAAAGTTTAAGACATTTCATTCTGTTTCGACAATTTCAATAAGTGTTCGGCAAATAAAAAAGTTTGAAATAAATATTATATTATATACATTTTGCCGATCGCTCTAAAAGCTAATTGTGTGTAAAGAATAAGCAAATGAGCACGTATGTACAAATAAAAAAGGGAGAAAACGACAAAACACTTTTACCTCGTAGGATTGCAAGGTGCAAACGGCGAGACGGGTAATGCGCATTCCCTCTTCGTAGGAGGTGAGACATCGAGTTCACCATTGTTATTCGGGGGTGGTCCACCACCCCCATTACCACCTCCGTCATATTTGTCTTTCCATCCACCAATACCATTTATACCTCCACCACCGGTTGAACTCGCCTCGAGACCACCACCACTCGGTGCTGGTCGTTTATCCTCACCACCACCGGCAACAGGTACCGGGGCGGGTTCACCACCTTTAATACCATTTATGCATCCACCGCCCCTACCACCGTTTGCTAGTGATGTACTACGACATATGCCGCCACCGTATCACCATCCAGGGGACAACAATACTTGGGGGATGATACGCCAGCGAGGAATACCGGATATCATCGGCCTCGCAATCACAAAGGTTCGTCACAGGGTACAACAAATGCTTGTTGCACGGTTTAAAAGTTTATGGGAATCAATTTTCTATTTTTCTTTCTTTTTTTCTAGCTTACTTTCATTCGAGAGCGTATATTTTATTAGACTCTTTGGTTCAATTGATTGATACGAGATAAAAAATCTGTAACGCAATTATTATAACTTATGTCTTTTAAATTTTTATTTTGAAAGTAAGCTGGCAAGCAAAATTATATAAACTTTTTACTGTGCAGTGGTTATTAAGAGAGTGATTATAAACATTTATATTATTACTATTCACAAAGAAAATAAAAATATTACTTTCTTAATGATCTTTGATGCTGGCATGAATGTCTTTGGTGCATGTATAATTGTTTGTTTGATGATATAAACCAATACAGTCATTTTGAAATATAATATCTGTATATATGCAAAACTAAACATATTTGTTTAAAAAATTTCCAAATGATTTTTGGTATGCATGAATGTATAAATATACTAACCACTAAAACTTAATCCGTACAGGGTGGGAAAACACAGCACTAACTCGTTTACATTATTTTTTCAGTAGCTCGCAACAATAATTATCATAAGGTTATTTTATTCAAATTTTTTCTCATTTGTTAATTAATAACAATTACGTTTTTTTTATTATTTCTCTTTTCTTCTACATGTTCCTTACTCTGCTTGCAAGGACGCAAACGTTTCTCTAAAGTCAGGCAATTTTGGAGTACAATGGAGGGAAATAATGTTAATAAGTGATCAAACAGTCAGGTTGACTTATTACTTTTTCTTTTTTGCTAGAATTATGTAGGCGCGTCGTCGTGGATTATTTATTTTAAAGTGAGATTTTCTCTACATCTTTTTTCTTTTTTTACATAGATTAATCAAGGTATTTTTTGTTACTTTAATATAGTAGTGCATGTACATATGCATGTATGCTTTACTTTTTTTTAATTGCATTGTTAATTTGTATAAGTATTATTTGTAGAAAATAATGTTTTAATATTATACATGTGTTTTATGTTACTGTACCGTTTATATATTTTCTTTGTCTATATTTTATTGATAATTACAATAAGTGCATGTAATAAGTGATTTTTTATCTCGTAATTGATAATTTTGTAATTTTGATACAAAAGTTTAAGAAAAATTTGATTTGTCAATGTATTTTTTTAATATTATGTTTTAATTTGTTTTTATAATAAAAGTTGCTAATGTCAGTAAAAAAAGTTTATAAATATGTAATTGTCTATTTATCATTTAATTATTTATTTAGTTTACTATTTTAAATTGTTAATATTACTTTTATTTCATTTAGATATTGAAATAGGTTACAATGTATTTTCTAAATTGTATTTTTTATGTACAAGCAGTAGAATATTGTTAAAAAAAATATTTATAATATTAATTATAACTTTGTTTTCTCAGGTTCCTTACATTCTTCAGGGGAGTCGCTGGACAAGTCACATCACAGTGGAAAAGTTTAAGACATTTCATTCTGTTTCGACAATTTCAACAATGTTCACAAAGTCGAAATGGTTGTTTGTACAATGAACAGAATATTTTTGACATTTCTAAGGCCTTAAGCAGACCAATGTTAGTCATTGTTCTTTTATAAGGCACATTTGACACTGTCTGACATTTGACATGTGTCTTTCGTTAAAACTTGATTGTGCGATTATTGAAATTTGTATAATACAGCGGTAAACAATGACAAGTGATACTCTTTTCACCATATATAAATATATATAATTTTTTTGTTTTCAAATGATGCAATATTGTTTTGTGATTATGTAAAAGAATTTTGGTAATTTATTGTTTACTGTGCATTGTTTAGTTTTCTGTCATTTGTATTAAAGTAATTTATCAATGATTTATTTTTTAATGTTAATTTAAAGTATATAGAGAATTTGCATTTTTATGTACGTATGTATGTACTTGTATAAAAAAACCGTGCAACCTCGGTAGTTATCTCGAACCGAATGCATGAAAACAATCAAAGCTGTATCTATATTAATGAAACTTAAGGAAAAAAATAATGTAATTGTTAAATATGATTTTAAACGAATTTAAATAAATTGTAATTTATTATTAACATTTGTTTTTTTCTTTTAAATAACAATAAATTGAAAAGTATACATTTATTTCTTTTTTTTTTTATAATTTTTTTTACAAGTCTCATATAGTACAAAGTGATATTAGTGCTATAATTCAAGGAATGCGGCGAACTTGTCGCGGTATATATAAATGACTTGGCCTAAGAAACTTTAAGAGTATAAAATTACTCAAGTTTCGATGTCTTTAGGAAAGAGTCTTACAAATAATTATTGCAAAAAGTTAAGAGCAATCCCCAAATGCCCCTTCGAATTTACTTATATTTTTGCCGTTTTAAAATTACGCCACAAAAACGACAAAAAATATGAAGAAAAATATTAGAACTCCAAAAATTTTTATCATCAGCCATCGATTGTTGGTTACAGATTGGAAATATTTTAAAATTTCAGCATGAGCTGCTCCCACATTCATTTCTGCATCTTCAATATTACTATCTATCCTGTATAATTAAAAAATAATTATAAATATTTAATGATTCAAATGTAAGTAAGCAATTACTAACCTTTCTACCATTTCTTCTTGTTCCTTAACCATATGTGCTAATTGTTGAAAAATCCCCCCCAGTTCAACTATTGTAGATTCTATATTCTGCATAGTTTCTGCTCGAGATTGTACATAAGAATCCTGAAAATTTATAAAATTAATATATTTGATGGTTTCAAGAAATCCAAGAAAAAATTTAATTATTTGCAAGATTGCAATTTTAAGATGACTCACAGTGTCGTCGTAAATAGACTGTTGCATAGTAAGTTGACCCATTGCTGGTTCAAGGTTTATACTAACAGCAGCACCAGGATCTTGTTCTTGTAATAATAATGATCCTTGTTTACCAGAAACTACACTCGGAGGCAACATTGTCGAAACATTGCTGTGTGAAAACTGCTCTCTTCTACTCTGTTCTTCTCTCATTTTCTACAATGAATAAAGTAAATAATTAATACACCTGAGAAAATTATTCGCTACTCAGCTTACCTCAGAGCGCACTTCTAATACACTCTTAAAATGATTTGACATGTTAGCAAGTTTGGATTGTAAGGCCACAACAACTGACGAGGAATGTGATGCAATATGATGACCCTTGGAGTAACTTGATGTTTCACGTTGTTTTCTACCTAAATCTTGTAATTTGGCAATTTGTTGATTTAAACTACTTAAATCTGTTTTAATTATCATTGTCAGCTCCTCAATTTCCATTTGTCGGTCATCAAAAATGGATTTTTTCTTGGCCACTAAAAGAATGTTATTCAATGTGTGTAACACTTGCAAGATAAAATTATTGCAACTTTTGTAATAAAAATCCATATGGAAAGATTGTGACTACTTAAACTTTATTGGTATTAATTGAATAACTGTGTAAACAGTGTTTGAATATTGTTAAATTATAAAAGTATAAAAATGATAATCGGTTGAATGAAATTGAAACATTGAAAAGTTTAAAGTTTATAGAAATGTAATACTTACGCAAAGCAAGCTTCTCTAGCTTGGTGTAAGTGCTAGCAATATTCTTGCCGATGTTCTTGGCAATCATCATGAAATTGGAGTAACTTTGAAGGTTCATGGAGGGTCTTGCTCCACGAACCCCCGCCCTAACGGCGGTGGTATTTTGTATACTCCGTATGGCATTGCCAAACTCTTGAGTACGATCACGGGACGTCATCGTCGGGATGACCGAGTCCTGGTTGAACGTTAACGACTGTTCATTATCGGGCTCACCCGGATGAGCCGGGAATTGATAAAAGCTCGGAGATTCCGGCTCGGCGCCTACGCGTCGTCGCCGCGCGGGCATCGCATTGTCATCCTATCGTCCAGCTGGTACTCTCGTTGATGGGACGATGGGACACGTCCACATGACAGTTCCCTCAAAAACTTTCGCAAATAATAGAGAGAGAGAGAGAGAAGACAAAATGACTTTCTAACCTCGCTTTTTCTACTCTACTTTCTAGTTGATCCTCGCATTACCGACTGGATTTTTCGTTTCCTCGAATGCAGGATCTTACTAATGCTCTAATGAGGTTTCTAGTCTTATCCTTTTCTATTACTGCTACCAGCTAATGCAATTTTTTTGTTTTCAAATGATGCAATATTGTTTTGTGATTATGTAAAAGAATTTTGGTAATTTATTGTTTACTGTGCATTGTTTAGTTTTCTGTCATTTGTATTAAAGTAATTTATCAATGATTTATTTTTTAATGTTAATTTAAAGTATATAGAGAATTTGCATTTTTATGTACGTATGTATGTACTTGTATAAAAAAACCGTGCAACCTCGGTAGTTATCTCGAACCGAATGCATGAAAACAATCAAAGCTGTATCTATATTAATGAAACTTAAGGAAAAAAATAATGTAATTGTTAAATATGATTTTAAACGAATTTAAATAAATTGTAATTTATTATTAACATTTGTTTTTTTTTTTAAATAACAATAAATTGAAAAGTATACATTTATTTCTTTTTTTTTTATAATTTTTTTTACAAGTCTCATATAGTACAAAGTGATATTAGTGCTATAATTCAAGGAATGCGGCGAACTTGTCGCGGTATATATAAATGACTTGGCCTAAGAAACTTTTAAGAGTATAAAATTACTCAAGTTTCGATGTCTTTAGGAAAGAGTCTTACAAATAATTATTGCAAAAAGTTAAGAGCAATCCCCAAATGCCCCTTCGAATTTACTTATATTTTTGCCGTTTTAAAATTACGCCACAAAAACGACAAAAAATATGAAGAAAAATATTAGAACTCCAAAAATTTTTATCATCAGCCATCGATTGTTGGTTACAGATTGGAAATATTTTAAAATTTCAGCATGAGCTGCTCCCACATTCATTTCTGCATCTTCAATATTACTATCTATCCTGTATAATTAAAAAATAATTATAAATATTTAATGATTCAAATGTAAGTAAGCAATTACTAACCTTTCTACCATTTCTTCTTGTTCCTTAACCATATGTGCTAATTGTTGAAAAATCCCCCCCAGTTCAACTATTGTAGATTCTATATTCTGCATAGTTTCTGCTCGAGATTGTACATAAGAATCCTGAAAATTTATAAAATTAATATATTTGATGGTTTCAAGAAATCCAAGAAAAAATTTAATTATTTGCAAGATTGCAATTTTAAGATGACTCACAGTGTCGTCGTAAATAGACTGTTGCATAGTAAGTTGACCCATTGCTGGTTCAAGGTTTATACTAACAGCAGCACCAGGATCTTGTTCTTGTAATAATAATGATCCTTGTTTACCAGAAACTACACTCGGAGGCAACATTGTCGAAACATTGCTGTGTGAAAACTGCTCTCTTCTACTCTGTTCTTCTCTCATTTTCTACAATGAATAAAGTAAATAATTAATACACCTGAGAAAATTATTCGCTACTCAGCTTACCTCAGAGCGCACTTCTAATACACTCTTAAAATGATTTGACATGTTAGCAAGTTTGGATTGTAAGGCCACAACAACTGACGAGGAATGTGATGCAATATGATGACCCTTGGAGTAACTTGATGTTTCACGTTGTTTTCTACCTAAATCTTGTAATTTGGCAATTTGTTGATTTAAACTACTTAAATCTGTTTTAATTATCATTGTCAGCTCCTCAATTTCCATTTGTCGGTCATCAAAAATGGATTTTTTCTTGGCCACTAAAAGAATGTTATTCAATGTGTGTAACACTTGCAAGATAAAATTATTGCAACTTTTGTAATAAAAATCCATATGGAAAGATTGTGACTACTTAAACTTTATTGGTATTAATTGAATAACTGTGTAAACAGTGTTTGAATATTGTTAAATTATAAAAGTATAAAAATGATAATCGGTTGAATGAAATTGAAACGTTGAAAAGTTTAAAGTTTATAGAAATGTAATACTTACGCAAAGCAAGCTTCTCTAGCTTGGTGTAAGTGCTAGCAATATTCTTGCCGATGTTCTTGGCAATCATCATGAAATTGGAGTAACTTTGAAGGTTCATGGAGGGTCTTGCTCCACGAACCCCCGCCCTAACGGCGGTGGTATTTTGTATACTCCGTATGGCATTGCCAAACTCTTGAGTACGATCACGGGACGTCATCGTCGGGATGACCGAGTCCTGGTTGAACGTTAACGACTGTTCATTATCGGGCTCACCCGGATGAGCCGGGAATTGATAAAAGCTCGGAGATTCCGGCTCGGCGCCTACGCGTCGTCGCCGCGCGGGCATCGCATTGTCATCCTATCGTCCAGCTGGTACTCTCGTTGATGGGACGATGGGACACGTCCACATGACAGTTCCCTCAAAAACTTTCGCAAATAATAGAGAGAGAGAGAGAAGACAAAATGACTTTCTAACCTCGCTTTTTCTACTCTACTTTCTAGTTGATCCTCGCATTACCGACTGGATTTTTCGTTTCCTCGAATGCAGGATCTTACTAATGCTCTAATGAGGTTTCTAGTCTTATCCTTTTCTATTACTGCTACCAGCTAATGCAACTTTCTTTTCTCTCGATCACTTGCGTGGCGCGCGCTATTTTTATTAAAAGGTTAGGTAAACGTGGACGCACCTTAAGATTCGTCGTGGCATTGTGAATCGGACTTTAAGGATATTAAAATTCGTAGCTAAGGCACGTTAAATTTGAAATTTCAATGGAATGAAAAAAGGTTCGCGTTATAAAAAACTATACACAAGAAAAGTTATTCAATTAAAAGAAATATTGATATTGTAAAATATATTACATAGATATTGTAGCTATATATGCACACATGAATTTAGTTTTTTGTCTCTATATAGATGAGTTGCAATATTATAATTACATATATAATGTTTGTAATTTTTACTGGTAATAATAAGTAAATAAATAAATAAATAAATAAATAAATAACATATATATATATATATATATATATATATATATATAATTCAATAAAAAAATAATTTAAAGAAATGAATAATTATATAAATAAGTGTAAATTAATAATTTAAAATTTGCAAACATCTTTTATCCTTATAACTGAAAAAATTGAAAAATACTACTCGATTTGGATATTTTTTTTTATTATTTTAACGTCGCTCTTTTTATGCTCCCAAACCGGTGGTAATCAGCGACGGAGGTCATACGATGTCTTGGTGAAGAAAGCACTTGTGAAATACGTTCCCCAGTGGTGCTGTATCAATCGGCGGGGATTTGGATATGCCATAGTGTTTACTACATTGAAATCTACTCGATATTACAGAACGGGATCGGACCCAAGTACAGGGATCTACACCTTTCAACATAAGAATTATCTTGGAAATATTGATTTAAAATCTGAAAAAATTATGAGTAGTTTTTAAAACAAAAGCGAGGGCATAGCGTTATAATTTTAAGAAAATGTAAATTTGTTAATAACAATTGAATAAACAATTTCGGTTGGTAATATTAATTTAAAAGGCATGAAAAATGATAATCGGTTGAATGAAATTGAAACGTTGAAAAGTTTAAAGTTTATAGAAATGTAATACTTACGCAAAGCAAGCTTCTCTAGCTTGGTGTAAGTGCTAGCAATATTCTTGCCGATGTTCTTGGCAATCATCATGAAATTGGAGTAACTTTGAAGGTTCATGGAGGGTCTTGCTCCACGAACCCCCGCCCTAACGGCGGTGGTATTTTGTATACTCCGTATGGCATTGCCAAACTCTTGAGTACGATCACGGGACGTCATCGTCGGGATGACCGAGTCCTGG